>OY755243.1:59246182-59846182 GCA_963576725.1 Azorinus chamasolen | reverse complement strand
TGTGATCGGTGCAGGGAGGACTTACTGTACGTGATTGGTACAAAGGGGCCTTACTGTACGTCATCACTGATGGGATGTCTTACTGTACATGATTGGTGTATGCAATTCTTACTGTACGTGGTCGGTGCAGGGAGGACTACTGTATGTGACTGGTGCAGAGGGGCCTTACTGTACGTCATCAATAATGGGATGTCTTACTGTACATGATTGGTATATGCAGTTCTTATTGTACATGTTCGGTACAGGGAGGTCTTACTGTACATGATTGGTTTATGCAATTCTTACTGTACATGTTCGGTACAGGGAGGTCTTACTGTACATGATTGGTATATGCAGTTCTTACTGTACGTGTTCGGTGCAGGGAGGTCTTACTGTACATGATTGGTGTATGCAGTTCTTACTTTACGTGTTCGGTGCAGGGAGGTCTTACTGTACATGATTGTATATGCAGTTCTTACTGTACGTGTTCGGTGCAGGGAGGTCTTACTGTACATGATTGGTATATGCAATTCTTACTGTACGTGGTCGGTGCAGAGAGGTCTTACTGTACTATATCGATGCAGGGAGATCTAACTGTATATTACATGTGCGGGACGATCTAACCTCCTTGTACTGTATCGATGTACGGGTATCTAATTGCACATTCAGGTACAGGACGGTCTGACCTCCCTGTACTATATCGATGCAAGGAGGTCTTACTGTACATTATCTGTACAGGAAGGTCTGACATCCAAACACGTTATCGGTGCGGGGAAGTCTTACAAGAGGGTTAATGCACGTTTTTCCGAACGTCTGCAGTTGTTATCCTGAACCCGAAGTGCGAGGGCAACAACAGTCACAAGGGACTCTGCAAATGTTATTGTCCGAAACAAACGTGTATGATCGCCATTTTTGCATAAAACATTTTTTCTGCTTTCCTGCTTCTTTGACCGCGCATTCGATTTATGTTGTTTTGGGTGTGTTGGGTGGCGTAGTTTCATCAGCCAATCAGGCTTAAGGCGTCAGTGTGGTATACACACGTGACAACGTGTGGATTTTATATGTCTGTATGTTAATATTTAAAGTACATAGCACATGCCACAAACCTTACACACTTCTATATAGCTTCAACTTTGTTTGCGTGTCTCCAAATACCATGCAAAAGTAAAGTATGGCATGTAAGAAGCTAGCAGAGTTATAAAGCTGTATTCCATGTAAGTGGTTCATTGTTTCAAACAATTTACAATTTTAGCACGGTTTAGCACGCTACTGGTCGCAAACAAATTGTTTGAATATTGACCCAAACGTTTGTTGTTAAAACTGGTATTTACACACGACAATTCGCTATTTGAAAACCTTCGTAAACTTACAGGTTAACCCTTTCTCCTACACAGGCGACTTTTGGCACATTTGCAAACAGAAAACCCCCAGACCAGACGATTTCTGTAGGAGCCGTCTGACATGGGCTTGCTCTGTTTGCTTATTCAATGACATAGATGTAGTTCTATGGTTTCTGTCATAGCCCAAACGTCCCGATTTCGCATGGCACTATAGAATAGTATCCTTTTATTATTTGAGAAATGTGATTATTTTTAAATGAATATTCATGAGGGAATGGGTTAAACAAATAGTGTGTACTCGATATGCAAATTGTCAAGTGTCATTTTCACTGCACTTGTGATTTATCGAGGGCACATGGGACAATGTTGAATAAGACCACGTTTTGTATAACATCAATTATCTAGCAGTTCAATTTGCATATAAATTGAACACTTTTGATAATTTTAAGGTGATCCAATAATAACATTTAGCACTTGTATATAAAAATGTAAGCAACAATAAACTGACAGAAAACGTTAAAACTATTCCTTACGTGCATTACTTGGGGAAACACATTCGATACAAATGAACTACAAGTATCTTTGGAGTTTCTAGTTCTTGAGATACACTAGTTTTTCACCTATCATTCAGACAATATGGGATGGGGTGGGGCGGGATGGGGGTGGTGTTATGTTGATTTTTCGCGTGTGTAGTTTGGTGTATTGTGTGGTGTAGTGTGTGTGTGCGTGGGTGTGGATGGTGTGGTGTATGTGTTGTGTTCGAGTGTTTGGTGTAGTATGGGATGATGTGCTGTGATATAGTGCGTGGGGTATGTGTTGTGAGATGTGATGTGTGTAGTATGTATGATGTCGTGTGTGTGCGCGCGCGTGCGCGCGTGCGTGCGTGCGTGTGTTATGGTGTGGTGTGGTATGGTATTGTGTGGTGTGGTGTGTTATGGTGTATGTGATGTGGTGTGGTGTGAGCATGTGAGAGTGAGAGCGAGGAAGATGAGACAAAGAAAGAAAGCGAGAGAGAGAAAGAAAGAAAGAGAGATATGGTTTAAGGTTTTATCAATGGTATTTTAGTTACTTGGAGATTGTGTGTCTACAGATATAGTATTCCACGATGTTATAGCATGTTGTAGACACATGATACGATACCGCACACAATCACACATTACAAACTGACACAGGACCGACCAGCCATCAGTCGTAGCAATCGCTTTGTAATGCCGAATGTAATCAAGGGGACCGAGACTTCCATTTCTGACAACGAAGCCGCGAACGTCCACTTCGGAAGCCAACGCTCTACCTATACTGAGCTGACAGGACCGGTAACGATAGATTTGTCATATATGTTTTAGATCTAGCATGTTCATTTCCTTCATACAATTTCCACGGCTTTGCAAACAGAGTAGACCCCGAACAGACGGCTCCTACACTGGAACCGCCTGTTCAGGGTCTACTCGTTTTGTTTTAATAGTATAATAGATCTGACTACAGTTTCTACCATTACCAAATATTTTATATATCCATTGAAATTTAGTTAATAAATATTCACGATGTCATGAATATTGAGCATTGAAAGGGTTAAACAAATGACACCATCACAATCAGAATTTTTATACCACTTTGTTTTGTTGTGTATACACTGTCATTTTTGTTGTTGTGTATGAACTGTTTTGTTGTGGGGTAGAACTGCCAGTTTTGTTGTGGTGTATAAACTGTCAGTTTTGTTGTGGTGTATAAACTGTCAGTTTTGTTGTTTGTGTGTAAACGGTCAGTTTTGTTGTGGTGTATAAACTTTCAGTTTTGTTGTGGTTTATAAACTGTCGGTTTTGTTGTTTGTGTGTAAACTGTCAGTTTTGTTGTGTTGTATAAACGGTCAGTTTTGTGTTTATAAACTGTCAGTTTTGTTGTGTTGTATAACTGTCACGCCTTCCCAAATAGAGTAGACCCAGAGTACATGATTACTTTTATGTTTTTATGCACCCTACCAAGGTGCTCGTGTACGCCGGTTACGTATGTCCGTACGTACGTGCGTCCTTCAGTATACCCCGCAACTCCTGTGTATCCAACTCCTTATACACCAATGAGAGGATTTATTTCAAACTTTTACAGATGAACAACCTTGATGTTAAGATATACGTAAAGAATGGACTATTTGCTCCGACTATTGTAACTTTGCCATTTTCTCTTCACTATATACATATAGTGAAAAATCGTATGAAGAACGATGATATGAAGATATGCGTTAAGAAGCGAACTTCTGCCCTGAACCCTTTTACTAGAGCTATGGGACTTTGAGATGTTCTTCACTATATAACATAAAGTGAAATAGTCTTGTGTGTCCATCTCATATTCCAATGGGACGATTAACCCTTCGCTTGCTGTTCACGTCAATATACCTACCTGTAAATAGTGAAGACCCAGATGAGACAGTTCCTACAGGAGCTGTCTCATCAGGGTCTGCACTATTTACAAATTGATTGTACAACCGGTACACTCCACAACAGTGATTGCACAGAGAAATAATTGTAGACAGTGAAGATATATGTAATCATACGAGTTTTACAACAGGGCGTGGGTAAAGAAGAAGAAATGAGTTTTTAAAATTCAGCAAGAGAAGGATTAACTTTCACTAATAGCACATATTAGGGAGATCCTTCGAAAGCAAAAGTAGCAATGCAAAAAAAAAGAAAATTTCAGACTCGGTTTAATTGAGTCTGTTCATGAGTAGTAATTAGATCTGCAACACTACTCACACCCCTAGCACCGGCTTAAGCAGTATTCAATTTTCAAAACTAATAACATCAAAACTATTGATTCCGAAGGACTAGAAAAGTTGACATGAAGATGTAATGAAGGGAAGTTTTGCTCCTACTATTGTCACCAGAGTTGCGGCACTTTGAAATTGTCTTATTGTGAAAAGTACTTGATTTAGAGAGTGATCTATGGACACAAATTTCTAGATTATCTAGATATGGCAAGTCACGATATTTGGCTAATGAAACTGTCCTAAACTAAGTCACAGTTGGAAATGCCTGCACTGTAACATTTTATAACGTTTTGATGGTTTCTGCCTATTTATGAAGACTTGATGAATCATATTTTGGATAATGAAAAATCTTATAGCTGCATTTATACAGTCATAATAAAATCTGAAAATTTATACCACTTTGTGTAGGCAGCAAATGTTCATAAATATCAGGCGGTCGAGCGTTATATTGTCAAATGCATGAGAATTATACTGTTACAACATTGTACTGGATGACCTTGATTTTTAGTACTCTCGTCACTGGCAGGAAGAGCAAAATGTCACTTTTGTGTTGCTCTTGATGTATGTTTGATCAGATTACTTTACTCCATTAATTTTCATAATTTATTTTCATTATCGTTCATGAATACAGAGATATTTGGTCACAAGAGGAAACTGTAGAATCATGTCTAGTATATGATTTCATAAGCAAATAGACCGTGATCGGACGGTTCCTATTATATGGGAGTCGTCTGATTTGAGTGTACTATGTTTACAAAGACGTAGAAAGGTCGTTTTCAAACTGCATTTGCAAACAGTGTAGACCCAGATAATGGAGCTCTCTGTTCAGAGTCAGGGTCCATGCTTATAAAACTTTTAGTTGAGTCTGAGTTCGTTCTCAAGTTTTTGATTGGTCAGATTTGAGCCTTTGGCTCAAATCTGACCAATCAAAAGCTTGGAAACTCAAATCTGACCAATCAAATCAGATCAGAATCAACTAAAAAGCTTTATAAGCATGGACCCAGAATTGTTTGTCATTCAAAGTCCTCTTGCCAATGGGGCCTCCGTGGCCGAGTGGTTGTAGTCTTGGACTGACAATCGCTCCCGCCCCTCGCAGCTCTGGGTGAGAATCCCGGTCTGGGCATTTGTATTTTTCATGTGAGGAAGCCTTCCACCAGCTGGCTTGCGGTAGGTCGGTGGTTCTACCTTGATGTTCTCCTGTGCACGAAACAATGCAATTTGTTCCGTGAACGGAATAACTTCTGGGGTATTTTTCCACCTGCTGGGCGTCGTGATATGACTAAAATAATGTTAAAACGACGTGAAGCCCGATAGAAGTAAAACAAAACCCCTTGCTAATTATACCCCTATACTGAATGGACAATCGGAAAATTTCAGCGATGTCGATTAAGCCACGCCTGTTTCGCTCGTACGAGGGCTTCAACCATTAACATAACATGGCGCCCCTTCGATAGTGGCCACGGTGTGGATATTCCTGAAATTATTAGTCATCCCTTTGTGTTAGCCCCTTTACGTTGTAAACTTTGTAAATGTAGCCCTATTTTCAATCACCGACATGCTAATTTTGATACACACTTTATTTCCTGTTGGGTCTACTTATTGACGTTTTCTTATCATTTTGTTTTTAAAAAACGCATATCTGACCGACTGATCTGGTCGGTCTGACCGGCTTTGCCTGAAAAAGACGGGGATTTCTAATTGTAAGAATGGAGCGTTAAACAATGGTGGATCATTCGTTTTACAAATGAACATTTATGCACGCACTCGTCACTAAATGAATATGCATTAACTTAATTTTATACAGTAAAATAGTCCGTGAATGTTTTTGGCTTGGACAAACGTTGTAGGCTCATCTATTGATTATTACATAACCAAACTAACCAAGCCTGGCCTGACGGTTCCTAGAGGAGTAGTCTGTTATGGGCCTACTCTGCTTAACCATTTCACCGTCAATGTCGCATAAATGCACCACGAAAAATAGTGCAGTCCCAGAAGGCGGTGTCTGATCAGGAACTTCATTTTTTTTTATCTCAATCTCTATTTCTATATCTGTGCTTTCTTCCTTAGAAATTTGCATTTATTTATCTCATTTCCTTATTGTACCGCATGATTTGACAAAAAATGGCTTGCACACGACAATTAGAAATGTGGCACCGAAAGGGTTAAATGGTTAAAGAAAGACACAATCCAGTACATTATAAAAACAAAACAGCACGAATCATGAAAGAATACTGGTTTAGTGCGTGCCTTAATTTAGATTAGATTACAAATAGTCAAATACAAGTACATGTACCCCTTTTTGCGTTCATCTGTAATTAGCTAGGAAAACAGATTGTATCTAGATGGGACGACAAGTAACTCGGCGTCTCATCAGGATCCAAACAATTCGTTAGTGTGAAACAAAAATGAAGAAAAATAAAACAAGAAATATCTTTAACAAAGATATTCAGCGGCATTCAAATATTGACATAATGTACAAAGCAATAATGGTATTAAATTTCTGCTATATTAAATTCAATGTTAACGTACTATTGACACCATGGCTGTATGTTAATATAGCATAATGCTTTGAAAAGTCCATATCAAGTTTCAAGAGGCAGGCTTAATTTTTGTCCAGTTTGTTTGCTTTAAAATGTATTTAGAGAAAATAATATCACAAAAATATAAAGAACGTGACTAAAAAAAATATACTGGATTTTTTTCTATTTTTATTTGACGTTGACGGGATTAGAACCAGGGAAGTAGCTAGTCGCCGCTCTTTCCCCTGTGCCATGGCTTGGGTCCCAATATATAAGGGTTACGTGGTTCTATTTATACGCTACAAAGGTGTGAAAAGCAACAACGACTTATGAACGTACATACTTAATATGCAAATTATACAGACCCACTTTTCATGAAATCTCCATAAAATGAATAGATTTATAAAATTCAGAAATTTGAACACTGTCAATCCAGACGCCTTTTCAAATTGCTGTCTTTTTACAAAAGAAGTCCGACATAAGGTCGTCGGATTCTGAAAGCCCGATGCCCTTCCTATGATATTTACAGAAGTCCGATATATGGTAGTCGGATTCTGAGTTAAATGCCCTCTTTGCCTAATCACCTTTGCAAACAGGTAAGAATGCTTATAGAGGAGCCTTCTCATCAGGATCTGTACTGTTTGTCCCTAAGTATTCAACATAAGCTCATTTTATTCGAATTGTTTGAATTTTGGAATAGTTCATTTGAAAATTCAGCGTTGTAAAGAAGTAACATGTGTAACATGATTTTTCATGTGTACCATTGCAGAACATGATAGAATTGTTGGAAGTACATGAAATAGCCACATAACCGAAAAGAATTATTTGATTAAAACAGTCTCTGTTGATATTTCGATACACTTTCAACATTTTGTGAACTACTTCAAATGCGAAATTCGATTCCATTGCGACATTATGTTTCCTGATGTATTTTATCAATGGCCGTTCGACGTTGTTGCTAAGATTTGGTTGAATTTCATAAATACATGTACGGTAAACCCCCTCTAAACCAGACGTTAAATTAAGTATAAATATCAGTCATTGGGACAGGTGGCAGCTTAATGCAGGGTGAAAATCATGCAGAAAGCTTTCACCCTGCATTTAGCAGTCACCGGCCTAAAAAGTATCTAAATACTTATCTACTAGAATTCAGGTTAAGAGGGGCTTTTACTGTATTTTAAAAGGGGACAAATATATACTTTTGAATGTATTTCAGAGAGTTACCAGTGATACCCTAACTACCATAGGTATTTTGACAAACACACTTATGCAAATAGTGCAGACCCAGATCAAACACATCCTTGATAGGCTCGTTTGAATGGTTTTCACTATTTGCTAATATGTCTGTTTAATCTAAAGTTGCAAAATTGTTTCCAAACTGACTTATTCAGTTGTACAAACTGGTAGAGAGGGGAAGATTGCTTGCTAGAATACTTAAACCTTTCCTTCATATAATTTTTTTCACGCGTTTGTAAACAGAGTAGACCCAGATGAGATGGTTCCTGTAGGAGTCGTCTGATCAGGGTCTGCTCTGTTTGCTAATGTAATTTGAAATATCTATTTCTTTGCTTTCTTAAATGGATACTAATGTCCACTTTTCATATTTCATTATAACTATTTTGTCCATGAATACTCAGTAGGTATTGACATTTGGAATGAACAGAGAAAGGGTTATGGAAATTAGGGGATTTCATAAATCAGAAATTTCTGACATATTTTTGGTACTGACCACGTACTGGTCAGAATCATCCGGGGTCCAATTTAGACCTACAGTATTCTCATTCAACGATAATGGTGAAATCGTTAATCCTATTATGCTAAGCACGACTTTGCTTGCATCTGACCGAGTGTCAAACAGCTTGGATCCAGATGATATGCTGAGTAACTCGGTGTCTCATCTGGATTCAAATTGTTTGACAATCAGTCAATGTAGTTTCTACCACGCTGGAACGAATCGGAAGTAGGTACAAATACAATACATCAGACTTATTTTGACAGAATGGTAAGACTTAACTCATTCCCTCATATTGACGCCTTTTGGCGCATCTGTGGTATTCACTTCTTCAAACAATTGTGATAAATAGAGCATTTGCTCCTCAGGAGCAAACGCTCTATTGATCACAATGGTTTCAAACCTACAAAATTCTAAAAAAAAGTCATTTTCTTTAGAAAATGCTCCTTTATTCTAAAGAGAGTTTAGATTGATATAATCGAGATCTATTCTAAAATACTTTTGCTAGATGAATGCTATGAGAGTGTATATCTTAATATCTATATTTTATTAAAATAAAACGAGAATCAAAAGTTTAAATACTGTTGATCTTAATTATTCGACATATATCAAGCATGTCCAACAGATAAATTAGAATATCGTTTTTTTAAAAGTTCAGCTTGTAGTTTATAGGGCATTTCTTTAGGCCGATTAATTCAAGCTTCTTGCTGTATCTACCAGTCAAAAAACTAAAACAAAATTGTCATTATAGTCAAATGACATAATAAATGTACAGAGACCAACAATTCCTAACCAACACAGTCGTTAAATGATGTGTAGGCTAACTATTGCTTAGCCTATACATAGGGATACACAGGTTATTACTGGTGTTTTGCCCACCAGTTGACTGCGCATTCGTAAAATCGATAGGTTTGTTTATAAACGCCGATTTGCCCCATAATAATTATTTAAGTCGGAACATTGTAGGCATTTTACGAAGTATATGAACATATCTATCTAATTCCATTAGAGCAGACCCTGATCAGACGTTTCCTATAGGAGCCGTCTGATCTGGGTCTACCCTGTTTCCAGATGCGTGAAAACACGTATATTATTATAAAGGAAAGGGTTGGATATGCCAACCTGTTTCGGAGACCTCGGTTATTATCGTCGTATACGTCTATTTTTATTTGCTGGGGAATTTCCCATTAGCATCCGTTTTAAGAATAGAACTTTCGACACACTTCTATGCTAAGTATAAACGTAAATTTGAATTTTTGTATTATATGGCGTTTTGATTGAGCTCTGAGACGTTTATAGAAAAGGTCTGTATAACAGAATAAATTTCATTTTGTGTGGTTAGGTTAATATGGATCGATCGCGTGGATTTCGGCTTGCGAAGTAGCTAATTATCATAAGCCTGGTGTTTTTAAATAATTACTAGGTCGTAAAAATGACTCCAGGATTTTTATCACATTAGCTGACTGTATCTGGATTTTGTACTTCGAGTTTGGCAATGTGTAGGGGCATTGTAAAAAGGCTGTATGCCAGTTAAGGCATTAACTAATGAAATCACCGTTTATTACAAAATACTAGTGGGTTCATATGCAAATTACAATGTAACATAGTTCCTAATCCGGGCGGCACAGAGAGGATTGAGGTTAGGGTGTCAGGCAATGTGTACTCCTGGCTTTATTTTAACCCTTCTCTTGCTGAATTTTAAAATACATGTCTCCTTCTTTACCCACGCCCTGTTGTATAATTACATATATATTCACTATGTACAAGTATTTAGCTGTGCAATCACTGCTGTGGAGTGCACTCGCTGCACAATCAACTTGTAAATAGTGCAGACCCTGATGAGACAGCTCCTGCAGGAGCTGTCTCATCTGGGTCTTCACTATTTACAGGTAGTTATATTGACGTGAATAGCAAGTGAAGGGTTAACTATATCGCTACCAAACTTTGTCGTCTGTAAACTTTGATGTCTGCTACAATTTTCCATTTATTTTTCTTCATTTTTGTTTCAAGAAACAGTCAAGGTAACAACCAGTTTGAATCCTGATGAGACGTCGAGTGTTACTCGGTTTTACTCGGATAGGTAATCACGGATGCGACATTGGCAGCGAAAGAGTTAAGCAACTCAACTAATGTTCCTATTGAATATCAAATAGGTACAAATCCCTAAATATGACAGTTACAAATGATACTTACGATGTCTCAAATGTTATTGTTTTTGTTCATTCCAGATGTTTGCCATAGTTGTTGCTAACTGCAGTTTAAACTTCCATCAGTGCCGGTCCCATATCCGGATAAATAAAGGAGGGGGTTGGTGTATAGGACAAGCAACCTTATCCTGTAAAACGATGAACGGTCGTAACTTTAAATCGATGGTACCACAACGCACGTGTTAACATGACCGGTCATTTGCGTAGAAGGAACAGGATGACGAAAATCACAACTGAAAGATAAGTTCGTCGTTTGCTTCATGTTCGCTTGTATTCTTTCTTTAATCTATTCAACCATTTTGTCCATTCCCACTTGATTGCACCCTATCCTATTCTTTACATCGTGATCTTTATTTTAATATTATAATTGCTTTTGTTTGAGGGAGGTGTGTTCGTCTCGTGTTGTGTTGTTCTGTTTGTGATTATTGCTGTAAATTATTTCTTACAGGAGAGGCAAGGATCGCGAAAATTAGGATATGGGGATAGCCTAGGAGGTGTTTTTGTTCCATTACGGATTGTTGTTATTGATTGCATATATTCATAATCGAATATTTAACCTTCGAATTGCCATTTTACCGATTGTCTTTGCTCCATAGAAGAACAGGTGAGACCGAGGTCAGACACATCTTGTAGGAACTGTCTGATCAGGGTCTGATTTGCTAGTAAAATCAGAGCTCCAGGTAAGGTGCGTAAATTAAACATTTTTCAAGCATAACATTTTTTCTCAACCAAACCCTATGTTGTGACCACTCTTTAGAATCGTATCTTCCCTATGTTGTAACCACTCTTTAGAATTCTAAAGAGTGGACACAACATAGGGTTTGGTGGAGAAATGACGATTTTAGTATTTGGGTACACTCCGTTATCTGTAGCTCTGAAAATATGCCATCTGCTATTGCCAATATTTCCAGTGTTCAAGTGTAAAACTTCAACACACTAATATCCACGATGTCATTCTTTCTTAAATGAATGTTAATATATTATAGTAAAGTGTTAATACGTATCAATGTTTGATGAATAATGTTGATATGAAATGTTGGATTTTGTCAGAAGACTCTACCATAGCATGCTCTTCCTCTGATCAGTCTGCAGTGTCAGCTTCGTCTGAATATTTGTCATGCATTATAATATAAATGCCGATAATAATCAGCAGAACTATTCCAAGCCACTGTTAACAACAGAGGTCTAAATGTTGTTAATATGAATATGCATTACCTATACCCCAAAATACAATTCATTCTATCTAAACAAAGTATCAATATATTGTGTCAGTTCTCAGTAAATGAGCTTAACATCCACACCTTCAAACTATTTAAAAAAAAAGTAGGACGGAGTAGTTATTTACGTCAGAGATTGTCTATCTTGTATGCCGAGAACTGAAACCTCTCCAAATCGTAAAATCGTAAGTTTATGTACAGTATAACCTGTCTTAAGCGGCCACCAAAAAGAGTTATATAGTAAAACCTCTCTTTAACGAACACTAAAGTGTGTTAATTAGTTGGTATTTTGGGCAGGTGGTTGTTTAAACCAAGGTGAAAGTAAAATAGAACGCTTCTATTGGAGCGTTCTGTTTTACTTTCATCTTGCTTTAAGCAACCACCTGTCTTTAACACAAAATACTTGATGTAAATTAGTGGTCGTTATAGAGTGGTTTTACTGTACTTATCGGCCTGCAAGCCAAGTGGTAGCTTAATGCATGTCAAAAGTAATGCAGAAAGCTCCTATAGAAGCTTTCTGCATTAGGTTTGCCCTGAATTAAGCAACCAGCCACCTGTGTTTAAGATTCCTATGTTCAATAAATAAATAACCGTTTTGAAAAGAAATCACTTGTGGCTTCTAATAAATATATTTGACGGTCCTGATGATGCAGTTGAGGTGGGGGTTTTTCGAACAATTTTTTTCAAACATGTTTTAACAGACATGCCCTTGAAAAAAGTCGTGTTGAATGATCTCTCAACGAAACTGGCTGTCGCTAGAACTTCTAGAAACAATCAAATTAAGACATGATCTAAGACATTATCACCATCAATATTCTGATTTTGACAATTAGAAAAATATGGTGACAGTATTTTGAAGATAACAATTCTGAGCAAACGCTCTATTATGAAACCATAAATTCGAACAAGCGAAACCCAAAAGAGCTTTAGTATAACCTGTATGAGTTACTAGGCTTTTTGCAAGCACAGTAGACCCAGATCATACGGCTCCTATAGGAGCCGTCTGATCAGGGTATGCACTGTTTGCTAATGGTATGTTTTAGACCTGTTTCTTTAGTTTCTAAAAATGCTACAATTATTATATTATATTCCACCTTCCATATTTCATTATAACTATTTTGTCCATGAATATTCAGTAGGTATTAAATTGTTGAATAAATATAGAACAGGGAAAGGGTTAACGACGCTACAACAAATCTTGCCATTATACTGTCGGCGTTGGGCAGGTAATAAACTGTTCTGTGAAGACTACATGTGGATTTATTGTATAAGTGCGCGCGCACTTCATTTGTGCCTCTTGTGTTGCTGTGGACTTCCGGTGGCATTTCTTGTATGACTTCTCTTCTATTTAACCCTTTCCCTCATACAAATGTGTGTTCACGCATTTGCAAACAGAGTAGACCCAGATCAGACGGCTCCTAGAGGAGCCGTCTGATCAGGATCTACTTTGTTTGCTAATATAATTTGAAAGATGTATGTCTTCACTTTCTAAAATGGCTATAATGCACCACCTTCCACATTTCATTATAGCTATTTTGTTAATGAATATTCAGTAGAGTTACGTGATTCTAATACAGTTAGTAAACTTTATGCAAATGATACCCTTATAGATATACTCCTTGTACTATTCCACCTGTTAATACAAGTTACATTATCCATCGAAAGCTAGTTGAAATCTGTTGAACATCTACAGATTCAAACGTTCTTAGTCCAAGAATTCTCAAAATGTCGGCTTAACCCATTTCCTCCTACTGGCGCCTTTTGACGCCTCTGTCAAAGTAATTTGTGAAAACATTGTAATAAATGAGCATTCGCTTCATAGGAGAAAATGCTCTATTTATCACAATGGTTTCAAAACTACATACTTCTAAAATTGCCCTTTTCTCTGGTAAATGCTCCGTTTCGGTATATTTATTCAAAGAGATCTAAATTGGTCTAAGAGGGCATTGGTTGAATAATAACTTAAGTGCTTATTGGAAACTTTAATTAACCTTTAGCCTGCTGAGCAAACTATTTTTACAGAATTTTTCACCTACTACATTTTCAAAATTCAAGCTATAATCCATTTGTCTACAAAAATGCAATCAGGGTGTCAAACAGTTTGGATCCTGGTGAGACGCCGAGTTACCCGGCTTCTCATCTTGGTCAAAACTGTTTGCATAGGTATTCACTCATCCACCCATAACAAGCTAAAGTTTAACAGCAAAGTCACGATTTGTGTTTATCAGCGAATATTCAAAACAGCTAAAGTTATCCCCATGTATCTATATCTCCTATCTTCGGGGTCCTAGAATAACAAGACCAATAGACCTGTGTCTATATTTTCTGTGTATAAATGCACACTTGAAGAAATACTTTGAGACGAACAATTTAGTTTAGTCTAGATTCAGAACTAACCATTCATATTATCCAACATCGCTTGTCAAGAAATTAGATGACAAATTATCTAACAGGTGATCTATGAACATCGAATATCGGTGTAATCTGAATCATATGTCTATCAATGTTGCAAAACCAATATATCGTACTTGTCTTCTAAGCAAACATCAAATATCATTCAACATCTTGGCGCCCCTCTAGAATTTGAAAGCAACAACTATTAGGAGTTACATGTATATTGATAACTCCCTGTCTTTGGAAAATCAAGTAAATTCTGAAAGTAAGAGATCCTTCGAATACCTAAAGTGCAGATCTCCGCTTTCCAGAATGTATCCACTCTATGTGGCGTTTTATATTAATAAATCATGCGAGACATGCCTTGTATGTCGGCGTCTCATCAAGATCGAATCTGCTTGACAACCAGTTATAAGTACACATGTATTTTAAACGTTTGACAAGAAGTCATAAGTATTTAAAACGTTTGACAACCAGTCAAAAGTATTTTAAATGTTTGACAGCCAGTCATAAGTAATTTAGATGTTTGTACGATTCGAATGTAAGAGATCTGTATCCATGCTTATAAAACTTTTAGTTGAGTCTGAATTCGGTCTCAAGTTTTTGATTGGTCAGATTTGAGCCTTAGGCCTTAGGTGTGGTGGCAGGGATATACAGTAAAGCCTTCCTGCAGGGATATACAGTAAAGTGCTAGCATAATCAGTACTGTCTCAGTGGCACCGAAAAGTCACAAGGGAAACGCGGTGAAGTTAATTACATTTGCTTTATATCTGCATCATTTATTTTATTATACAGAATAAGCTCTACATTTATCAGCCGGAATAATAATAATATATTCTTCTTATTATTATTATTATTATTATATATACATAAGATATTGCCTTACATGTGTAGGAGAGTTAATACTGACATTGAAAGTAATATTTCTCATGTACTAAGATAACATTTTAAAATCGATTTCTCGAACTGAGGGAAAAGTGAAAACCAAGCAAAATAAATTTCATTGAGATTCGAACCCTTGACACTTTGCACGGGAAGCCTTCCACATATCCACTAGGCTATCTAGAGAATAATAAGTATATATCGTTGAAAACTGATTTTATTCAAATATTTCACCACAATAAATCTATTGATTTTATGCTTGAAGATTTAATGAAAAGTGGGTCTTTACAATTTGCATATTAAGTATGTACGTTCGCAAGTCGTTGTTCTTTTTCACACCTTTGCAGCGAATAAATAGAACCATGATAATCGTGCGCATGCGTAAACAAGATGGTCACGAAATTTTTTAAGGAAAGATAAAGTGCTAGACAATTTGATATTTGGTGGTATAAACGAGCTAAACTGGATCATTATTGACAGTGATAAGTGTGGAATGTATCAATGCCAAACACGGGTGGAAATAAGAACAGTCGGAAGCGGAATAAGTCCAAATTATCGCCGGACATAGTGCAACAAGAGACAAAGCGGTTGCAAACAATGGCTCATGATGGCGGGAATACTGGAAATACTGGAAATCAAAACGGACAGTTCAGTCATATGCAAACAGGTCAGAACTTTATGATGTCCACTCCAATGTATTATAATAATGCTAACAGCAACAGTCATTTCATACAGATGAACTCAGCATCACCGGTATTCTCACAAAATGATACACCAGCAATGCCAATGACGACTACTAACCAGCAGGACATGTTTTCAGTCATTTTACAACGCCTCGAATCAATGGACAAAAAACTGACCCAGTTAGACACAATACAACAATCGGTCACAAATCTAACGGGACGTATGGGTATGGTTGAGCAAACGGTCAAGGGATTTGATACAAGATTTCGAGAAATTGAAAACAGTCGCCAGTTCGATAGCAGTACTTTGGAAGAAATCGGCAAAAAGCAACAGCAAATCGAGTCGTCACTGTCTAAACTGCGTAATCTTGAAAAAGAACAACGTACGAAAGATCAAGATATTCAAAGGGAGATAACCGATCTGAAATGCAGAAGTATGAGAGACAATCTGCTGTTTTTCAACATTCCGGAAGAAAAAGATGAGAACTGCGAGAACAAGATCATAGAGCTGATGGAATCTAAGCTGGAAATTGACAATGCAAAGGACAACATAAAGCTTCAGAGGGTGCATCGAATCGGAGCATATAAATCGACGAAAGTTCGACCAATTGTCGCAAAATTCAGCAATTTCCCGGAAAGAGAGAAAGTGAGAAAATCAGCTAAACTACTCCGTGATACATCGTATGGAATCGGGGAGCAGTTTCCACCGGAAATTGTACGAACGCGCAAGAGACTGGTTCCGGTAATGAAGGAAGCTCGTTCGAAGGGTAAAGAAGCCTATCTCAGTGTGGACAAATTGTACATAGACGGATATCTGTACAAAGAAAGTGAGTAGGATACTGTCGAGAGTGTTCTTAAGGTGTGTTCATGGAATGTAGAAGGGTTAACATTAGCGAAACGGTCATCAGACGATTTTGTTAAACATATCAGTGGTTTCGATGTCGTGTGTCTTACAGAAACGTGGACGGGGAAAGCATCAGATATTGAACTTAAGGGGTATAGTAAGCCAATTCATTCGTATAGGCGATTTAAACATAGGAGGGCTAAACGGTGCAGTGGTGGAATTATTGTATACATAAAAGACAATATTCGAACAGGGATACAGTTGTGTAAAAATGATACTGATTGTATAGTGTGGTTAAAGTTAGATAAGCTATTTTTTAATTTAGAGGAAGATTATTATCTAGCAGTGACTTATATTCCACCAGAGAACTCGCCATTTCATGATATTTACAGCAATTACAGACTGATGTTATTTTCTTCTCAGATAAGGGCAAGGTATTTCTAACAGGGGATTTTAACAGTAGAATAGGCCATAAATCGGACTATATTATGCATGATTATGACATTCACAACGATGACAACCAATTCATTGATACACCGTTACCCCGGTGTTCACGGGACTTCACATCAAATAGATTTGGTGACTACCTTTTAGATTTATGTAAAGCTACTGGTATACAGGTTGTGAATGGTAGACTGCATGATGATAAGTCAGTGGGAAAATTCACGTGCATGACCCATAATGGGGAAAGTGTAGTTGACTATTTGTTATCACAGGTTTTTAATTTGGATAAAATTTGCTATTTTGAGGTTAACCCATTTAATGAATTTTCAAACCATGCACCACTTTCATTTTCACTTAAAATAAATACACAACCACGGAATTGTCGTGAATATAAAAGAACATTTTATAAATGGAAGCCGCAACATACTGAGGCATTTGTGAGTGATGTACAGAGGGGTATAGTACAGTTACAACGCTCTATGCATGAGGGTATTGAAAACAGCTGTGACGTTGACAAGCTAGTAAATGTGTTAACACAGTATTTAACAAGTAAGGGGGATAAATACTTTAAAACTAGTGTAACTGTAAAGACCGTAGAATTCATATCAAAGGACGAAAATAAACAAAAGTGGTATAATGATGAATGTAAAAATAAATGTGAGGCATATAAAAGGGCCATATTTGAGTATAATATATGTAAAAACAACGTAACGAGGCAAACATTACTAGACAAGAAAAAAGACTATAAGTATTGCTGTAGGAAATTTAAAAATGAATATAATAAACAATTATGTAGGAAAATGAACGATATGAAAAACACTAACCCAAGAAAATTTTGGAAAATGTTTAAGAAAAGATCTGGTAATCAATCCGGTGAGTGTATAGAATTAAAGGATTTCTTTAATCATTTTAAAAATTTAGCACAAACTGATGATCTGTTAGAAAATGAAGACTGCACGGACTTTATCAATCAGTTCGATAGTATCGAAAACCTAAGCACATTCAGTGAACTTGACTCACAGATCTCTACGGCAGAAATACTAACAGCAACTAAGTCATTACCAGTAAATAAAGCGTCATCGTTAGATAACATTATATATGAATATTTTAAATCTAGTATTGATACAATAAGTGAACCGATCAGACTCTTATTCAATTATATTTTAGACAAAAGAAAGTTTCCACCTAGCTGGTCAAACGGAGTTGTTATACCGTTATTCAAAAACGGTGACCCGAGCGACCCGAACAATTACAGAGGTATTACACTGATAAGCTGTTTTGCGAAGTTATTTACGGTAGTTATAAATAACAGGCTTAAACGGTGGGTAGAGGCAAATGATATAATGACCGATGCTCAGTTTGGATTCCGTTCTAACTATAGTACGGTGGACGCTATATTTGTATTGAACTCTATAATTGAAAGGCAGTTGAAGGATAAATCACCTTTAATGTGCTGTTTTATAGATTTTAAAAAAGCATATGACTTAATAGATAGGAATTGCTTATGGTTCAAAATGATTAGATCTGGTATTGATGGGAAAGTATTATCCGTTATTCGTTCAATGTATGAAAATGTTAAACTGTGTGTTCGCCATATGAATTCATTATCCGATTTTTTCAATAGCAACCTTGGTTTATTACAAGGGGAGATAACCTCACCGATACTTTTTTCTCTGTTCCTGAACGATATTGAAATGCACTTACAGCAGAACCTAGATGCAGGTATTTCTATTGATCAGTTATCTATATACTTGCTCTTATTTGCAGATGACGCAGTTTTGTTCTCATATAATAAAGAGGATCTACAGTGTTCGCTGAATAATTTAGAAACGTATTGTAAAAGATGGAACTTGAATGTTAATGTGAATAAAACCAAAATTGTTGTTTTTAAAAAGGGAGGTAAATTGAGTGAGCACTGTAGATGGTATTATGCGGGTAACGAAATAGAAATTGTTAGCACATTCAATTATTTAGGTGTTGTATTTTCAAGCGGAGGCTCCTTTGCTCATGCAACAAGGACGTTGGCAGGAAAAGGCCTACGTGCTATGAATGCTTTGTTTAGTATTACTAGAAACATGGAAGTTCCTGTTAATATAATGTTTAATTTGTTTGATTCATATGTTTTATCTGTTCTTAATTATTCATGTGAAATATGGGGATTTTTAAAAGCAGAAAACATTGAACGTATTCACAGGAAGTTTTGCAAGTGGATCTTACATGTAAAAATGTCTACTAATACTTTGTCTCTATACGCAGAACTTGGTCGATTTCCACTGTATATTAATCGCTATACGAGAATTATTAAATACTGGTTGAAAATGTATGGATGTAAGCAGAATAACTGTATAATAAGAACCATTGTAGATAAACAAAGAATGGAAATTTCAAATGATAACAGGGTTACACATTGGTCATCGAAAGTGAGAAATATTTTACAAAACTGTGGATTTGCAGAAGTTTGGCTATATCCAGAATCAATTAATATAAACGCTTTTATACCAGTATTTAGTAAACGACTCAGAGATATATACCAAACAGAATGGCACACTGGAGTTGAAGCATGTACTTCTTTATTACTTTACAGACATATCCATACAAATATTAGTCGGGCGTATTATCTACACATTGTTGAAAATCCAAAATATAGATACGTTATAGCAAGGATACGATTGAATTCTCATAATTTAAATATTGAAGCTGGCCGCCATAGAAATGTGGTAAGGAACCAAAGACTATGTACATTATGTCATTTAAATGATATAGAAGATGAATATCACTTTATACTGAAATGTCCTATGTATAACCATTTGAGAAAGATATATATTCCAAGGTTCTATTCAGATTACCCGAGCATGTTTAAATTAGTAAGTTTGTTAAATTCAGACAGTAAAACAGTCTTAAACAGACTGGCACTATATTGCATCAAAAGCTTCAAACTAAGAAACGATACTCTTAGTCTATTATAGGATTATGATATGTTTGTTACCAATTGAGGTATTTGGCTAATGTAGAACACTCTCGTGAGACAGGGTATTCTATTGTGTATATATATGTATGTTAAATTGGCACTGTATAATTATATTAGCGTGACTGTCATGTGTATGTTTCGATATTATGATGATGAGCTTGTATGCTTAAGTCAAAATAAAACATCTGTTCTGTTCTGTTCTGTCTGTTCTGTTAACCACAGCGTAGTGGAAAGGGCTGGGACTAGGACACTAGAGATCCTGGGTATCTAATTCCGTCCAGACCAGTTGTAAATATGTAAATACAAATAATACTTGAATATTTTTATTCATGTTTTTTATGTTTCTTTATACATTCGTAGAACAGTTACGAAATAAAAACGAATAATTACTAATACAATAGCGAATAACAACGGGTCTTCGATAGCAAACACATGAGACTTGTTTTGTCGTCTGGAGCGTTTTTATTCGATTGGTTTTCTTGCCATATACAGTAGAAGTCCTTTAATGCGACCACTTAATGAATAGACATGGGTGTCTTTATAAACAGGTGGTTGCTTAATGCAGGACAAAAGTAATGCAGAAAGCTCCTCTAAGAGCTTTCTGCATTATTTTTGTCCTGCATTAAGCTACCACTTGCATCTAGCACCCAGAATTATACCTCTTTTAGATGGTCGCATTAGCGGGGTTTTACTGTACTTATTTTCAGCATATACACAAATGATTTTGGCAATTTATAAGCATTTAAATTAACATTTAGCTTGATGAGCAAATTATTTTTACATAACTTTTCACCTACTACATTTTCAAAATTCTAGCTATAATCAATAAGTCTACAAAAATGATATCAGGGCATCAAACAGTTTGGATCCTGATGAGACGCCGAGTTACTCGGCGTCTCATCTGGATCCAAGCTGTTTGCATAAGTAATCAGTCATTCGCCCACAGCAGGCTAAAGGTTTAACAAGTTACAAATAGAGGCTATCACTTTAACCCTTCTCTTGCTGAATTTTAAAATACATTTCTCCTACTTTACCCATGCCCTGTTGTATAATTACATATAGTTTCACTGTGTACAAGTATTTCGCTGTGCAATCACTGATGTGGAGTGCACTGGTTGCACAATCAACTTGTAAATAGTACAGACCCTGATGAGACAGCTCCTGCAGAAGCTGTCTCATCTGGGTCTTCACAATTTACATGTAGGTATATTGACGTGAATAGCAAGCTACGAAGGGTTAAGTGATCATTCATTTGATTGAACACGGGAGTCTTAAAATTTGTCGTTGTTTAATGCAGTGCAAAAGTAATGCAGATATTTCTAATAGGAGTTTTCTGCATTACTTTCTACCTGCTCTAATAGTCACCACCTGCCTGAAAGACCTAGATTTAGACCTTATATAATTGTTGCTATTGTTCCATTTTACAGACTTCTAGAACGTGTCATACATGTATTTTGACACGGTGCCTTTAACTGTTCTCTAACTGGGAGTTTATATGCGTTTACTTTGAACACTGGGTAAGTCGGCGACCTATCAGACCCTAAACAGGAGCCGTCTGATCTGGGTATACAGTGAAACCCTTTAAACCGGATTTCCAGCAGAAAATAATTTAGATACGCCCAGGCAGGTTGCTGTTTAAAGCAGGGTGAAAAAACTTTCACCCTGCATTAAGCTGTCACCTGTCTCCAAAACGGATATTTATACTAGATTTAACGTCCGGCTAAGAGAGGTTTTACTGTATTCTGTTTGCAAAGGTGGACAAAGGCGTATTTATCAAGGAAATGCTAAGATCAACACATTGTAACTTGGTCAAAATTCGAGGAGACAAAAGCTAACTCAACATGCTAAAGGCTAAATGGTTATCTCATTGTCAACCAAAGTCACGATATAGCTAGCGTAAGTGTGAAACTGACAGCTTATTACGTGATACGTGGTGGCCATTGGTGTTGTTATAGCGTATCAAAATTCTCCTGGACATGTTTGGGATTTCATAAAGAAGCTAAATTTGTCAGAATCGGGGGAATTTGACATACAGTAAAATCTCGATTAAACGAACACTAAATTGACAAACAGAGCAGACCCTGATCAGACGGCTCCTATAGGAGCCATCTGATCTGTGTCTACTCTGTTTGAAAATTCATGAAAACATGTTTATATGAAGTACAGGGTTAAGACAGCTGGCAGCTTAATGCAATGTGAATGTCTCGCAGTGAGTTACTATTGGAACTTTCTGCATGGTACCCGTCCTGCATTAAATAGCCACCTGCTTAACCCTTCTCTTGCTGTTCACGTCAATATACCTACCTGTAAATAGTGAAGACCCTGATGAGACAGCTCCGGTGTAACGAAGTAAAGTGACCCCCATAGAATACTGACCCTCCGGTCACTATTCTTCAGAAAAAGCGACCCCCTTTCTGAAAAATATCGACTCCCCTCTGAAAAATAGTGACCCCCTCCGCGATATCTATAAAATATTGACCCCCGCCCCAACTATTACTAACAAATTAGTTACCATTGCAAATAACCTAATATTGTTGCGGCTGCAGTTTTGTTGTTGTTGTTGTTGTTGCTGCAGCATCGGGTGGGTGGGTATGTGTGTGTGTGGTGTGTGGTAGCGTGGGGGGGGGGGGGGGGGGTTAAACGGAATTTAACGGAAACACTTTATTATTTAGATACTGTCAATATTTTGAAAAATGTAGACACTAGCAGAAAAGTGACAGAGGGTGTGAAAGAAGTAGTTGTATTAGTAGAAGTAGTGGTAATATAACTTATTTTAAGGGGACATTTACAATGCATTTTGAGTATAACAACCTTTTCTGTGCGATCTAATAAATGGTTCTATACTTCTAACAGCGACCGACCTTACTTGTCAAATCATGTTTTTAAATCTTTACAGTAAGTAAACTCTTCTTTTTATAAAGGCAAATACTACTACTTGTGTATTTTATTTTGTACCCTTGAGTAATAATTCGCAATATAAACGAACACAAATGCAAATTAAGTTCAATTGAATATACATTTTGTAAAAGGATAAAAGTTGACGATTAATCTCAGTCTGATTGGCAAACTGTTTTGAAACTCAACAGGTGCTGATATTTTCGATGTCATACATTTGACTTACTAGGCAGCCACAAATAGGTGACGAACACACAAGGAAAACTATCTTCTCTAGGTTATGTTATGAATAGAATATAAGACTCGTGTTCGTGATTTATTGGATCTATTAAACTCGTCCTTTTAGACAAAAATAAACACGCACCAAATCCTTGATGTGTGGTTTTCTACAAAGCTCGTTTAAAATAGAAGTAAAAACATTATGAACAACTAATCTAATGTTATTATCTGCAGAGGAAAATGGCCTGTTGCAAATGTACACACTATATTTCTATGGTATATGTCACACGTGCTTGACCTTTTATATAAGAAAATCAACAGCATCTCTTCGACAATAATTGACAAAATTCTCTATAAATGGAATTGTATTCCGATGTTGTGTAGGGGTGTGTGAATGTGTGGGTGCGTGCGGAAGGATGTTTATTTATAAGTGATTGTGTACGTGCATGTGCGTGTGCGTGTGCATGCGCGCGCGTGTGCGTGCCTGCTTGCGTGAGTGTGTGTGATATTCTGTACGAACAATGATTACAAGTCGTATTACTTGGCGTCCATTGCGCGCATTGGTCATGATATATTAAACGGGGCTCAAAATGATATTGCTAGGGGTCACACATCTGTAACAATTATGACCAAGGTTAAATATTGTTTTTCGAAATACTTGAAACCCTTTCTGTAAAGTATACATGAGGCAAATTAAAGTTGCTGGTGTTGTTCAAAATATCACGAAGGTGGGCCAAAGCATTATTACCGGGGATCACTATTGTTTAAAAAATACTGACCGGGGTTCGATATTCTTCAGAAAAAAATGACATCCATCCTTTCTACAACATACTTGAGTTCAATTAGCATTGGGCGCATTGGTCATTATATAATATACGGGGCTAAAAATACTCTATGAAAGGGGGTCACTACATCTTAAGAATTATAACCAAGGTTAAATATTTTTCGAGTAAAGTTAAACCCTTTCCTTAAATTATACTGGAGATAGATTTGAGTTTCAGGGAGTTGTTTAACATATCATGAATATGTGTCAAAGCACTATGACAGGGGGTCGCTATTTTGTAAAACATACTGACCGGGGGTCAGTATTCTTCAGAAAATGTGACCCCCTATGTACAAAATGCTTGGGTTCAATTAACATTGTGCGTATTAGTATAGTATAATAAACACGGTCAAACTGCAATGACTGGGGTCACTACATCTACAAGAATTATGACAAAGGAAAAGGTATTGTTCGATTAACGTGAACTCCCTTTTTACAAAATAAATAAATACTAGAGTTGTTTAACATATCATCAACGTGAATCATAGAGTTAATATCGGGTTCGCTATTTTTGACAATATACTGGCCGGGGTTGATATTCTTCAGAAAATATGACCCACTATGTACAAAATACTTATGGGTCACTACATCTGTAAGAATTATGACCAAGGTTAAATAAAAATCGAGTAAAGTTGAACCCTTTCTTAAATTATACTGGAGGTAGATTAAATGAAAAAGTAGTAAAGTCAAGCAGGAAAAGCCACACACATACGTTCGCGGGAGCTGTTCAACATATCATGAC
Source organism: Azorinus chamasolen (assembly GCA_963576725.1). Lineage (NCBI taxonomy): Eukaryota > Metazoa > Mollusca > Bivalvia > Cardiida > Solecurtidae > Azorinus > Azorinus chamasolen. The sequence goes on along the minus strand of OY755243.1, from coordinate 59,821,536 downwards.
CGTGTGTCAAAGCACAGTGACCGGGGGTCACTATTTTTTTAAAAAAAAAAAATACTGACCGGGGGGGGGGGGGGGCGATATTCTTCAGAAAATGTGACCCCCTATGTACAAAATACTTTGGCTCAAGTTGCATGGCGCGCATTAGCTACGATATGATAAACAGTGCTGAACTTGCTATGACCGGGGGTCACTTCATCTGTAAGAATAATGACTAAGGTTAAATAGTTTACGAGTAAAGTTAATCCCTTTCTTTAAATTAAACTGGAGGTATGTTGCAACCTGAATTGTAATAACAACCGGAATTGTAATAAAATTTATTACAAAACTGGTTATGATGCGAAAACGTTATTACAATTGGTGGTCAACCTGAATTGTAATAACAACCTGAAGTGTAATAAAAAAAAAATTGTGTCTGTATTTGTGTGTCTATGTGAGTATGAATGTGCGCACGTGCTAGTATGTTGATAGTATGTGTATGCGTGTAGTTTTTATGGGAGGGGCGCATGCGTGTGCGCGAATGTGTACATGTATGAAGTAATACATCAGATATTCTAGATGATAGTACAACGACTTAGAATTTTTTATTACAAAACTGGTTATGATGCGAAAACATTATTACAATTGGTGGTCAACCTGAATTGTAATAACAACCTGAAGTGTAATAAAATAATTTTGTGACTGTATTTGTGTGTCTATGTGAGTATGAATGTGCGCACGTGCTAGTATGTTGATAGTATGTGTATGCGTGTAGTTTGTATGGGAGGGGCGCACGCATGTGCGCGCATGTGTACATGTATGAAGTAATACATCAGATATTCTAGATGATAGTACAACGACTTAGACATTTTTATTACAAAACTGGTTATGATGCGAAAACATTATTACAATTGGTTGTCAACCTGAATTGTAATAACAACCTGAAGTGTAATAAAATAATTTTGTGACTGTATTTGTGTGTCTAAGTGAGTACGAATGTGCGCACGTGCTAGTATGTTGATAGTATGTGTATGCGTGTAGTTTGTATGGGAGGGGCGCATGCGTGTGCGCGTATGTGTACATGTATGAAGTAATACATCAGCTATTCTAGATGATAGTACAACGACTTAGAAATTTTTATTACAAAACTGGTTATGTTGCGAAAACATTATTACAATTGGTGGTCAACCTGAATTGTAATAACAACCTGAAGTGTAATAAAATAAGTTTGTGTCTGTATTTGTGTGTCTGTGTGTGTATGAATGTGCGCAAGTGCTAGTATGTGTATGCGTGTAGTGTGTAGGTGATGTGCGCAAGCGTGTGCATGCATGTGTACATGTATGAAGTAATACATGAATTATTCTAAATGATACTACAACGACTTAGAAATTTTTATTACAAAACTGGTTATGATGCGAAAACATTATTACAATTGGTGGTCAACCTGAATTGTAATAACAACCTGAAGTGTAATTAAATAATTTTGTGTCTGTATTTGTGTATCTGTGTGTTTATGAATGTGCGCAAGTGCTAGTATAATGTGTAGGTGATGAGCGCATGCGTGTGCGCGTATGTGTACATGTATGAAGTAATACATGAGTTATTCTAGATGATAGTACAACGACTTAGAATTTTTTATTACAAAACTGGTTATGATGCGAAAACATTAGTACAATTGGTGGTCAACCTGAATTGTAATAACAACCTGAAGTGTAATAAAATAATTGTGTGTCTGTATTTGTGTATATGTGTGTGTGTGCGTATGAATGTGCGCACGTGCGGGTATGTGTATGCGTGTAGTTTGTAGGAGAGGGGCGCATGCGTGTGTGCGCATGCGTACATGTATGAAGTAATACATGAGTTATTCTAGATGATAGTACAATGACTTAGTAATATTTATTACAAAACTGGTTATGATGCGAAAACATTATTACAATCGATGGTCAACCTGAATTGTAATAATAACCTGAATTGTAATTAAATAATTTTGTATTTGTATTTTTCTGTGTATGTATGTGCGCACGTGTTTGTATGTGTATGCGTGTAGGTTGTAGGGGAGGGGCGCAAGCGTGTGTGCACATGTGTACATGTATGAAGTAGTACATGAGTTATTCTAGATGATAATATAAAGACTTAGAAATATTTATTTCAAAACTGATTTAGCAGCGACAATAGTATTACAATTGTAATAAAATGTTTTGTGTCTGTATATGTGTGTCTGTTGTGTGTGTATGACTGTTGGCTTTTGATGGGGGACTTGCGCATGTGTATGTTTGAAGTAGATCTAATACATAAATAATTATAGATGATAGTAAACAGATTGTATTAGACAAATTAATTATAAATCCAGTTAAGTTTCGAAACTATTACTACAAATGGTTGTAAACTTGAATTGATACAACAACTTGAATTGTAATAAAAAAGTTTTCTTTGTGTGTGTTTTTGTGTGGGGTGGCTTTAGCGTATGTCTACATGAATGAACTAACACACAAATTATTCCAGATGATAGTATACAGACAGTAGTAGAATACGATTTTTCGATGGTATTGATAAATTGAAGAGGAAATTTGATAGACAATATATCTTATAATATACCCAGAGTTTCTTACAGTTCCGGTTGACTAAGTGATGTAAACGATTTTTGCAGAACTTTTAACGAAATGTATTACAAACCTGGTTAAGATGCGAACATATTATTACAATTGGTGGCCAACTTGAATTGTAATGATAACAAATTGTGTGCGTGCGTTCGTGTGTGCGTTCGTGCGTGCGTGCGTGTGTGCGTGTGTTTGTATGTGTCTGTCTGTGTGTGTGTGTGTCTGTATGTATGTCTGTCTTCGTATGTGTGTGTGTGTGCGTGCGTGTGTGCGTGCGTGCGTGCGTGCGCGCGAGTGCGTGCGTGCGTGCGTGCATGCGTGTGTGTGTGCGCGCGCATGCGCGCGTGTGTGATATCACGCATTATGAAAATGTTCTGAGTGGAGGGCTTTCCTCAAACTGTTTTGGAAACTATAGAAGAGTTTTATTGTATGTAAATTCTTCCTATTTTATCAACATCACTGACAAACTGTATTCCAATATTATATATTGATTGTAGCACATTTATAAGAATAAGAGTTTATGTACTGCAATAATAATTGATGTATTACTTCACATATTACACACAGTAATGTTTTCGCATCATAACCAGTTTTGTAATAAATATATCTAAGTCTTTGTACTGTCATCTAGAATAACTCATGTATTACTTCATACATGCACACATGCGCGCAAGCGCATGCGCCCCTTCCCTACAAACCACACACATACACATACAAGCACTGCGCGCACACACACACATACACAGAGAGAAATACAGACACAAAATTATTTTATTACACTTCAGGTTGTTATTACAATTCAGGTTGACCACCAATTGTAATAACGTTTTCGCATCATAACCAGTTTTGTAATAAATTTTATTACAATTCCGGTTGTTATTACAATTCAGGTTGCAACAGAGGTAGATTAAGTTCGCGGGAACTGTTCAACATATCATGAACGGTTAAACGTGTGTCAAAGCACTATGTCCGGGGGTCGCTATTTTTTAAAAATACTGACCGGGGTCGATATTCTTCAAAAAATGTGACTCCCTATGTACAAAATACTTGGGTTCAATAAGCATTGCGCGATTTAGTCATGATATAATAAGCACGGTTGAAATTGCTATGACCAGGGGTCACTACAAATGTAAGAATTATGACCAATGTTAAATATTTTACAAGTAAAGTTAAACCCTTTCTTTAAATTATACTGGAGGTAGATTGAGTTCGCAGGAGCTGTTCAACATATAATAAACGTGTGTCAAAGCACTATGACTGGAGGTCGCTATATTTTGAAAAATAATGATGGGTGTCGATATTCCTCAGAAAATGTGACCCCCTATGTACAAAAAACTTGGGTTCAATTAGCATGGCGCGCATCAGCCATGATATAATAAACACGGCTGAAATTGCTATAACCGGAGGTCACTGCATCTTTTACCACTGTATTTGCCATCGCGGTTGTTGTAGTTTAGTCGGAGAGGGGATTTATTTATTTACACTGTTTTTTCAGGGTGGGGATGGAATAAGTGTGAGATTGGGCACCCATAAACCAGTTTAAACCCCCAGTGGCATTTGTCACTGACCGTTCCAAGGCGGTACTTCCATATTCCCCCTATTGTTTGTTTCTTATGTCCGTGCGTCACTTTGTGTCTTTTATATTCATGTACATTTGCTGTTTGTCGTTTTGGTGCTGTTTGGGCGGTTGTGTGTTTTGTATGCGGTGTTTCCTGAATGCTTCATACATATACTTATATCATGAACGTGTGTCAAAGCACTATGGCCGGGGGTCGCTATTTTTAAAAAATACTGACCGGGGGTCGATATTCTTCAGGTAATGTGACCCCCTATGTACAAGATATAAAATATAGTTTACGAGTAAAGTTAAACCCTTTCTTTAAATTATATTGGAGGTAGATTACGTTCGCGGGAACTGTTCAACATATCATAAACACGTGTCAAAGCACTATGACCGGGGTCGCTATGTTTTAAGAAATACTGATCTGGGGTTCGATATTCTTCAGAAAATGTGACCCCATATGTACAAAATACAATTAGTATTGCGCGCTTTAGTCATGATAGGATAAACACGACTGAAATTGCTATGACGGGGGTCACTAAATCTGTAAGAATTATGACACAGATTGAATAAAATCGAGTAAAGTTAAACTCTTTCTTAAATTATACTGGAGGTCGATTAAGTTCGCAGGGAGTTGTTTAACATATCATGAACGTGTGTCAAAGAACTATGACCGGGTCGCTATTTTTTAAAAATACTGACCGGGGGTCGATATTCTTCAGAAAATGTGACCCCCTATGAACAAAATACTTGGGTTCAATTAGTATTGCGCGCTTTAGTCAAGATAGGATAAACACGACTGAAATTGCTATGCCTGGGTGTCACTACATCTGTAAGAATTATGACAAAGGTTAAATAAATCGAGTAAAGTTAAACTCTTTCTTAAATTATACTAGCAGTAGATTAAAAATTCTGAAGGGTGGTGATCCCCCGAAAGCAAAAATTGCCAAACAAAAAGAGAAAATTGCAGACTCGGTTTTATTGAGTCTGTTCATGAGCAGTAATTGAAAGTGCAATACTGCTCACGCCCCCTAGCACCGGCTTAAGCGGTATTCAATTTTCAGAACAAGACGTACTGAAATTCATGATCTCGAAGGATCAGAAGGTATAACAACACTGAGAATGAAGTACGGGGCGATGTTTTACGGCCGTCACACAAGCACTTAACACCTGCTGTTGTGAAGATTATAAATTCTGAAGGGTGGTGATCCCCTGAAAGAAAAAAATGCAACACAAAAAGAGAAAATTGCAGACTCGGTTTTGCTGAGTCTGTTCATGAGCAGTAATTGAAAGTGCAACACTGCTAAGTTCGCGGGAACTGTTCAACATATCATGAACGTGTGTCAAAGCACTATGACCGGGGGTCGCTATTTTTTAAAAAATACTGACCGGGGGTCGATATTCTTCAGGTAATGTGACCCCCCATGTACAAGATATAAAATATAGTTTACGAGTAAAGTTAAACCCTTTCTTTAAATTATACTGGAGGTAGATTACGTTCGCGGGAACTGTTCAACATATTATAAACATGTGTCAAAGCACTATGACCGGAGTCGCTATTTTTTAAGAAATACTGATCGGGGGTTCGATATTCTTCAGAAAATGTGACCCCATATGTACAAAATACTTGGGTTCAATTAGTATTGCGCGCTTTAGTCATGATAGGATAAACACGACTGAAATTGCTATGACGGGGGTCACTAAATATGTAAGAATTATGACACAGGTTAAATAAAATCGAGTAAAGTTAAACTCTTTCTTAAATTATACTGGAGGTAGATTAAGTTCGCAGGGAGTTGTTTAACATATCATGAACGTGTGTCAAAGAACTATGACCGGGGGTCGCTATTTTCTTTAAAACATACTGACCGGGGGTCGATATTCTTCAGAAAATGTGACCCCCTATGAACAAAATACTTGGGTTCAATTAGTATTGCGCGCTTTAGTCAAAATAGGATAAACACGACTGAAATTGCTATGCCTGGGTGTCACTACATCTGTAAGAATTAGGACAAAGGTTAAATAAAATCGAGTAAAGTTAAACTCTTTCTTAAATTATACTAGCAGTAGATTAAAAATTCTGAAGGGTGGTGATCCCCCGAAAGCAAAATTTGCAAAACAAAAAGAGAAAATTGCAGACTCGGTTTTATTGAATCTGTTCATGAGCAGTAATTGAAAGTGCAACACTGCTAAGTTCGCGGGAACTGTTCAACATATCATGAACGTGTGTCAAAGCACTATGACCGGGGGTCTCTATTTTTTTAAAAAATACTGACCGGGGGTCGATATTCTTCAGAAAATGTGACCTTCTATGTACAAAATACTTGGGTTCAATTAGTATTGCGCGCGTTAGTCATGATAGGTTAAACAGTGCTGAAATTGCTATGACCGGGTGTCACTACATCTGTAATATTTATGACTAAGGTTAGATAAAATCGAGTAAAGTTAAACTCTTTCTTAAATTATACTGGCGGTAGATTAAGTTCGCAGGGAGTTGTTCAACATATCATGAACGTGTGTCAAAGCACTATGACCGGGGGTCGCTATGTTTTAAAAAATACTGACTGGGGGTCGATATTCTTCAGAAAATGTGACCCCCTATGTACAAAATACTTGGGTTCAATTAACAAGGCGCGCATTAGCCATGATATGATAAACAGGGCTGACATTTTGCTATGACCGGGGGCACTACATCTGTAACAATTATGACCAAGGTTAAATAGTGTACGAGTAAAGTTAAACTCTTTCTTTAAATTATACAGGAGGTAGATTAAAGTCGCGGGAACTGTTCAACATATAATGAACGTGTGTCTGTCAAAGCACTATGACCGGGGTCGCTATTTTTTAAAAAATACTGACCGGGGGTCGATATTCTTCAGAAAATGTGACCCCCTATGTACAAAATACTTGGGTTCAATTAGTATTGCGCGCTTTAGTCATGACAGATAGATAGGTAGATATATAGTAGTAGTATAAGTAGTAGTAGTAGTATAGGTAGTAGTATAGGTAGTAGAAGTATAGGTAGTAGTAGTGTAGGTAGTAGTAGTAGTAGGTAGTAGGAAGTAGGAATAGTAGTAGTAGCAGTTGTAGCAGCAGCAGCAGCGGCAGTAGTAAGTGGGTGGGTTTGTGGGTGGTTGGGTTTGTGCTTTGGTGGGTGGCTGGGTTTTGGTAGGGTGGGTGGGTGGGTTATTGGGTAGGTAGGTAGGTAGGTAATAGTAGGAGGATGAGGAGTAGGAATAGGAGTAGGAGGAGTAGTATGTGTAGTAGTGGGATTAATAGCAGCAGTAGTAGTAGTAGTGGCAGTAATTATAGTAGTAGTAGTAGTAGTAGTAGTAGTAGTAGTAGTAGTAGTAGTAGTAGTAGTAGTAGTAGTAGTAGTAGTAGTAGTAGTAGTAGTAATAGTAGTAATAGTAGTAGTAGTAGTACTAGTGACGGTGATGGTGGTGGTAGACGAAGCAAACAGAACAGCAACAACCAATATTATTTCCCACTTCGCTAAAATAATTCAAAAGGCATGATGTCGAACCCCTATGTTGCCTCACTTGGATGAGATTTATTTCAATTAATTTCAATAGGTGATAAATTACAAATGTTTTCAAAATATGGATATGATATATGGCATTGCACACAGCATTGACCATAAGAAAATCCACTGCCAAGTGAAGTTTTTTTTAGTTTTACAGTGACTGACACAGTTTTCCGTCCACGAAATTTTAAGTTAGAACTTAGATTATTGAAATTTTAACAGCTATTTACGTCAGATAGAAGTCAATACAACATTTTACAATTTATTAAGTGATCTCTTTATATATGCATGCTGGTACATGTGCTCCTGCGTGCGCGTGAGTGCGTGCGTGAGTGTTGGTGTGCGTGCATGTATGCGAGTGTTTCTAAGTATATGTGTAAGTATCGGTATATGTGCGTGCGTACATGTGTGTACCGGTATGTGTGCGTGCATGCGTGTGTGTGTGTAATTGTGTGTGTACATGCGTGTTGTGTGTGTGCGTGTGTGCGTGCGTGCGTGCGCAGGCGTGCGGGTGTATGTTTTGTTGAAACAAAGACAGGGAGTCACTATTCTATGGGGGGTCACAAATCTTCGTAAGGGGTCAGTTTTCTTCGTGTGCAGGGGTCGTAATATTATGACCGGGGGGTCAAAATACTATGACCGGGGTGTCACTATTTTTTAAAAAATACTGACCGGGGGGTCAGTATTCTATGGGGGTCACTTTACTTCGTTACACCTGCAGGAACTGTCTCGCCCGGGTCTGCACCATTTACCAGTTTATTGTGCATCCAGTAAACTTCACAGCAGTGACTGCCCAGAGAAATATTTATAGACAGTGAAGATATATGTTATTATACAACAGGACATGGGTAAAGAAGGAGAAAAAGTAATTTTAAGCATTTTAGCAAGAGAAGGGTTTAATTTCTTCTAAACTAAATACAATTTTGAACTATATATCGAGGTGTTAATGTTTTTGCAATAACGTTTGAGCCCCTTTAATTAATTAACACATTATCCCCTAGTGACGCATTTTTGCGCATCTATAAAAGTCACTTTATGAAACCATTGTGATAAATAGACCATTTGCTCCTAACATAGCAAATGCTCTATTTATCACAATGGTTTCAAACTACAAAATTCTAATTTTGTACTTTCCTCTAGTTAATGCTCCTTTTCGGTAGATACATTCAAAGAGGTTGGGTCTAAAAATAGCCTAGGAGAGAATGAGTTAACACTTTTGCACGCATACTTCGTCTAGCTGAGATGCAGAGTAACCCGGAGTCTCACCAATATCCAAGCTCTCTAAAACTTGATCGAATCGGAAGAAGCCGAAATCGCACCAGATTAGACTTTGTGCAGACATATTTTTGTACAACAGGGTCAGGTTTTGATATACAGTTATATATGGGGCACTGACGTGAAACAATAATTACAGTAAAATCTCAATTCTACGATCACTCAAATACGTATAATTATCGATCTTTAACACAGGTGGCGGTTTAACCCATTCCCTCATATTGACGACTTTTGACGACTCTGTAAAAATCACTTGTAAAATCATTGTGATAAATAGAGCATTTGCTCCTATATGAACAAACGCTCTATTTATCACAATGGTTTCAAATTACAGAATTCTTAATTTTTCCTTTTCTCTAATTAATGCTCCTTTTGGGTAGATTAATTCATAGAGGTTGTATCTAAAAATAGCCTATGAGGGAATGGGTAAATGCAGGGTGAAAGTCGTGCAGAAAGTTCCTAGAGGAACTTTATGCATGACTTTCACCCTGTATAAAACAGCCACCTGGTTACAACGACATAACTTCTTCATTACTAAAATTTCGTAGTATCGAGATTTTACTGTAGTTATAAATGTAAATACTTTTGATTCATCACTTGCGCGATTTTCTTTGAAATGTATAGTAAAACTGAACATGTAACAATTTTACTCTTTATCTGATAGAGAAGCCTTCTCCACGCTTTTGCAAAACGAGTAGATCAAGATGAAACGGATCATGTAGGTCTGATCAAGGTATACACTGTTTATATGAATCATGCAGGAAGCTTCACATACAAAACAAACAGTCACCCGAACAACACTATGACAAAAACGAAGAACAGTAAATGTAAAGCCTATCATAAGACAAGATGAGACGCACAAAGACATAACAAATTTGGGGGAAGATGGAAGCACCGCCTTGAAATGGTCAGTGACAAGTGTCACGGAGAGTTTAAACGGATTTATAGGCACCCAACATCGCACGTATTCCATCCCCATCCTTAAAGAAAAACAGTCTAAAGACATTTTTCACTATTTACCCTAGCACAGGTCTCTAAGTATGACATTTGGTCAAATAATTTGTTCGGTTAAATAACACGAAATACAAAACATTGCCTTCTTAAAGAGCGACAGTGTATTTTGTCATCCTTCGAAGCCTACTGTCGATCTTGTCTTATGCATTGGTCGACAGTATTCTTCTGGTTGGGATCATCTACTGTCACTATAAAGGAAGACGATATTTTATAAAAGCACATTTTCATATAGTACATGTACGTGCCAAAATTATAGAAAATCATTCAGCCACCGTTGTCGCTTTAGATGGCATTTCCGAACACACATGCCCAACTTCGATTTTATACCATTGTCGTTGGAAATAATATCAGGTGCGTTGATGAAGTTGAATCGATCTGCTTTAAACGGATTGCTTACAAAGAAATGGAGTAGTTTTGTCATAAATGAACATCTGACTATTTTACTGCCAATGTTGAATTAGTGTTTAGCTATGGAAACAGTTTGGATCCAGACGAGACGCCGAGTAACTCGGTGTCAAATCATGTATCAATCTGTTTATTATCGTGATTGTGTCTTTTGGAATAACAATAAAGAAACTTCAGAAATTAAACTTTAAGCAGAAAATTAAAATTGGCAGACGACACAATGTGGAAGCGAAAGAGTTAATCAATCTAAAGACGAGCATATCTGATAAAGTACGAGAATGAGAATGGATGAAGCGGCATTAACACATTCCCTCATATTGACGCCTTTTGACGCCTCTGTAAAAGTCACGTTTTGAAAACAATTATGATAAATAGAGCATTCGTTCATATGTAGTAAATCCTCTATTTATCACAATGATTTTAAAAGTACACAATTACAAAAAAATCCTTTTCTGCAGTAGATTCTAAATGCTCATTTTGGTCATCATTGTCAAGATGAACATGCATACCAAAAATGAAGATTATAAATGAAAAATTGAAGAAGTTATGGTCAATGTTAAGGTTTCGGACAACGACGACGACAACAACAACGACGACGACAACGCAGACGCCGGGTTACGACAATAGCTCGTGATTTCTTCAAAACAGACGAGCTAAAAACTTTCTGTTGTATTCTCGTATTATCGTCTGCAAACTGTGTCGTCTGTTTCAATATACATCCGTTAATTTTGTACAGACTCCTGTATTTATATACATACAGTTGAACGTCGATAACTCGAACTTCAAGGGATCGTACACATTAGTTCGAGATAAGAGGAGTTCGAGTCATCCGAGTTCTCATCTGAAAGCTTTCTCGAGGCTACAACTTAATACAGGTCTAAAGTAATTCTGAAAGCTCCTGTGGGAGCTTTCAGCATTACTTTAGACCTGTATTAAGCTGTCATGTGTGTTTCTAGATACATTTTAGAGCAATTCTGTATTGTAGTTTTGCAGGGACTGAACTTTTTGTTCGAGTTATCCCGAAGTTCGACTTATCCGAGTTCGTGATACCGAAGTTCAACTGTACATTAATAAAGCATGTGGTCGCATTAGCGAGACTCTATTGTAACAGTATATTTAGTCCTGTCTGCTTTATTCTCGTAAGCAAAAATGTCGTCTGCTTCAATCTTCACTAGTCGAACTTGTTTTAACTATTCGCTTGCTATTCACGTCAATATACCTACCTGTAAATAGTGAAGACCCAGATGAAACAGTTCCTGCAGGAGCTGTTTCGTCAGAGTCTGCACTATTTATAAGTTGATTTGCAACCAGTGCACTCCACAGCAGTGATTGCAAAGCGATATACTTGTACACAGTGAAGATATATGTAATTATACAACAGGGTATGGGTAAAGAAGGAGAAATGTGTTTTTAAATTCAGCAAGAGAAGGGTTAAAACATATTCACGGCATCGACCGATTTATTTGGCGTCTCGTCTGGGTCCCAATAGTTTGCATAGCTGCTCACAGTTTCCCGATACATTGATATGGATTCTTGCTAAAAGCATTAACTTTGAAGAAGATTTTGCACACTACATGCGCGTGAATGATTTCATATGCATACAGTATGGATCCAGATGAGACGTCGCATACTAGAAAACTGGCGTCTTATCAGGATCCAACCCGTTTCAACACACAGACTGACAAGAACTTTGAAAAGAATTTAGGAAATAGTTTATCAACGTTCGTTTGCTCACCATGTCAAAGATGGCATTGTAGAAGATGCAGCCTTTCGGTGTCACTTTATTTGAGACAGGTGTTTTTGTGATGTTAGACAATATCTTCTTCTATGGCTTTGTTGCATTTATTCCGTATGTAAATAGTATTCTTCTAGACTTTGCGAAATTCTTAGAAGTATATGTATACGTAACTTTCATATTTTGTCAAAATGTGCAGTCTGCTACAGTTCTCAAAGTGTATTGCTTCTTTCATTTCTGTTAACCTTTTTTCTCTATAAATACGCCTTTCTACGCCTTTCTAAAACTAGTATACTCAGATCAAACGGTCCCTGTATGAGTCGTCTGATCAGGGTCTGCTCTGTTTGCTTATGACACAATACAGTTTCTGGCATGGCCAAGCATTCCTGTGTCCATGCTAATATAACAATTAACCCATTTGCTCCCAGTGGATTCTTCCGTGCTTATATATTGGATTAGTCCATTTTATCTAATGGGTACCTGGCCTAAATTCTCAATTTCGTTTTGTTTTATATTGAAATTCCTATCAGCAAACAGTGTAGACTATGATCAGATGCCGCATTATGCAGTCTACACTGTTTGCCTACGTCCCATATATGGTATTGTGGGAGCAGATAGGTTAGTTTTATTTATTTAACCATTTACTCTATGAATACTCATATACGAAATAGTGACATCATGAATATTTATGAGTTGAAATTTTACAATGGCATATGAACACATGAAATTTTGGCTATGGCAGAAACTTTAAAATTAGATCTAAATTATTCCATAGTATTCCAGGTGTCTGGTCCGGGTCTACTCTATTTGCAAAGGAGTTAAAGGTATCTCTGTGGAGTAAAGGGTTACCACATATGAATGTTATTTTCAATAATTTTCTTTACTATGACAACTGATACCTGAAAGCATATTTGTTTTACAGCAAAAAAAAACTATTTAACATGCACACACTGATTGACGTTGTCATGGTGTCCATTTGGGAAATTTCAAAAGGTCTCGACATCCCCTGGGAAATAAATATTAAATAAAGCAATATAAAAGGACGTTTTATCAATTTATCGGTTGAAATTTCTCATTAGCACCTCAGGGTTGACACTGAATATTTTTCAAATTCAATATTTGTCAAATATGCATAAAAATTAACAGACAAATAAAATCATATGATCTCTTTTCCACGTGTTGGGTGAATTCGTGTTTACCTGTGTAAATACTGCGGATGAAGAAGAGGCGCTGAGGAGTAACAAGGCCAAACATCAGGATCCAAACTATTCTATACTTCAACTCATTCCCTCCGGGACTATTTTTAGACCCAGCCTCGTTGAATAAATCTACCGAAAAGGAGCATTAACTACAGTTAAGGAAAATTATAGAATTGTGTAGTTTGAAACCATTGTGATAAATAGAGCATTTGCTCCTATAGGAGAAAATGCTCTATTTATCACAATGGTTTCAAAATGTGATTTGTACAGAGGCGCCAAAATGCGTAACTAGGAGGGAATATGTTAAAGGGGCATGGAAGTTAAAGAAAGCAGACGACAGTTTACAAACGAAAGTTACTCTATGTTCCTATGGTTATGCCAACGTAACAGCCAGGTCACGAATATGGTAGAACCTGTATTAACTCATATTCTCCTAGGCTATTTTTAGATCCAACCTTTTTTAATTAATCTACCGAAAAGGAGCATTAACTAGAGAAAAGGATTCTTTAAGAATTTTGTGATTTGAAACCATTGTGATAAATAGAGCATTTGCTCCTATATGAGCAAATGCTCTATTTATCACAATGATTTCACAATGTGAATTTTATAGAGGCGCAAAATGCGTCACTAGGGGGCAATGTGTTAAGTGGTCATTCATTTATTGAACATAAGTGTCTAAAAAGCAGGTTGTTGCTTAACCCATTACCTCATAGGCTATTTTAGATACAACCATTTTGAATAAATCTAGGCATTTTGACGTGAACAGCAAGAGAAGGGTTAATTCTTAGCCTGCTATAAAAAAGATATATGCTTTACCCTTTCCCTCATAGGCTATTTTAGATACAATCTCCTTGAATAAATTTACCGAAAAGGAACATTAACTAGAGAAAAGGAAAGTTTTAGAATTCTGTAGTTTGAAACTATTGCGATAAATAGAGCATTTGCTCCTATAAGAGCAAATGCTCTATCTATCACAATGGTTTCACAAAGTGACTTTTGCAGAGTCGTCAATGTGAGGGAATGGGTTAATGTAGGATAAAAGTAATGCAGAAAATTCCCATATGAGGATATTGGCCTAATATTGTTACTTTTACATAGTTTTAAAAAAGAGGTCTAATTATGGGTCTGTAAAGCAGAAAGCTCCTTTAGGGGTTTTCTGCATTATATAAGCGACAATGTGTTTTTTAAACTACGCATAACATTTACTCCGTAGATAAACCTATTTGCAAACATAGCAGACCGAGATAAGACTGATCAGGGTATACGCTGTTTGTTTATGAAATAATACAAATCTGGATCTACAGTTTCTGTCATGATAAAAAGTCCCTTGTTCATACAGCTTTAATAGAAAATCATCTAATTAATATCAATGATGTCATTATTTCTTGCATGAATATTTATTGAGTAAATAGTTAAAACCAGGGGGTTTAACCCTTTCGCTGCCAAACTCTGTCGTCTGCTAACTTTGTCGTCTGCTAACTTTGTCGTCTGCTAAAAAATTTCATTCTTTTGATTTTCTTCATTTTCGTTTTCATTTTCCCCGGGTTACTCGGTGTCTCATCTGTATCCAAACTGTTTGCATAGGTAATCACAGATCCGGCTTTGGCAGCGAAAGGGTTAAATGTGTAATCTTTATTTCATGGCCAAGATTCGGTGGTAAGACGTGCGGTGTTTTGGCGTCATGTCGCACGCAGTGGCACGCAAGAATGGTCCGTTACAGTTAAGTCACACGGCATATTGTGACAAATGTGAGTAATTGTCCATGTAAATTGAATCCTTTTCACAATACTAGCAATAGTCCGTGATTTGTCCTAATTGTCACATCAATTCCCCTTCCTATACAGGTCATTAGATTTGCCGCTGTTCAATAGATTGGCTTCTTTTTGAGGACTACTGGACAAACATCTGACCCAGTTGTTTCCCTCCTGACAAAGGTAAATTGTTTCCATGCCAATACGATTTAAAAATCGAAATATCCACATACTTATACTTACAAATCCGTTTGTAACTATCGGCAAGCGACAACTTTTGAGGTCAAGAAGCGAAACAACTAATTTCTGTTTCTCAAGGGATGTATTAACATCCGGTTTTGCATACACGTTGCGTGATGCGAACGATAAACATTCAATTTTGCGAAACGATAACATAACTAGATTTGTCTTGTTCGGTACAAATAGAGGAGTCCTATTCATTTTATAATAATTGTACTGTACAATCCCTCTAAACCGGAATTCTAGTAGAAAAGAATTTAGATACTTGTAGGCAGGTGGCTACTAAAATATTTCCTGTTGCGTTTATTACAAATGTCAATACCTACTGAATATTCATAGAAAAAAAGTTATAATGAAATATGGAAAGTGGAACATTATAGCCATTTTAGAAAGTAAAGAAACAGCTTTTTTTAAAGCCCATTAGCAAACAGAGCAGACCCTGATCAGACGGCTCCTATAGGAGCCGTCTGATCTGGGACTACTTTGTTTGCAAATGCGTGCAACACGTTTATATGAGGGTAAGGATTTAATGCAGGATGAAAGTCCTGCATAAAGCTCCTTGAGCTACCACCTGTCTCCTTATTGGAGCTTTCTGCATAAATTTCAAGCTGCACTAAACTACCACCTCTCTTAAGGACCTAGAATTATACCTATTTTAATGGTCGCTTGAGACAGGTTGCACAGTACATTATAACAAATTTAATCATACACTGATTTCGTCTTTATCTCAGTGATTCATTTTAACCCTTTCCCTGATATAAACGTGTTTTTACGCATTTGCAAACAGAGTAGACCCAGATCAGACGGCCCCTTGAGGAGCCGTCTGATCAGGGTCTACTCTGTTTGCTAGTGGAATTTGAAAGATTTGTTTATTTACGTTCTAAAATGGCTACAATGTTCCACCTTCCATATTTCATTATAACTATTTTGTCTATGACTATTCAGTGGGTATTGAAATTTGAAATAAACATAGAACAGGAAAAGGGTTAAAGCCTGTTCTTATTTTCGCTCCTACTGTCATTTAGTGTCAAACCAGTCGACCAATTTCGAATACATGTATTTTCCATACGTTGGTTTTCGAACTATATAATTTACATTTCAACTTCATGTAGATATATCAATGCTTTACTAAGCTGGTCTTATGGGTCTTTATCGAATAAATAAACCTTGTTAAAGTGAAAGTCCCTGCGTGTGTACGTACATGTGAACGTACGCGTGTATGTGCGTGCGTGCGCGAGTGTGTGCGTGTTTTAACCCTTATCCCACAATCCGCGACTTGTGTCGCATTAGCAAACAGCTTGGATCCAGGGTCCATGCTTATAAAACTTTTAGTTGATTCTGAGTTCGTTCTCAAGTTTTTGATTGGTCAGATTTGAGCCTTTGGCTCAAATCTGACCAATCAAAAGCTTGAGAACTCAAATTTGACCAATCAAATGCTTGAGAACAAACTCAGACTCAACAAAAAGCTTTATAAGCATGGACCCAGATGAAAGACTGAGTCACTCAGTGTCTCAGCAGGATCTACGCTCTGTCAAATCTGATGTCATTCTCTTTTTCGTAAGTGGGGTGTTAAGAGTTAATCAAATTTCAAATCGCGATATATCAGGCCATAATGAATGAACAAACTATCGCCGTTAGGGGTCTGGGCAGGTTTTTGTCCCATTTGACTTTGGTGAAAACAAAACAACAAAGTCCTTCAGCAGGAAAATTCAATTTAGCAAGCATTTCAACATTCTTATTCTCTGAGTTTGCTGTCTGGATTTCAATAGTAGAATTCTCAATAAAAAGCTGAAGGCAGTGTGATTGTCAAAAGCAATGGCCTCTAGAGGCGAGGGTAATTTAGGTTTCCTAATATTGAGTTAAACTTACAAAAATCTTCTCTTAAACCGCTAGTCTGATTTCATTTCAGTTTCTCAAAAATTCCTCAGGTCCATAAGCCTTCCGTCAAATGTCAACCCGTGGCGATGTGTACAAGACTCGTTACCAAGCCAATGAGACCAGTTTTTCCTTTAAATGCAAATAGCAGGGATTTCGAACATCTCTGAAACCATTGGGTGAATTTTGATACAGTTAAACCTCGATAAGTACAGTAAAACCTCTCTATAACGGCCACTAAATTGTGTTAATTAGTTGGTATTTAGGGCTGGTGGTTGTTTAAGGCAATGTGAAAGTAAAACAGAACGCTCTTACAGGAGCGTTCTGTTTTACTTTCATCTTGCTTTAAGCAGCCACCTGCCTTTAACACAAAATACTTGATATAATTTAGTGGCAGTTATAGAGAGGTTTTACTGTACTACGAATACTGAAATAGGTACCATTATTGATATTTAACACAGGTGACAGCTTAATGCAGGGTGAAAGTCATGCAGAAGTAGCTTTCTGCACGAATTTCACCCTGCATTAAGCAGCCATCCGCCTACAGAGACATAAATTCTCAACTACTTAAATTTCGTAGTATCGAGTTTTTACTGTAATTTTTCATTATTATAATTGTATCTTTGGTGACTTTCAAATTGTTCAGGTTATGGTTATTGATAGCGTCATTTATCTGGAACTAATGGCCAGATTTTAGGTAGCTACTAAAATGGTTGGAAACATTTCACCTTCACAACGAGATTTAGCTTTCTGCAATCCGTGATGTGTGAAAATGAGAATTGTTCATCCTTTTACTCCATAAGAACGCCTCTAAATACATTTGCAAACACAGTAGATCTAGATCAGATGGTTCCTGTATGGACCGTCTGGTCAGGATCTCTTCAGTTTGCTCATAAATGAGCTACACAGATTCTACAGATGAGCTACACAGATTCTACAGATGAGCTATCAGATTCTACAGGTTTTAGCAGGGCCACAACTTTTCTTGCCACTACAAATATCAACCTCATTAATATTCATACATACTGTTACATTATTCCTTACAATAATAGTCACCCTGTTCTATGTTTATTCCAAATTTCAGTACCTATTGAATAATCACGGACAAAATAGTTATAATAAAATATGAAAGGTGGAAAATTGTAGCCACTTTAGAAAGTAAAGAAATAGATCTTTCAAATTCCATTAATAAACAGAGCAGGCCCTGAACAGACTGCTACTCTAAGAGCCATCTGATCTGGGTCTACTCTGTTTGCAAATGCGTGAAAAGCAGAACACGTTTATATGAGGGAAAAGGTTAAAAAAATGTTCGTGAGGTGTAATCAAACTGGTGGGCGCGTAACATGCATTTGTATCTACATGTACAATGTAATTATATAATAAAACCACTCTAAACCGATATTACAGTAGAGAAGAATTTAGATAATTCTAGGTAGGTTATTGCTTAATGCAGTTTGAAAGTCATGCAGAAATCTCCTAGAGGAGCTCTCTGCACGACTTTCACCCTGCATTAAGCTGCCATCCGTCTCCAAGATCGATTTTTGTACTTAACTGAATGTCCGGTTTAGAGGGGTTTTAATGTACAGGAAAACGATAGTACGAACCAAAGGCATGCATGCTTATCCAGGTACGAGCCGAGTACAGCAGAACCCCTCTAATGCGACCACTTAAAGAATAAACATAGCCTTCTTTATAAGCAGGTGGTTGCTTAATGCAGGACGAATAGTTTTGAAACTAAATTGCTCCGAGGGAGCCTCTCCTCTGGACATTTTCAAATGCACAATTCTCATTTTGCCCTAAGCCACTATTATTACTCCAGGGAGTAAAACCAAAGAATTGAAATGATTGGACAATGTATATTTATCTGAGCTTAAGAGGTTATTTTCATTTCGCTTCCGTCTATGATAAACCAATGTTTCTAATGGAACATTCCTTCTTAGCAGAGCTTGATGGCTATCCCTTTTTGCCTCGGTTAGAAGAACCTGTCTTAAGCGGTTATTCATTTATTAAACATATCAGTCTTTAAAAGCAGGTGGTTGCTTAATGCAGGGTAAATGTAAGGAGACCCATAATTAGGCATCTTTTTGATGACCGTTTAAGACAAGTTATACTATATTTTTAACATGCTGCAGGTAGATCCATGATAAACCTTTGCAAATACGTGTAGTTTGAATCCCAGAGGATACGCCGAGTAACTCGGCATCCCGTAAGGATCCAAGCTGTTTGTTATCATGGCTATGTTTATGAAAGAAAATGGGAGAAAATTAAAATTGTGGCAGACGACAACGTTTGTAGACGACATTTTGCAGTGAAATAGTTAAAATACGGATGTAGATATAGAATAGTGTGTTACACGTGCTGTAGCCTGCACGTGTTTAAAGAACAGAACAGAACAGAACTTTATTTCACCCAGATATATAACATACAGCATGGGGTTATGTCAACAGTAAAGTAGATAAAAAATTGTAAAGGAAATGTTACACCAGGAAACGACTTCGGGTAGGTATGCAAACTACGAACAAACTAGCCGCGATGTTAAAACAAGTCAATTTTAAACTCCATCCTGTAAAAACCCAAACTAATTGATTACTCGCTTCCGATTTGTTCAAGCATTTGATAAGCACATGACCTAGTGGCAATCAGTTTGGATCCTGGCGAGTCTCTCCTGTTCGCAAGATGTTTGTAACTGTCAGTTAAGTCTCGCTTACAACCTGCCTAATAGACCGATAATTAGGCATATGGCACAATCATGCAGCTGCAGTACCGGCTAGTGACTCTCACAGGTACCCATTTTAACCCCTGGGTGGAGAGGGGTGCGGATGGGAGAAACTGAAAAGCGTCTCTGAAATTAACAGGGGGGTCCGGGATTTGAACCCGGACCTCCGGATCGGTAGTCAAAGGCTGTACCACTGGACCACCACACCTGTCAGTTAGGCCGCGCTTAACCCTTTCCATGTTCTACGTTTATTCCAAAATTCAAAACCTGCTGAATATTCATGGACAATGTTATAGGTACAATGAAATATGGAATGTGGAACACTGTGGCCAGTTTAGAAAAGGAAAACAGATCTATCAAATTCCATTAGCAAACAGAGCAGACCCTTATCAGGCAGCATCTATAGGAGCCGTGTGATCTGTGTCTTTTCTGTTTGCAAGTGTGGAAAGGCATTTATACGAAGGACAGGTTTAACAATATTAGGATTAAATATGTTATTTCTCACAATGAGAAAAACAATGGTGTGGTGTGTTACTCACACAAGACGTATCAGCGACATCGGTAGTTTTGGGGGAAATCACTATACTATAAATTATAGAGGTCCCTGAACCTTTCGGATTGGCAGACTTGTGACAGATTAAATTTAGTTTGGATACAGTGTCCTAAGCGGCCATTCAATTATGGAGCATACCAGTCCTTAAAACATACCAGTCCTTAAAACAGGTGGTTGCTTAATGCAGAGCAAAAATAATGCAGAAAGCTCCTTTAGGAGCTTTCTGCATTACTTTTGACCTGCATTAAGCTATCACCTGCCTTACAGGCCCAATAAATATACCCCGTAAGACGGGAACTACTGTATATTAACCTGTTACAGGCAGATCTATGATAGCCCTTTGTAAACGTTTGAATCCCAGATGAGACGCCGAGTAAATCGACATCCCGTAAGGGTCCAAACTTTTTCATATTTTGACTGTTTATGAAAGATGGGAGGAAATTAAACAAACGAAATGTGTAGCAGACGACAGAGTATGCAGACGACAACGTTTGGCAGAAAAATACTGTCAGATACAAAGGGTGTGTTGAAACGTGCTGTACACGTAAACAAGGAAATTATTACAGCGAATTTGAATGCTTGTATGCAAACTACAAACTAGCAGCGGTATTAAAACAAGTCAATTTTAAACCCTCTCTGTAAAAATCTGACAATGTTTACTTGCATCTGATCGTTCAAGCTTGTGATAAGCACGTAACCCAGTGACAAGCAGTGTAGACCCTGGTGAATCTTACCTGTTCGCAAATGTAAAATAGGTCATGATGGGTGTTCTGTTTGCAAATGAATGGAAAAGCGCTAGGGTTAAAAATAGCAGCCCTGGTAAAATGTTATTTTTCACAATAAGAAGAAAACAATGGAGTGGTATGTTGCTTATACAAGAGGATGGTTCTGCCACATCAGCGGTTTCGGAGGACGTATTTATTTCAAATAGGCACAAGTCCTGTAGTGAGCAGACGCCACCAGTATAAGTACAATAGCATAAACAATTCAGTGACAAATGAAGAAACAACCAATCATGTGAACTATAATTCGATATACACATGTAATTCCTTCAAATATACAGTATGTATATATGTTTAACCCTCTCCCTGTTCTATATTTAGTCCAAAATTCAGTAACTAATGTATATTCATGGACAAAATAGTTACAATGAAATATGAAAGGAACGTTGAACAAGTAAAGTAACAGCTCTTTCAAATTCCACTAGCAAATAGAGCAGACCCTGATCAGACGGCTGCTATATGATCAGTCTGTCTGGGTCCACCGTTTGCAAATGCGTAAAAACGTTTATATGAAGGAAAGGGTTAAGCATGACCCTGTGAGAATGTGTTTTAATAGATAACTATATCATCTCAGTCAGGAAATATACGAGGTCCTAAGTTGACGCGAGGTTTATTATAACCAATTTGGATCCAAACTGTTTCTGAATAATACGTTTACGTACCATAAATTATACCCGGAATTGTCCCTGAACCTTTAGCTTGAGCAGATTTGTGAAAAGCTTTACAACCAGATTGGATACAGATCATGTGCCGATTAATTCGGTGTCTCATCAGGATCCAAAGGCACACTGAATAGAAACCTGGAGAAAACTTAGAGAATATTTTAGGGAAATTGAAATTATTGCTCTGTATACTAAAATTGTTTAGCCTTTTTTCTAGTAAATGTTCATGCAGTGTACATTTTGTAAACATGTACCCAACAGGGACGCCATGATCCACGCTATGTTTAATGCAGAATAAAAGTAATACAAAAAGCTCCAAAAGGAGCTTTTTATATTACTTTTGTCCTGAATTAGGCTACTACCTGCCCCAGAGACCAACATTTGGACTTCTTGTGCGGCCATTAGAGAGGGGTTTCACTGTCATTTCCCTCAGAATTTGAGACAAAAGTCTGAACTTCCAGGTATGACAGAGACATATTTACTATTATTTAGCACAATCAATGATGAAACATGCCCTATATTTCTCTGCCAAACTGAGGCGATTCCATCAAGTATCACCAAAACTGAGTTTGTCTACAAAAATAATATTTACCGAGGCCCAGATAAGATGCATAAATTTAAACGTTTTCAAGAATAACTTCTTTATTTCTCTAAACCCTATTCTGTGACGACTCTTTAGAATCGTCTCGAAAAGAAGATTCTAAAGACTGGTCACTACACAGGGTTGGTGGAGAAATGACGATTTTAGTATTTGCGTAGGCACCTTTAACCATTGCTCTGTGTTTATATTGAGCAGTACATGTCTTCAACCCATTCCCTCATATTGACGACTCTGTAAAAGTCACTTTGAGAAACCATTGTAATAAATAGAGCATTTGCTCCTAGAGGAGCAAATACTCTTTTCATCAAAATGGGTTCAAACTACAATATTCTAAAATGATATTCAAAGAGGTATCTAAAAATAGCCTATGAGGTAATGGGTTAACTGAAGCTCTACACAACACAGTGAACACACGCTTGTTTTGGATTAACAATGACCAACAATGAACTGGTTTTTTCTACTTTATTTCTTTATTTACAAAGAACCACATACGTCTTCTCTTTAGAAATTCCTGAAAAGAAAAAAAGAAAGTAGATAATTAGTAGATAATTACAACTAGTAGTACAACTAAGAGTATTAATACAATGAATACACTTACTGATGTAACCCTTTACTCCATAGATACACCTTTTTACCCTTTTGCAAGCAGAGTAGACACAGATCAGATGGCTCCTTCATCTGATCAGGGTCTGCTCCGTTTGCTTATGATATAATATAGATCCGATTCTACAGTTTCTGTCATGATAAAAAAATCCCTTATTCAAAGTGTCATTAATTAATATTGATGATGTCATTATTTCTTGCATGCATATAGATGAAGTAAAGAGTTATGACTTTGCCTAACAAGAGATGACAAGTGGCACATTTGCAAACAGAGTACACCCTGATAAGATGGCCCCTACAGTAGTCTTCTGATCAGGGTCTGCTTAAAAATACTACAAATTTGATTCACAATTACATGTATATATCCAATGTAAAGAATGATTTTGCACATAATGCCATTATAATAATTTTAATTAATATACATTCATGACGGCATTATTTACTTCATTATTATAAAATACAGCAAAACCACTCCAATGCGACCACTTAATGAACAAACATGGCTGTCTTCATAAGCAGGTGGTTGCTTAATGCAGGGCAAAAGTTATGCAGAAAGCTCCTATAGCAGCTTTCTGCATAACTTTCATCCTCACTGTCCTGCATTAAGCTACCACCTGCCTTTGCCATTGTGAATTATGCCCCTTTTTGGTGGTCGTCATAGAGGGGTTTTACTGTATGGCAAAAAGACTAAAATGCATGCATTTTTGTTGTCTTCTGATAGTGCAGGTTATACATCTTTAGGATCCAGATTAATTATCAACCTAATGAATATTGATGTAAGAATTAATTATGATTATAATAATTATCAAAGTATGAATATTAATTAGCTGAATTTTTACAATTGCATCATGGATAGGGGAATTTTTTTTTTATCATGACAGAAAGTAGAATCAGAGCTCTATACTATAAGGCGACAGAACAGATCCTCTTGATCAGGAGACTCCAACTGGAGCGATCTGGGTCTACACTGTTTGCAAAAGCGTATAAAGGCGTATTCATGGAGAAAAGAGTTAATCCATGGAATGTTTCGTTTTCAAAGTTGAATGGTTCATCTGTGTTTAAAAATTATGATTTGAGAGGATTCTGAATGACAAACAGTGCAAATCCTGATGAGAGGATTCCTTTAAGTGCCCACTGATCAGGGTCTGTACTAATTACAAATATCTGTGCTGTTGTTTCCTGAATCAAATTGACAAGAACATGTTGTTTTGCTTTGTGTATGTTTGTTGCTTCCAACTGTCTTTAACCCTTTCCTTCATGAATATTCATGTATGAAATAATGACGCCATGACTATTATTTAGATTAATTGGTTATAACGGAACATGGTCATGGGAACTTTTAGCCATGGCAGAAACTGTAGAATCATCTCGATTTCATATCTGAGAAAGAGCAGACCCTAATCAGAAGCTCCTGTAGAAGTTTTCTGATCTGGGTCTACTCTGTTTGAAAAGGCATATTTATGGAGTAAAGGGTTAAAGATAAAAAAATTCTTTACCTCTTTTGTCTTGCCATCCTAGTGGTTTTATTGTAAATTCAAGGGCGTGTAAACCTATTGAACCTCTGATTTCAACCAACCCTATCCTTCATACAAACACCCTTCATGCCTTTACAAACAAGAGTAGACCAAGATCAGACGGCTCTTGTAGGAGCCACCTGGTCAGGGTCTGATCACAAATGTACACCTGTGTTTTAGTTACAACAGTTTTTTGCTAAAACATGCAATTATAAATTTCAACGAAACCAGAGAATGTCAATAAAATGTATTGTTTTAATCAATTTTATTGATTCTAAAACATACAGATAGGAGACAGAGTTTTCTAATAAGATGCCAAGTAAAATGGTCATCTCATCATCCAGAATGACGGTTCAACAATTAGTTTAACCATTTACTCCACAAATACAATTTCTGACACGTTTAGTTTAGAGTTACCGTAGACCCAAATCAAACAGCCTCTGTGGGAGCTGCCTGATCAGGGTCTCCTTTGTTTGTTTCTGGTGTTATAGGGCTCTGATTCTAATTTCTGCCATGGTCAAATACTCTCTTGTTCATATGCCATTACAAAAATTAACCCTTTCCTTGTTCTGTGTTTATTGCAAATTTCAATACCTACTGAATATTCATGGACAAAAAAGTTATAATGAAATAAGGAAGATGGAACATTGTAGCCATTTTAGAAACTAAATAAACAGATCTATCAAATTCCATTACTCAGGGTCTACTGTTTGCAGATGCGTGAAAACATGTTAATATGAAGGAAATGGTTAAGTTCACTAATATTGATACATACATTATTTCTTAAATGAATATTCATTGAGTAAAGGGTTAACCCAGTCCTTCATATTTATGCCTCTGTAAAAATCACTTTTTGATACTATTGTGATACATGTATATAGAGCAAATTCTATTTTTATTACAATGCTTTCAAAACTAAACAATTTTAAAAATTTCCTTTTCTGTAGTAAATTTTCCTTTTCTGTAGATTTATTCAAAGTGGATTGGTCTAAAAAACAGTCTAGGAAGGGATGGGTTCAAACTGTAGAATCAAAGCAAACAGAGCAAACCCTTATCAGACAAGCAAGCTCCTAAAAGGAGCCATCTGATCTAGGTCTCCTTTATTGCAAAGGCATGAAAGAGCATTTATATGAGGGAAAGGATTACATGTATAATGAATTAATGAAGCCATTGTACTTAGAAACTCTGATCCATCTGACCACTTATTGATACACGTTTAACTCTTTCACCGCCAAGATCTCTGAAACTGCTGCAATGGGCAAAATCTGTGATGGCCTTTGCAGACATTTTGTATCCAGGTGAGACTCCATACAACCCTCATCAGGATCAATACTGTTTGACACATATATTTTGGTGAACAAATTTAAGTTCACTCTGAATCTTAAAGCACTTGACAATGTTGGATAAAATTTACCTGGTGCCAAAAGAGCAAAAACAAGAAGGTCAAAGGGAGAAAACTATTACACAAATATTTCACTCACTTTGCAATGATTCCATCCCTTTTAGCTAAACGGGCAATACAATCGTCGGATTCACCCTGCAAGCATAAAATTACAAAATAAAAGAAAATATGTCCATGAAACGCTCTCCTGTTTGACTGTAGCTGGCAATGTTTAAGTTGATGTCAATTCTAAGGACAACAACGACGGCACAGGGTTCATACAGACTTGGCACTCAAATTCCATATTTCAATGATTTTTCCATGACAAAAACATATTTTCCACGATATATGATATACGCTTCCGGCAATGATTTTAAGCTTGCAAACTGAATTATATGTTAGAAATGAATGCTAAACACCATGAACAATTATTCGTTTGTGTTTATGTAGCTTTAGCGAGTACACCAGTTTCAATTTTTTTTTATCTCTTGCCTCTTTTCCTTAGCTGTTCTTCAGTCTTTGTACAGTCTGTTGTACAGATTGTGGATTATACAGACACATTCATTTGCTGGGCCGCAAAATTTTCATGCTTTGTTGACCTCGACGAATCAGCCGTGTATTCATTAGTGGCGATCATATGCAACCAGTGTTTAGCTACTAGGCCGAGAGGGAATCACTCTTGGTGTGTATAAAACAAAGCATACAGACTACTGGACTGTGGTTAAGTCCCTGGTTGCAACCGCTTTTTCAGGTAAGCCATCACCGAAAGCAGGGCAGATTTTCACCATGCGATAAACAATGAACTAACGAAATGAGCAGAGGACTTCCGAAAATTGAGCCAGCACACCAGAAATCCATTTTCGGACAAATGACTGATCGCTACCGGTGTCATTGTAGAAAATTCATGTTACTCATAATGCTGACCAGATCTACTTTCGGTTATGAACTCTTCTTTTTTTAATTTCATGCCAAGAAAATTTATGTGTTGGTAAATCTACAAATAAAGGAATTATTTAAGGGTGTATTTGGTATTTCCACGAATTTTTTTTCTGAAATCCCCTTTTCCATGATAAAATTTGAAATTTCCTTTTTCCATGATTTTTCCAGGCAGACCTCATTTTCCATGACTTTTCCGGGTCTGTGCAATGCCTAATGGCAACATAAAAGTAAAGTACCTAGTTATAGTCTACTTTCAGTCCGAATGACCACTCGGCCAACTGTAACATGCCGATGTCAGAGTTACGATCAATTGCTTGTGTTTTTTTTATTATATAAAACAGATGTGCTGAACATGTACTCTGATGCACACAATTATTGTTGCTGCCTCAAGTAACCAAAAGCAGACACATTGTTAATTTCAAACTTTGTTGGAGTGCAATAAAATGTCATTTTTCCACCAAACCTTCCAGTGAGACTACTTTTTAGTATCATCTTGAAAAGACGAAGCTAAAGAGATTTCACAATATAGGGTTTGATGGTGAAAGAACTTTTTCTTGAATTTTTGTTAATTTTTACATCTTATCTGGTCCTAATTTTAGGCACATCAGTACTTACCATTCGCCTGATGGGTCCACAGATGGCATAGGTCCTGTTGGTACCTGTCATTCTTCCAGTAGTCTCATCAACCTAATCATGAGGATAAAATAAACATAAATTTAACTCTTTCCTTCGTGTAAAAGACTTTACACGCATTTGCTAACAGAGTAGACCCAGATCAGACAGCTCCTATAGGAGCAATCTGATCAGGGTCTGCTCTGTTTGCTTATCTTTTATGGCATAATATAGATCTGATTCTACAGATTCTGCCTAAGCCAAAACATCCAGTGTACATATGCCATTATAAAAATTCAGCTACTAAATATTCATGATGTCATTATTTCTTACTTGAATATTAATATTAAACAGTTAAGAGTTAGAAGCTATAAGGAATCTGTCAATAAATGAAAGTTTACAAACAAAAGGCACTGTATATGGATGAATATGGTTGTCAACAGTAAAACCCTGTCACCCCTCTAAACCAGACATTAAAGTTGCTGCTTAATACAGGTTGAAAGTTATGCGAGCTTTCTGCACCACTTTCACCCTGCAATCTGGAGCAGTGGAGCCACATGCATAAATAGACTCAAATTGTTCTTCATTGAATTTCTGTTTAGAGGGGTTTTACCGTATACAAATTGTTTTTTAGTCATACATTCAAATGAAGAATTCCCTCCATGACTCAACCAGGTCCTAATTTAAGTACTGCTTATTAGCAGCATCCTCTCCATTATGGACAGTTCAAATATCTCTGTGTTATACAAGTTACCTGGTATTTGCAAATTGTGTCAAAGGATTACAGTTAGATCTACATTTTTTGTTTCTTTCCCAAAAAGCAGTCTCTGTGTTGGATAGTTTTGTATCCTGACGAGATGCCGATTAACTCAGGATCCAACACCTTTGCAATCAAAAATGCATCTAAACTGCCTTCAAAATTTGTTACAACTTCACTCATAGGGTGCAGTTATAATGTCTTGGCACAAGAGCGTAACCCATTCCATGTTATATGTTTATTACAAATTTCAATACCTACTGAATATTCATAAAAAAATGGTTATAATGAAATATGGAAAGTGGAACACTGCAGCCATTTTAGAAGGTAAAGAAATAGATCTATTAAATTCCATTAGCAAACAGAGCAGACCCTGGATAATCTGGGTCTACTCTGTTTGCAGATGCGTGAAAACATGTCTATATGAGGGAAAGGGTTAAATCAATTCTGTGATATCTGGCCACCAGAGGAAATTAGAAAAAGGATGGCTTTTACATTCACCTAATACAGAAATACAGAATAACAGACAAACTGCGTATTTAAGTATTTACTCAATAGTAATTTGTGCCAAATACTCCATTAATTTGAAAACGTTGTGTAACTCACTCAATGATAATCAACAATACTCAATTCATGAAGTACTGGGCTAAAAATGCCCCAAAAAGATGACATTCAGTAACTTGTAAACAGGTAACATCCAGATAAGCCACCACCATTCAAACGTAGGATTAGATCTAGGGTTGCAGATGGATTTTCTTTTTGCAATCCCCCGTTGTTGTTTTTTTTAAATGTACACTTCATTCATTGATTTGAAAAACCCAGTACACCAAGACAAGTTAATACCCCCAGGCCTGGAAATTAACCCTTCCACC
The DNA here is from genome assembly GCA_963576725.1 of Azorinus chamasolen. Lineage (NCBI taxonomy): Eukaryota > Metazoa > Mollusca > Bivalvia > Cardiida > Solecurtidae > Azorinus > Azorinus chamasolen. The sequence continues at coordinate 59,792,390 of OY755243.1, read as the reverse complement.
GCCGCAGTTGCATAAATGCACCATGACAAATAGTGCATTCCCAGATCAGATGCCGCCTTTTCAAGGCGGCGGCTGATCAGGGACTTCACTATTTGTCTCAATCTCTATATATGTGCTTTATTCCTTTGAAATTTGCATTTATTTATCTTAGTTCCTTATTTTACTGAATGGTTTAACAAACTTGGATTGCAGACAACAATTAGACATTTGGCGCCGAAAGGGTTTATGCAACATAGCCCAGATCTACACTGCTTGCCACAGCTGCAAATGTCCGATTACCCTCATTTATTTGAAGCAGTCAACTTGAAATAATTTCTGCGCTAGATACTCACATCAACAAAGTTGATCTGAATAGAGGCATGATCCTTTGCAGCAATGATTCTGTTGCTGGCAGAGCTGAAAAACAGGTATATATAAATATTACTCATTAAATCAAGGAAAAACTGTACATCCTATTATAAGCTGAGACAAAATACCTTTGACCATGATATGGCACTGATCAAAAGTTGCGGACAAACAATTTTGGCTAAGTCAGAATAATACCACTAAAGTGCCCGAGGCCATTTGGCAGGTAATCAAACTTGGCCAAGATTATACAGCCACAAACAATTTCTTGAAATTTTGGGTATTTCAAGGATCTTACCTCTGAAGTGTCTGAGTCCATTGGACTGGTTAATAAATTTGGTTAGGCGTGTGTTAATGTCCGTTTGTGCAAACTATGGACTAATTGTACACCCAAGACAAAGACCAAAGCAGGTAAGAGAAACCTGGACGTGATGCCCTACTCTTGTTATCCAGTTTCTCTGGCTCTTTTAGATGCCCAAGTGTAAAGCACTGATACCTTGAAGCTCGGTTTATAAAGTCTGAATTGAAAGATTTCCTTCTTAAATTTGGTTGAGATACTATTACTACAAGTATATATATATATATATATATATAAACACAATTTTATATGGTTTGGTTAAGATTGAATAAAAACTCTACGACTTAGAGAGTAGGCAAGACTAAAATGGTCTGGTGAAGGGTGAAGATCAAATAAACCATTTGACTTAGAGAGTAGACAAGGCTAAGTACATGTACAATGGCTTCAAACATTGTTTTTGGTAACAATCAGATAAAAACCGCTCAACTTAAAGCGGGCATGTTTTGGACACTATCCCCTACACCATCAAACACGGGGTTTCACATACATCATACATGTAAACTAATATAATATATTACCTATCTTTCAAGAGGCATATAAAAATGGTCATTTTTAAGTGGGGGTTTGTATCCTTCATTTGGTGATCCCATAATTATCTAAAACCTCTTAAAGAACATGAGCGACCAGTTCAGTTGTAAGGAGGTTGTTGTGCATGATCAATAAGCTCTCTACGACTGAAACTCGTCGCATGACTGAAAACGATTACCAGCGATTACTGATGGCCACCTGCGATATATCAGCCACTGGTAGTACGACTAAGTACGAATATCAGCGACCAGGTCACTAGCAATCGTAAACAGGCCTTAAGCGGTCATAAGGCCTAGTGGGACTGGGGCTTAAGGAGAGTTAAAAAGCAAATCAAATGAGCAAGATGTTGAAATGAAATCATCTAGGAATTCCTAAATTTAACGACAGTCAAAACAGCTATACCCAATTCAAAAGAAAAAGAAAGTCCTTGATATATTCAAGAAAACCCATAAACTTTAACCGTTTCCCTGTTCTATGTTTATAAATTCCAAACTTCAATACCTGAATAACAGAATATTCATGGACAAAATAGATATAGTGAAATATGGAATGTGGAATATTATAGCTATTTTAGAAAGTAAAGAAACAGACCTATCAAATTCCATTCAATTATCAAATCCTGATCAGATGGCTCCTATAGGAACCAAGATACAAGATACAAGAAACCTTCTGATCTGGGTTTACCCTGTTTTCAAATGGATGATAAGGTGTTTATATGAAAGAAAAGGTTAAATTGAAAGTATACAGTATTCCATGTTTTTATCATGAGGGTCAACAAAGACATTGTAATTTTTCACTGAAATATTTGGAGAAATTACTTAATTAGGCCCTATTGCCCCCTCTGAAAAGTGTGTGTTTTTCCCCAACCATCTTGATTTTTTTATGTAAAAACAAGTGATTTCGCAATTTAAAGTTTTATGAAGTAAAGTTGCATTTTCAACATCTATAGAAATTGTGTAGTTACATCCCTTGGTTACTCTTACATGTGTTGCATCACAAATTAAATATGTATGCTGCGCAAATTTTGCGTTTCAAACTGACTTCAGAATCGGAATCTATGTACCTTAACACTTATTTAACACTTAACAGCATGGTTAGTAAGTAGTTGTTTGTGTCAAAAAATTTAGAAAAATAGACTGCTATGGAAACCAACGGAACAGCATTCGCCATATAACATGAAAACAGTCTTAAATTCTTCTAAAATCTGTTTGATCATGAGTGACTGTTCAATTACCAACAAGAATAAATGAAATGTTTATTTGTTGTTTGTAAGCGTTTTTGAAGAAAAGGGCATAATCACACATGGACTAGTCAATTAGAATAACCGCTCAGCAATTTTTGCAGATAATCGTTGACCAATGAAATTTGACAAGTCGCATGACGTAATGCATTCATTCATTAAATTGCTTTTGATTCGTGGTAAAAGCTTTTGCATCCAGTGTTCATTCTACATTTTCACAAAGAAAATTCTACATTTGGGACATTTCAGCATATTAAAAACAGAAAGGTGCATTGAAAATTTAGTTTTTGGACGATTTTTCTGATCGACAATCACTAATCCTTACCCCGATTTAAATTAAACAAGTGTATTTTCACTTTCCTATTCGACGAACACTATGTGTCGCTAGGATACAGGGTCTGCACTTTGGGAAAGCTATACAAGTCTACGGCAATATTAGTGAATTCGCGAAAACTAGTGGCACTCTTTACACTCACCATTTTCTTGGGACGTACATGTCCACGAATTCAGCAGCGTCGTTCTGCATGGCTATGTTACTGAAGTAGACCTATAAATGAAACATGATCGACATTTAAACAGTGAAAATATTGTGTGTAAAGCTCTCAATTCAGTGAATATTTTAACAGAATTCTTTATTACCTTCGCTTAGAGATGGAGACAGGAAAAAGGAAGCACGTGTTGAGGGTGGGCTAAAACGCGGACATTTCGAACCGGAGAAAAGTTTATTGCGGAAGACTTTGCGGCGCTTAGGTACGCAAGTTTAGTTTAGGTCAGCTCAAAAGATCTTAAAGACTAATAGTTATATCATATACCTTTATTTATTTTATATAACCTTAACCATTACTGTCGATTCTTATTTTTACTGTTACTTTTGATGTGTATGCTATATATCTTCAATCTCCATATGCTTATCTATATAATGTTTACTTAGCATGCAAATAATAACATGAATTTTGATGCTTAGTTTGCTTAAATGTTTGTACATTTATCTTTGTAGCATGAGTATCCGCACGAAATGTGATGCTTAGTTTTTGCATTGCAGTGTTTGTACGTGTATCTGTGTAGCATGAATATTGGCATGCAATATGATGCTTAATATTTCTTTGAAATAATTATACATGTAGTATCTATGTAGAATCTGTGTCTGTACATGTATGTATAGCATTCTGTATAAAATGGGTAATTATATGTGTCAAAAGGTGAAATATAGTATGTGTGGATTGCCGCGCAACTAATAAAGCCAACTGACAATACATAACATAGCCAAAAATAGACCTGTCGTCACAAACAATGTAACTAGCTTAAATATTTACTTTCTAATGTTCTCTTAGCATGAGTAGCATGATTTACAATGTATACAGCCCTATTGTTGTATATAAGAATGCTTTGCTTTTAATTACTGTATGTGCTGTCTTATATTAGCATATGTCATATGAGCCAAATGATTATTGTAAAAGCTGCATTGAATTCAGAGACAGATTGGGTCCTGATTACATGCTGAATCACCTTACATCTGATCAGGATCCATCCTGTCTCGATAGGCCCTATTGACATATGATTATATAAATACTTACTTAAACTGTGATAATAATAATCTTAAATTATGGAATTAGACTGTATAATTCCGCGGTTAAATACAAACTTGATTTCTCTTAATACATTTTATTAAGGGAGGCAAATCTGTGTAGAAACCTTTTTACTCTGTCAGCATTGTCTCCCTTTATCTAATAAAACGTACAGGCATAAAATGCTTCTAATATAGCTAACGTTATTTGTTGTAAACCCGACTGAAAATAAAGCTTCTTGTATCTTGTATCTTGTAATACAAACCGCATTAGTCGCTTAATTCTGATAGCATTCCCTCTGTTTTGTAGATTTTATGGTAAATATATTAATCGCACGAGGTGTGTAAAATATAGTCTCTGTGAGATACAACGTAGATTAATGCATGTAGGTGTAATTATGGCACATTAATGAATGTGAGGTAAAGCACAACCAACTTCTTTCGAATCTTGCAAGAGTCATATATACGTTAAATTACGCATTTAACAAGTATGGGAAGCAAATAACGGTCCATATATGAGTAAGTCAGTTATTCTAGTATTGCACAAATTGTACTGAAACACTCTGATACGTATCTGAACACAAATAAAAGCAATGTGTACAGCTGTTCGTTTCCGCATTGTCTTTCACCGTGCATTAAAGGCAATTCTCGAAGCTTGATTGGTGCAAAATTACTGAATAAATTACAGTAAAACCTCTCTGAACCGGACTTTAAATTTGGTATAATATCGGTCTTTGAGAAAGATGGCAGCTTAATGCAGGATGAAAATCATGCAGAAAGCTCCTCCAGGAGCTTTCTGCAAGACTTTCACCCTGCATTAAGCAGCCATCTGCCTAAAAGTATCTGAATTCTCCTCTATTAGAACTCAGGTTTAGATAGGTTTTACAGTACATACACAAAACACTTAACCCTTTCCCTGTTCTATGTTTATTCCAAATTTCAATACCTACTGAATATTCATGGGCAAAATAGCTATAATGAAATATGGAAGGCGGAATATTGTAGCCATTTTAGAAAGCAATGGAACAGATCTATCAAATTCCAATAGCAAACAGAGCATACCCTGATCAGACAGCTCCTATAGGAGCTGTCAGATCTGGGTCTACTCTGTTTGCAAATGCGTGAAAACACGTTTATATGAGGGAAAGGGTTAAGCATGGTAAGACATTATTATCATCACAAGAAATTTTAATATGAAAGGTAAGGCTTAAGACTAGTAATAGTACTCATATCAAAAATTGGTTCTTTAATTTTGGTATCTGCCATAACATTCTGACTGGAACCTCGCAGATGAATACATAGACCGTCCCACCCTTGATTATTTGACCGATCCAAAATTTAAATTGTCAAATATTGGTATGTAAATGATTACAAAATCTTCCATACTATAATCGAAAATGATAAGTGATGTGATGTGTTTGCATTGTATGCGTTTCATGAATACAATACTATGTACAATGAAAACTGATTAAATGTTCCAATCATACTCAGTGTCTGCCTTTAACGATTTACTCCACATATTAAACGCATATTAAACGCATATTAACGTATTTGCAAACACAGTAGACCTAGGGGCAATATGATTAGTGTCTGTTCTGTTTGCTGATTGAATAATAAAGCGTTGATTATACAGTATCTCCCATGAATAAACAGGCTATGATTATATGACATTATACAATTCCGTCAATTGATATTCATAATATCATCATTTCTTAAATTGATATTAACCGTTTCTTTCATATAAACGCATTTTCACGAATTTGCAAACAGAGTAGATCCAGATCAGACGACTCCTATAGGAGCCGTCTGATCAGGGCCTGTTCTGTTTCTTTTGACATGATTATAGATCCGAATCTACAGTATTTGTCAAAGCAAAATATTCCCTTGAAAAGTACAGTATAAAACTCTGCTAATAAATATTCACGATGTCATCATTTCTTGCATGATTATTGGACAGGGACAGTGTTAATAGGGTAAAGGGTTGAGCTAACACAACAATAAAGGACACATATTTAGACTTGTTTAGGTCTTTGCCGCCATAGGCGAAACCGTGATGGCCTTTGCAAACAGTTTGGAACTAGATGAGACGCCGAGTAACTCGGCGTCTCATCTGGTTCCAAACTGTTTGACGCTCTAATTAGTTTGTTGTTTTAAAACAAATGAAGAAACTGCCATTTTGAAAACTGAAGCAGACGATAATCTTAGCAGACGAAATGTATTTGGCGGTGAAAGGGTTAGAGAGTTTTTGATCACGTTACACAGGTTTACTTCCGCATGTTAAGCTTTGATATCGGAGATAATGCAACAGTATCGTATTCCCAATGGATTGCAATTATAATTATAGCCAAACAGCCAAATACCATAATTTCCCCTGGCGACAGAACTTTGTTATGCTAAGCACAATTGTCGTCAAGTTGTCGTCTGCTTGAATTGACGTCTGCTTATAGTGTCACATAAGCTTCAGGTTTTTGAAACACGCTCTGTCTTGCATATCATTACAAACAGCGTGGGTTCTTAGGAATTACAAATAACTAGATGTCTAATGTGGGTCCGAACTATTTGTGTATATGCCACCAACCATAAGCCATAGACAGGCTCAGTGTTCCAATTTAACCACTTTCATACTAAAAATAATCATCTCTGCATAATCTATGATCTTCCGGTTCGTTTAACAATTTCTTTCATCTAAACGCATTTTCAAAAAATCATACTTCAGCATCAGATGGGTAAGATTTTGACTACGTAAAATCCGACCAATCTGGAGCGTGATAATGATTTCGTACAGTAGAACCTGTCTTAAGCGGTCATAAAAAAAGGCCTACAATGAGTCTGTAAGCAGATGGTAGCTTAATGCAAGTCAAAAGTAATACAGAAAGCTCATATAGGAGTTTTCTGTATTACTTTTGCCCTGCATTAAGCAACCATTTGCTTTTGAAGAATGATGGGTTCAAGAAACGAATGACCGATTAAGGCTGGTTCTACTATACTCAGAACACAAACGTTTTATAGACTCAAGGCTAGATCGTGATTAGAATGAAAAGAGATTATAGGGTGATAGTCTGTACCAGCAGCGCGTTTGAACCATTTTCCTGTTCAGTAGTCATGTAAGAAATAAGACAACCTGAACATTTATTAGCTGGTATTTGAACAATGTAAACTTTTCAAGGAAATTCTATGCTTTGATATAAACTGTAGAATCAGGATCCATGCTTATAAAGCTTTTAGTTGAGTCTGAGTTTCGTTCTCAGGCTTTTGATTGGTCAGATTTGAGTTCTCAAGCTTTTGATTGGTCAGATTTGAGCCAAATGCTCAAATCTGACCAATCAAATGCTTGAGAACGTTCTCAGACTCAACTAAAAGTTTTATAAGCATGGACCCAGATCTATATCATGTCAAAAAGCAAGTAGGCCTAGAGCAGATCCTGACCAGACGACTCGTATATAGGAATCGTCTGGTCTGGGTCTACTATGATTGCAAACGCGTGAAAAGGCGCTTATATGAAAGAAAGGTTAAAATGCCTTAACAATCATAAATAATTTGTTTATATGCTGAAAAGAAGACCAATCGAATAAACGCTCAAGAAGACAAAACTTCCATGTATTTGATATCGAAGACCCGATGTTATTCGTCAATGTATTAGTATTTATTCGGCTCGCGTTTTAGTTTCGTAACTGTTCGACAGAGACCGATAATATTTAAAATTATAAGTATCGACGAAAACGGTTTATGTTGTATTACAGGGGCATTTTCCGATAAACAGTAGAAACTGACTTAATCCATTCCCTCATATTGACGACTTTTGACGACTCTGTTAAAGTCACTTTGTGAAACCAATGTGATAAATAGAGCATTTGCTCCTATAGGAGCAAATGCTCTATTTATCACAATGGTTTCAAACTACACAATTCTAAAAAGAAATCCTTTTCTCTAAGTACTGCTCCTTAATAGCCTATGATGTAATGGGTTAAGCGACCATCAAAAAATGTCTAATTATCGGTCTGTAGGGCCGGTGGTAGTTTAATACTGGTCAAAAGTAACACAGTAAGCTCCTTTAGGAGCTTTCTGCATTACTTTTGCCCTGTATTAAGCCGCCACCTGCTCTTTAAGATTTCTGTGTCCAATTAATATAAAGTCGCTTAAGACAGATTTTACTGTAAGTTAAAATTGACAATCTTCATAACAATGATTGATAACAAATACCAAATTTTAATATGTTATTGAAAGTATGCGTTTATTGTAGGGACTATCACTGGATTAGAACACACGCGTATATCAACTTCTTATCAGGATCCAAACCAATTGATAGTGTGAACATGTTTTAACAAATAGGAGATTTGTGAAGAAGAGGGCTTAGAGTAAGATTTACGAGGGGTGATTGATAAGTCCGTGGCCTGGGGTAGAAACAGACCACTTATAAACATACCATTTGATGTCCATGTAGAAAAGGTGTTATAATCACTCTGCAGAGACAGAAGAATTTTTTCTCTCTGTTGTTTACCAGAATTTGATTCTCAAAGCTACTTACTATGAGTACTTCTAAGCAAATGGACAACGTTGGCCATCGCGCGATTATTCAATACCTTGGCCTCAAAGGCTTATCACCTAAGGATATTCATAAGGACATGGTAGCTACATTAGGCGAGCATGCCCCGTGTTATAGCATGGTGAAAAAATGGGCCGCTGAATTTAAACGCGGTAGAGAGAGTCTTGAAGATGACCCCCGTCTTGACAGGCCACCAACTGTCACCTCAAAGGACATCGTCAATAAAATCCATGATATGCTTATGGTAGATCGGCGAATTACACAGCGGTGCATTGCTACACAGATGGGTAGATCACAGGAATGAGTCAATGCAATTATCCATAATGACAACGGTTTCTGCCAGATGGGTCCCAAAACTCCTGAGTCTCGACCAGAAACGAGTTCGGTGCAACATGTCGAGGGGAAACCTTGCCATGTTTGAGCGGGATCAGGAGAAGTTTCTCAAGCAGTTTGTAACTGTTGATGAAGCATGGGTTCACCACTTTGAACCTGAGACAAAACAACAGTCAAAACAGTGGAAACACCCAGTCAAAACAGTGGAAACACCCAGGATCACCCCCCCCCCCCCGGAAAAAAGCCAAGTCGACAACATCCGCCGGGTAATGGCCACAGTTTTGTGGGATGCGAAAGGCGTACTGCTAGTGGATTATCTTGAAAGAGGTCACACTGTGACTGGAAGGTACTATGCTGACCTCATGAGGCAGCTTCGTGAAAAAAAGGAGACAAGGCGTGGCAAGCTGTCATAAGGTGTGCTCTTCCATAAGGACAATGCTCCAGCACACAAGTCCACTGTTGCCATGGCTGCCATTCAGGAATGTGGTTTCCAAATGGTTGAGCATCCACCATATTCACATGATTTAGCACCCTCTGACTATTACCTATTCCCCAAGATGAAAAAGGAACTCAGCGGCCGCCATTTTCGCACTGATGATGACGTCAAACAAGCTGTTGAAACATTTCTTGAGGCCCAAGATGCCACCTTCTACAGGGAAGGTATCCAAATGTAGTGCAGTAGAAACTCTCTTATGCGGTCACTCGTTTATTGAGCATAGGATTCTTGAAAAGCAGGTGGTTGCTTAATGCAGGGCAAAAGTAATACAGAAAACTCCCATAAGAGCGTCCTGTATTACTTTTGGCCAACATTAAGCTACCACCTGCCTTACAGGCCCCCTAATTAGACTTTTTGGTGGCCGCTTAAGACAGGTTATACTGCATTTCCATATCGTATTTCTATTTGTATCCGTTAATTTTTTTGTCCATATCTTTTCGCAAACACACTCTGTGTATTGAACGGTTTCATATCTAGATGAGACGCCATCTTACTCTGGATCCAACCTGTATGCATGCTTAACTGTATCGAAACTGCCTGTAAAAGGGTTGTAACGAATTCGCTAGCAAAGTGTAGTTACAATGTTTTTGCGCAAATACCTCGTTGTGGAATCGATTCATGATATCTTGTCATCAGATAACACTAGCTGCCGTATATGTGTGTAGGCTGCAAACATGCCTTCTGCATTTACATTTATACAGGAACATGCACTTTTAGATCACAACACTGTGCATTACAAGGACCAGTAATTGTATTTAACACATTACCTCATAGGCTATTTTTAGATACAATCTCTTTGAATAAATATTCCGAAAAAAGGAGCATTAAATAGAGAAAAGGAAAAGTTTAGAATTTTGTAGTTACTGAAATACTGAATCAGGTGAAATACGGAATCAGATGAAATACAAATACGTTCAGCTCAAATTGTGATTTTTATAACTCACCAAGGACTCGAAAAAGCTGTAAATATTACTGATGGATTTCCAACATGTTTCGCCTGACCAAACAAACGAAGAATGACATGTATTTTGATTTTCGGATTCCTGTACTCCATAAACACGCATTTCTATGCCTTGCCAACAGAGAATACTCAGATCAGACGGCTCCTAATCAGGGTCTGCTCTGTTTGCTTATGGAATAATTTAGATCAGATTCAACAGTTTCTGATTTGGCCAAAAGCTAATGTGGATATTTGCCAATTCGAAATTAGTTTAAATTAGTATTCATGATGTCATAATTCCTTTCAGGAATAAATCATGGAGGAAATGACTTAACCCTTTCCCTGTTCTATGGTTATTCAATACCTACTGAATATTCATGAACAAAAAAGTTATAATGAAATATGGAATATGGGACATTGTAGCCATTTTGGAACGTAAAGAAAAAGGTTTATTAAATTCCATTAGCAAACAGAGCAGACCCTGGTCAAGCGGCTCCAATAGGAGCCCCTGATCTGGGTCTATTCTGTTTGCAAATGCGTAAAACACGTTATATGAGGGAAAGGGTTAACAGGCTATGGCTTAATGCAGGATAAATGTTATGCAGAAAGCTTTTAAAGAACCCTGCATTAATAAAAGATGTGGTCGCATTAGTGAGACTCAACCATAATATATGGCATGGAACCCACCTAAGTGTTATAATCACAGTCTATGTCTGCTCACAGGCTACTATCGTTTTCTTTCTAACAACATTAAGCGCTTTTGAACGCACATATCCCGTGTGAAAAGAGCGCTGTATAAATGTGGTATAACAATAAAATAATAATATAAAATGTAATATTATTCACATGAAGAGAGCGATTTAACAGTTGATCTGCCCAAGAAACCTTAACCTTAACGTTGGTTATATGTCCGAAATTGGCCAGGCTAATGGCAGAAAATTCGTAAGGCTATTGTCTGAAATATGGCCAGACTAATATCCATACTTACCATAGACCGGTTAACGAACGGTAGATTTTTATGCAAACGAAATCAAAATGGCAGACCCGCGACATGGAAAGCGACACCCCGGCAGCTAATTGCAATTTAAATTAGTCTGTTTATTATGAGAAAGGTTTTAATACTAGTTGTTGTATGTGTTCAATTAGCTCTGTCCGAGCGAGCATCTATGACCGGCCAGTGGCCCAGATAAGATTAAAAAAAAAATCAAGAATAACTTTCTCCACCAATTTCTCCACCAATAAGTATGCCATGATAACTCTTTAGAATCGCCTCTTCGAGAGGATTCTATAAGGCTGGTCACAATATATTAGGATTTTGTGGATAACTGACAAGTTTAGTAGTTTAATACCTTTATCTGTTGCTTCCATGAATGTGTCTGAATCCTCCGCACCGTGGCTATAGGGGTTCAAGTGCATGCTCCCCTGAACAATTTAGAATGTTGTAATTTTGAAACCATTGTGATAAATAGAGCATTTGCTGCTATAGGAGCAAATGCTCTATTTATCACAGTGGTTTCAAAAGCCGTCTTTTACAGAGGCGCCAAAAGGCGTCAATATGAGGGAATGGGTTTAAACAGACACTGTAATTGCCAAACTGTAAATACATTGACTAGTCTGAATCATGTGAATAACACAAACTTTAGATTGCATCTGAAAATCTATATCATACTGTAAAGTATCGTTAAAACGACCGCTCAGAAGAAATAGAATTATGTATTTTTAAAACAGGCGGTAGCTTTATGCAGGACAAAAATCATGCAGAAAGCTCCCATAGGAGCTTTCTACATAACTTTTGTCCTGCATTAAGCTACCACCTGTTTTGACGGACTTCTGTGTTACTAAATTTTGTGATCGCACGAGCGAGACACTACTGTTGTTATTGGTATGTGAAGAGTAGAATTTCTAACATTATCAAGTCTGGAAAATTGACAGAAAACACCACCATACTTGACAACGAAGCAGTATAGATCCACATGTATAAACATGTGTTGTATTGTGGCAAATAGTAGTTCTAACAGGTCATTGTTTAATATACCTTTTACACATTTATTATCTCTGACACTGCAAAACATTGTCGTCTGCAGCATCTGTCGTCTGCTTGCATTTTGAATTTTGCTTTTCTTTGCCTTTTCGATTCAAAAACATTAAACACAACATCAAACAGTTTGCACCCTGATGGGACACCGAGTTACACAGCGTCTTATCAGAATCCAGACTGCTTGCATACTAACGCGACGTCGAGTTACATGTACGCGGCGTCTCATCTAAATCTAGACTGTTTGCAAAGATGATAGCAGTATTGCGATTAAATCGATATCGGCAGGTAATCGATATGTTATGACGTCTTTTAAGTTTTGTTTTGTTAATTCCCATAAAGTAATAGAAATATAAATGTTGAAAACTGAAGTAAGAAAAAAAACAAAAAATGAAATATAAAACGGAAAGATACAATGTATGTTCAAGAAAAGTATGTCGAAACGTACACACAGGTTTAAACGAGTATGTTTTGGATGAGAAACCAATGTTAACGCTTTACTCCATAAATATGCCTTTCTACGCTTTTTCAAACAGTGTAGATCCACATCAGACGATTCCTGAACCGCCTGATCAGGATCTGCTGTTTGCTTATCACATAAAACAGATTTGATTCTATCTTTTTTATACTGTCATTATAAAAAAGAGTTATTTTTTCATGAAATCATTATTTCTTGCATGAATATTCATGGAGTAATAGATTAAGCTTTTACTGAACCATTGTCCAACTGTAAAAATAAATATCTGCTCAAATTTGGATAAACAGTACAATCGCGTTTATTTGAACGCTAAACTACGTATCATTATCGATCTTTAAGACAGGTGGCAGCTTAATGCAGGGTGAAAGTCACACAGAAAGCTCCTTCTACAGGACTTTCACCCTGCATTAAGCATTCACTTGCCTAAAAGGGTCTAAATTCTTCAATACTAAACTTTCGAATAATCGAGGTTGTATAATTTTGCAATTTTGACTACTTCCGATTCGATTAAATTTTTGAGAAACTATTGGCCGAGTAACAAACAGTTTGGATTCTGATTAGACGCCGATAAAAGGCATCTCTCTACGAGATAACGGTTCAACCCTTTCCCTCATATAAACGTTTTTTCACGCATATGCAAACAGACTAGACCCAGATCAGACGGCTCCTAGAGGAGCCGTCTGATCAGGGTCTGCTCTGTTTGCTAATGAACTTTGATATATCTGTTTCTTTATTTTATAAAATGTCTACAATGTTCCACCTTCCATATTTCTTTACAACTATTTTGTTAATGAATATTCAGTAGGTACTGGAAATTGGCCTAAATACAGAACAGGGAAAGGGTTAAGCTGTACTAACTAGTGCCCATTAACCCTTTCTCTGTTTATTTCAATTTCGAATACCTACTGAATATTCATGGACAAACTAGTTATAATGAATATGAGATGCTGACCTGGGCGTACTCTGTTTGCAGAAAGGTGATTATATGAAGGAAAGGGTTAAGACCTTATACAAATGCCCGGTTTTCATTCTCTGTTATGCTACATGTAGCAGTGTAAAATCCTTGCAAATCGTTTGAATTCAGATCAGACACATGGTGAACGTAACTTGGTCTGTCAACAGGATCCACATTATTTCATTCTCCGATTATGTGTTGAAATGAAATTTAATAAAAGTTGATATTAATTTAAACGTTTTGAAGATGACCATTCCTTAGTCGCGTTAAAGAGCGCAAACAACAAACACTGCATGAAGTATCCCTTCTGAGAGACCGAGCATCGTATCGAAAACAGGGACATAAATGGTTCAAAACTTCAAATTATTGAGGAATGCTCAACCCTTTTATACAAGTGTATTGACATTTACAAACAATGTAGACCCAGATCAAATGGATCCTAGACGATACCTAGGATCAGGATTGCTCGGTTTGTCATTCAAAATACTCTTAACAAATTGAATCCTTTCATAATTAATGGACTATATACCGTTAAACAGTAGGGGCCATTCCACTTCGAACATACAGCAGTCAAAAGTAGAAGGGAAAGCCAATAAACCTAGAGCGGGGAGTTTCCACAGAACTGTCGCTCATGAGCCATTCCGACTGCACGTGGTAAGCGGCTGAAGAGAGTTACACTGACAGGAGCTTCGAATCAATACCAATGTGTTCAAATCATCATGTGCCACTCTCTGTCAGTGTTTGCTGTTTTTTAAATGGAGCTATATGTTATGTCTGATTGTCAATGATATTGATTGGCAACATATCTTGGAAAAATATTAATATGCTTGTCGTATTTACAAAGCTCTTCAGCTTTGTGTAGTGTGGGTGATCTTTTTACTGTCTGATATTACTGTTGTCATGCAAGAGTATCTCTACTGCAGAGGATGTGGGGTTATTGGTCAACAGTTGAACACGCAGAAAGAGGGGGGATAAAATAAATAAGTGGCAAATTTGATTGTGTCGGCGACATAGCATTGTATTGTGTGTGTGTGTGTATATCCATGGAAACGTATTATATAAACAGAGGCGCGCGGACACTAGTGATCTAAAAACAGCAACAATGCAGAACGGACATCTACGACCAGAAATCTCCATCGAGAGCGAGAAAATTCCACTGGACAGTGACATAACGCCAATTGAGACGATACATTTGGAATCTGTCCATGGAAAAATCCTTGAGACGCAGTTATCTGAGGAAGATGAAAGAATGGTGCTAAATGTGGGTGGGGTTAGGCACGAGACCCACGCGAGCACGTTACAGAACATTCCAGACTCACGCTTGTCTAATCTTGCTGAGCAGCATGTGTTTTCGAACTGCCCAAAAGAAGTGTACTTTTTTGACCGCCACCCGGCTGTGTTCAACTCCATCATTGACTTTTACAGAACAGGTGACCATTGATTGTTGTCCTTTCCTTTTGGTGTCGTATCCCTTTGGCCTTTATTTCATGGACATTCATTAAAATAATGTATGAATATAGTAAAACCTCTCTATAACGGCCACTAAATAACATCAAGTATTTTGTGTTAAGGCAGATGGCTGCTGAAAGCAAGGTGAAAGTAAAACAGAACGCTCCGTTTTACTTTCACCTTGCTTTAAGCAGCCAGCTGCCCTAAATACCAACTACTTAACACAATGTAGTGGCCGTTATAGAGAGGTTTTACTGTAGTAAATAGTCGATTTTTTATATAATAATGGCATCATGAACAAGTGCATGTTTACCATGATGACAGAACCTGTAAAATCTGAGCTCATGTTCACAAAGCTCCTTCGGAATATTTTAACCGTAGGACAACCTGAGGATAATGTTTCTGTCTAAATTATTCAATGACTCATAGAATATTTGTTTAATTTATTTTTTATTACGATGTGTAGACACGTAATATGAAAACAAAAACAACGCAATGTGATTTTCTTTTCAAATTGCATTATAAATCGAGGCACTGTAACACAAATTTATAACCACAACACCTGTGGTGGGGGATATATAGGAATTAACTTGTCGGTCCGTCGGTTCGTCGGTCTGTATAGGGCCATCGGGATGATGATCTTTCCTTGAAAACTATTAAACCTCTTCCCGGACTATTAATAACTCGTCCATGGATTTTTCCTCACAAGCTTTTCGAAAATTCCAGCATATAAATCATTATTGTTGCATTTACATCCTGGTGGAAACATCTTTGAAAACCTTCTCCTGCAAAAATACAGTTCTGATTTCAAAGAGGTTGATCTAAAATAGCCTATGAGATAATGGGTTAATTCAAATGGGCCACTATCAATATTGTTCAGATTTTTGCCCACTGTTCAAAATTGACCCCGCCCTTGGACTTCCCTAATTTACATGCAATACATAGGAAAATCACCTCCAGAACTTTAAGACCCAGAGCCTTCATATTTAGTATAACTGTATGTGTCAAAAGGCGTATGTAGTATATCGACACTTATTCAGTCTTACCGTATACAATATAGGTTGTATGGCGATGCAGTAGAGTGCTTCACTTGTAATCCATAGGTCGTGGGTTCAATTCATTTGCCTGGAGAATATATTATGTCTCTGATAGAACGCCGTTTTTTAAAAAAAAAAAAAAGATTCACTGTAAACACAATATGCATGCAGTGAATGATTTTCCTTTTTAGCATACACCATCCGTCAGCTTACTTAATGATATAGTTTGGAGTCAATGCAGTGCGAAATAACATTAAAGCACATTTCTTCAAAAACATACCCCAATAAAGAGAAATTGCCATCTTCCGAAATTTGTCAAAAACGACTTGAAAAAAAAACTGGAAAACACAAAAGAAGTAAACCGCTAAAATCTTCTATTGCTAGGCGGTCTATTTCTAGCTCCTCGTGTTAATGCACATCGAACGTGCGTCACGATATAGAAATGGCTTAACTATAAGTCGGTTATTGTTCATTATAATTAATATAAAGTATACTTTATGAATAGCAATACGCGTATTTATAATGTAGTTTCTATTAGTATTGTATTCAATGTATATGCTGCTAATTCGTTATTTTATATATTACCTTTTTTCAAATGTTTAAATGATTTATTCCTCACGGTATAAAAATAAATGTATAAGGCAGGCAGGAAACGCCACATACAAAACAGTCGCTCGAACAGCACCATGATAAAGAGAACAGCAAATGTGTATGGCTATCAAAAGACGAAAAGAGACGCAAACAGGCTTTGCAAACAAAAATTAGGAGGGATATGGAAATACCGCCTTGGAAGCACAATATCTACCCAATTTGAAATTTCTTTTCAAATTACGTTACGCTGCCCCGAATCTGAAACATTAAATTAAAATTTTCGTTACGGTGTGCCGATTCTTACCGCAATAATAAGTTTACTTTGTATTGGTGTCCGAGATTAAGGAATAATCTAAGTAAAACTAAGTAATTTTCTCCTAGAGAAGCCCTCTCATCAGGGTCTGCACTGTTTGTCATGCTACACTTTTCTTTAGAAAAAAAATCCTTAATTATTCACCATAAGTTTGACCTGTTTGTATTTTGGAACAGTCCATTTGAAAATCCAGTGTTGTATGGGTTAAGCATATCCCCTTTATATGGTGCCATGCACATGCTATTGCATGCGTAGTAATACAGCATGTGTGACTCACTGTCAGACTACGCAACACATCGATTATAGAGTGTTTAAATCTTTTGGTGCCAAATATGTGTCGTCTGCAAACAATGTCGTCTGCTTTAAGTCTCATAATGGACTTTCCTGCAATTTCTTCTGGAGAACGTAGGCGATGTGTCAAACCGATTGGATCCTGATGAGACGCCGAGTTACTCGGCGTCTCATCTGGATCCAAACTGTTTGTAAATGTACTTACAGATTAGTCCATTGCAAGACGGTCTGTAAGTCGCTTTCCGGCGACTTCGGCGGTGGAAGAGTCGATATTTAGTTTTGTGATATTGTTTGGAACAAATGAATAGTGTCATTATGATGGAAAGCAACAGACCCCGCAAAGAGCATATACTAAATTATTCAAGAAATTAGATATTGATTCCAGCATACAGGGGAAGGGGGGGGGGGGGGTTAGGGTTGTATTTCACTGATATATGATACCTATAACCTGCCAGTAGGCAGATTGTGTATACCTATAAATCGGTCTATGAATACGCCTCAGGTCCATTCTAGAGTTCAGTTGTATATCACTCATACGTCACATGACAAATGAACATGCAGACTGGAAGTGTTTCTGCAAAGACCGTGTGTCCGATATTGAAACAATAAGCTCAACATGAAACCACAATATCATTTCTCCTTCGCTTACAAACATGTTTGTTCAGCTGGGTTTCAGCTTCGCTTACAAACATGATTGTTCAGCTGTTTTTCAGATCCTTTTAGAAACATGTTTGTTCAGCTGGTTTATCCAGGTAATACAGTTATTATCATATTAAGCATTTCCCTCATAAATATATATATATGTAATAAATAATAGCATCATGAATATTAAATACATGAAGATTTTAACCCATTCCCTCATACTGACGCCTGTTGACGCCTCTGCAAAAGTCACCTGTTGAAACCATTGTGATAAATAGAGCATTTGCTCCTATAGGAGCAAAAGCTCCATTTACTACAATGGTTTCAAACTACAAATGTGCAAAATTCTAAATTTTCCTTTTCTTTAGTTAATGCTCCTTTTCGGTAGATTTATTCAAAGAGGTTGCAACCGTTGGGCCTATGAGGTAATGGGTTAATGTCATATGAACACAATCTATTTTGGCCAGGGCAGAAAATGTACGATCAAATCTTTATTATTCTATAAAAGCAAACATAGCAGACTCTGATCAGATGGTTCCTAGAGGAGCCATCTGATCTGTGTCTACTTTGTTTGTGAATGCCTAGAAAGACGTCTTTATGGAGTAAAGGGTTACTCTACTGGCTCATGTTATCTTGGCATAATCAAGCGCCATAGACCCAGATCAAATGAGTTATAGGGGAGCATATGGTCCTATGACCAGGTTCTACATCGTTATTCCGTATTGTCTAAAACTCTCCCTGCATATTGTTGTATACACTAGATGCATTGTTGATATTTGTTCTTTATTGCTTCAAAAACACAATCATGTTATCAAACATTTGGGGCCTGATGACAGTGATGAAACCCGGCGTAACATCTGGATACAATCCGTTTGCAAAGATGACCATTGATTCGCCTTTGCCAGCCGGGGAGTCAAAAGGTCAAGGTGAAGCAATGCCAACGGCTTCAATATATGTCTACATACATAACGATCCTTGTTATGCTGTAAAACTCATGACTGACCAAACTCAGAGATCTGCTGCCTCAGTTTTCTCTCGGCTTGTTCAACGTTTTGCGGTAGCAAACAACATGGGTCTTCTGATGAGAGTTACTCGGCGTATTATCTGGAGCAACTCTGTTTGCTAATGTGAACCAGACCCGGATCTTAACAAAAAAAACCGCTGTAAATACAGTAGAACCCCTCTAATCCGACCACTTAATGAATTGACATGGGTGTCTTTATAAGCAGGTGGTTGCTTAATGCAGGACGAAAGTTATGCAGAAAGCTCCTATAGGAGCTTTCTGCATAACTTTCGTCCTGCATTATGCTACTATCTGCCTTTGCCACTGTGAATTATGCCCCTTTTTGGTGGTCGCATTAGAGGGTTTTACTTGTGACTACTTCGATTCGATCAAGCTTTTGAAAAACTATTGACCAAATGTTATAACATAATCTTTTGAGTAACTATTGACCAAATGCCCTATTGACCAAAAACATCTAATTTCCAATGGGACTCGTGTTAGCGGGCTAAAGGCTAATGTAGGACGAACTATAGAATGCTCCCAGTGGGACACAGGAAGCTTTCTGTAGAATTTTTGTTCTCCATTATTTAGTTGTCTGCTATTACAGGACCATAGACCCTTTCAACACTATTTATTGTCATCTGCGTCATTTGTAATCTGCTTAAATTGTTATTTTTCATTATTCTCCCTTTTTAATTTCCAAACCAATTATGGCAGTAGCAGACAGTTTTGATTCTGATCAGCCGCTAACTTACGCACACAGTTTGCAAAGTGGACCACAGATCGCCTGTGGCAGGGGAAGGGTTAACCTTTATCCCGTTATTTGCGACATGGTTCGCGGTTGCAAATAGCTTGGATCCAGATCCGGGTCCAAGCTGTTTGATACTTGGGTCAATAGTTTCTCAATAGCTTATGAGCAGATGAAGGCATATTTGAAAAAATCCCATTATCTGTACATTAGGGGGTAAGACTTTACTCTTACGCCGCCGTGGGCGAATCTTTGCAAACAGCCTGGATCCATAGAAGACGTCTGAGATCATTCTCAAGCATCTGATTCTCAGAATCTGACCAGAATCTGACCAATCAGATACTTGAGAATGATCTCAGACTCAGACTCAGAAGCAGACGAAACTCTTAACAGATGTATTTTATTTGGCACAGAAAGGGTTAATATGCTTAGTGGTAGTTTTAAAAGAAGTTCTGTTGATTGGATTGATGGAGGTATCGCATGTTCTATGGAATGGTTTGTTTGGTACCACAGTGCCAGTTAGTCTGACCCGTGTACCACTTATTTGCATATAGCAACCAAGCAATCGAAGAGAGTCGCCATCCGAATAACCTCTGCTTGGCGCCTAAGTTAAATACAATGTATGAGATGCATTCAAACACAATAGTATCAGAATTCACGGGGAGGTGGGGGTTTCTGTTTGTTTTAACTAAGTCGTTAAGCGCCAAATGATTTTCGTATGCAAGCAGTAACATGTGCTTGAAGTGCACTTTCCTTCAATTTCGTTTAAAATTGAAGCTGTGTGTTACAAAGTTTGAATCCAAACTGTTTGCAAAGGTAATCACAGATTCGCAGCAAACCATGTGAGGTGCTTTCCGGGGATTTCGGCGGTGAAAAGTGTTGTCATTCAGAGAAAATATACCTCAATTTGAATTCTGGTATCTGGCATCTTTAATTCATGCTAGCAATTTTACTTTTAAATGGTTATTTTAGGCAACCTAAAGCAACATTCTAACGCAATCTGTCAATTTCCTGCAATCTGATTGGCTCATGTGACCAAATTTGCGGCATATAAAAAGTGTCTTATATGTCGCAAATTCAACCAATCGAAAACGGCCGAATAACACCATTTGCATGTAAATAAATCAATGCGCGTTGTTTATTGCACGGCCCCCTGGGGGCCGTGCATACTGATATGGTTTGTGAAGTGTGCTCTGGGCTGTGCGTTTCTGCGGTCTTGAAATGTGTAGGGAAAAAATAACAGTTTGTGGCTAGGTTGTTGTTGTTTACTGTGAAACAAGTTTTTATTTATATATATTCATTTATTTTATTTATTTTGATTCTTATATTTTGCTCAGCGTATTTATGGCGGGGTTATTTCTTTCTTTTCTGCCAACACGAGGTAAATCTGTATTTACTTCGTGCTGCCATGTACCAGTGTCAGTGAAAATGCTAGTGATTTAGGTATAAAGGATTAAAATCACTTTCGAATTATAGCTGTCAGCGTGGCTCAGGGGTTATAGCGATGGACTAGGAAATGCGAGGTTGTTGGTTCGATTCTCGGTGGAAGCATACTTTTTTTTTCTCTCATGTTTTCTTAGCACCCTTAGATAATAAGGGCGAATCTCTGTTTGTAAACAAACCCGTCGATTTCGCGCATTCGCAGTTATTAAAAATAACTGGTGGGCAAAAACACCAATAAAAACTTATGTATCCCTATGTAAAGGCTACTTAAAAAGCAATAGCTAGCCTACACATCATTAAACGACTGTGTTTGTTATGAATTGTTGATTTATGTACATTTACTATATCCTCTGACTATAATGACAATTATGTTTAAGTTCTAGGAACAAGAAGATTGAATTTATCGACCCTATAATCTTCCAGCTGAACTTTGAAAAAAAACACCGATCCCTTGATCTGGCCTTTCTTTGAAATAGGAGACATTCTAGATTTATGTGTTTGACATGCCTGATATGTCGAATAATTTAGATCAACAGATCTACTTATCTAAAATTTTAATTCTCGTTTTATTTTAATAAGATCTTGATATTCAGATATGCAGTTTCATGACGTTCATAATGTCTTTCTGGCTACTGCACAGTACCGTAGCAGATCTAGTAAAAGTATTTTAGAATAGATCTAGATCATATCAATCTATATTATCTTTAGAACTATAATTCACAATTAACACCTATTTAAATATATCTAAATCGTTGGGGGTTAATTATGCTTAGCCATAGATCTAATTATTCAAAACATAGTTAGGGAAGCAGTTTAACAAATCATAACTTTAGACAATTGGCTCATTGTTTGGTAGTTGTTATATTAGAAGCATTCTTGTTACGTAATAGTTCATACCTTTGTTGATAAGACAGTGTGGGATCGATGGCAATTGTGTGATCGCTGACCCTTGTCTCCTGCTGACCAGGATATATGTTCATCAAACAGTGCAGATCCAAACCATAATGCTCATTTGTGAACCTCACGATCTGGATCTACACCGTGTGCACTGTGCGCATTTTAAATTGACGACATAATTTTAGTGCTTTGGTGTGTTTGTACTTCATTCAAGATATGTTCATCAAATAGACAGTGTAGATCCAAACCATAAGGCTCAATTTTGAACCTCATGGTCTGGATCTACACTGTGTGCAATGTAAACAGACAACATAAGTGTGTATGGTTGATAAGCGCTGTCAGTGTGTTTGTTATATATTTAGGATAATTATGTTCATCAAATAGACAAACAGTGTAGATCAACAGCATTAGAGTCCATTGCGAACCTCATGATCTGGCTCTACACTGTGTGCAACGTAAATTGACGACATAATTTTTGTGTTTTAGTGTGTTTGTACTACATTCAGGATATGTTCATCAATTAGACAAAAATGTAGATCCAAACGATAAGGCTCCATTTTGAACCTCATGGTATGGATCTACAGTGTGCACAATAACTTACAATATTCCAGTGGCATATTTTCAAGTGGCATTTTTTCCAGTGGCATTCTTTCCACACACCAAATATTGAACAGGGAAAGGGTTAAAAACCACCGACAACCAACCTTAAGTTACGAATTCGGCTGAAATGTATACATGGCATTACCCGACAACAGAAGTAAAAGTTCCGAAAACATCGACGCTTTTTCACGTGCTTGCAAACAGAGTAGACCCGGATCAGGGTATTCTCCGTTTTCTTATGAATTTATTTCGGATCTGACTCTACAGATTTTTTCCAATACCAAAACATCATCAGTACATATGCTATTATAAAAAATAATTTAATAAATATTCATGATATCAATATTTCTTAAAAGAATAGTCACGGAGTAAAGGGTCCCAGTCAATTTATATGTGTATTACTCTTAAATCTGAGTGAGATTTCACGACTTATGATTTTTTATGAATTTGCAACAATTAACGTTTTTGTTATGATTGGCAGTATAGTATCCTGTGATAGGAACTTTGTGACACATCTTTAGACATACATGTACTTTTGTAGCTCTAATCGATTATACCCTTTAGACATGACCCTTTATCAAATACAGTTTTAACAAGAAATATCTTTTAAAAAGATATTCAGCGGCATTCAAATATTGACATAATGTACAAAACAACAATGATATTAAATATCTGCCAACTTAATTTCATTGTTTCGAGATTCTGTTAGTACAGGGAACTAGATCTATGAAGGGTTGCTTGTAATTATACTAGCAGAGAAGCATGCAATGGAAATGACTTGGAGTAGAATAAGCAATTATGAAAAAAATCAAGATACTTTTATAGGAAATCACTATTAAAATGTACAATGTCAAAGTATTTTTTAAAAACTATCTGAAGTTAGTTCTTCATTTTACCTATTATAAAAATTTACTTGAAAGCATGTATATTTATATTGATATGAAGATAACTAATTGAATACAATTTAAATAAAACATACAGAATTTAGTTTTTGTTTGTGCAGAGGATGTAATTACTTAAAGAAAGGTATTTATCTATAGCCTGGATCAACGCATTAATTGACGCGTGTGCATCATAATTTGTGACACCATTAACTGAATATACATGTATTTTTAAAACAATATAAAGTTAGCTATCTAAACCTACTACTCGATCCAAAGCGCCAGGTGATAGAGCCATAACGATAGCCTTCAGTAAGTAGCTTTATATCACAGAGAGCGAATAACCAGAGCCTTAATTGGTGCTGTGGTCGGGGATAGTAATTTATACTATTAATGCCACTACTCTAATATACTTAACAACATTTTTTCTTTATTTCCTACAGCATTGCCTGTGAATTATGGTGGTAATTCATATTGTTTTACCGGTCATGGTAATAAACAACTATGTGACTACAGTATTGTACATGTATTTGAATCCACCAAAAGTTGAACTAAACAACATTTTGACTGAAAACAAAAAGCATAAGGTGAGTGGCAAACAGTTTGGACCAAGACTAAAATCAAAACTGAATGGGATAGTAAATCATTAGTAATGTCTTATTGGTATGGGGCTGTTTTAATGACTAAACAATGTGGATATAGTATTTGAAAGCACCTCTTTAGCACTCATTGTACCCAAGGTTGAGTAAGTGTCACCTGCTTAGCTAATATCTTGATCTGTATAAACCCAAAAAAATGAACCACATATCAATATTTAACATATAGATAGTTATTTAATGATTTTGATTATTCAAGTTTTGCTTTTTAATACAAATTTTCAATTTTTGCCGAAACGTCCTATGCCGAATAAATAGATGGCCAAAACGTCCTGGGTCGAAACATCCGGGGCGAAACTTCCTATGCCGAAACGTCCTACATTCAGTTTGGCCATGTGTAGAGGCATTATAAAAAGGCTGTATGCCAGTCAAGGGATTAACTAATGCAAATACGGTTTACTAGAAAATACTAGTAGGTCATATGCAAATTACAATGTAACATAGTTCCTGATTGGTGGAAAACTAGAACAAAAGTGAAAATAGACAGCTAACCGCTGAAAAACTTATATCTTTCAATTCCACAGGTTGTCATGTTAAACTGTTGTTATTTTTGTTACATAGTCGGCAAATAGTTTATTGTAGACCTATCGTGTTATTTGTTGTACAACCGACTCCAAATAAAGGTTTTTGGTATCGTGTAAATTCATCTTCCAGAATCATTTTTCGGTTCATGTTTATGCTTTACACGTATTATCGATGTAAAATTTTATCATTAACGATTGCACCATAATCGTTTTTATTAATTTTAACAGGAGTTTTCAAAGTGCTGTCAATGTTTCTGTTATTGTTGACATATCAACTGTCAGTCTTTTTGCCCACCAAGCTTTCCTCAGCTAAGATAACAGGTGCACGTGATGTCACGGCGATACGCCCTTGTCGTGATTTTGGTTTAAAATCATTTTGTACATAAAAATATGTCTTTTGTTTGCATTTTGGCTTTGGTAAAGTTATTTAGTTGAGACCTTTTACTCGTGGTTTTGTTGACCGTTTTGCATATTTCACCATTGTGCATGAATGTGCTTCAATTTAAATGTATATCTTATACTAACCTGTTCTTAATTTGGGGACAATATGAGTGAAATAGTAAATGGGCATTGAGTCGACCAACTCGAATAATTTCATGTAGACTGTAAGTATGGAAGTTTGAATGCCTTATGAACATCACTTAATGTGATTATGGTTTCTACGTCAGTGTGTTTCAGCAAATGAATAACATTGATCTGTGACGTATATAATGTGTATTATTGGTGTCATACACAGGTATTATGCATCGGGGCTATTAAAACATTCCCCCGTTTCTGCTTTTAATTTATACATTACAGTCATGTTTCCCAATGTATATGTTAAACGAGTACAAATCATTGAAATTTAGCGGGTTAGTTCGAATTAAGCGATGTCGAAATATCGACATTTGCCTGTATTTTTTCACTGAAGTTTTTGCTTCCTGCTTCAACCAAACCACATGTTTTGACCACTCAATGGAATGATTGCTTCAACATGATTTCATTAACTAATCACATCACAGGGGTTTGCATATTTATATAAAAAAGTGTTCTTCAAATGTGCACCTTCTTTCATATCATACCATACTATTAAAAAAATTGTTCTTAATGGTTATATATCTGCACCTGTACACTTCATATAAGCATGCTACATGAATATGCATGTATTCACAGACTCAGTTCTATTTGCACTACGATGCAAAACTCACTATATCCTATTTCAGTGATAAAGTAAATGCAAAAACAGTTAAATCTGTCCATGAATAACTCCTAACTTTAACATCAGTCATGTTTCCTTCCTATAATTTTTTTTTATCCCCCATAACAAATTCTGCTCCAAGTTTTATTCATGAGTCATGCTTATATACTATCACATGTTAATTGCCATGTTGTTAATTAGTTTATATTTTTTTTTCCTTATACAGTATAACCTGCCTTATCCCACATCCTTCAATACCAACTGTGGATGACGGATTAAGCAGTGTGTCAGTTACAGCAGATATCGCTTAAGTCCAGCTGAACAGTATTCCTTTAGTTGAGTTCAGATAGCTTGAATTCGCTTAAGTCGAACTTACTCTTATTTCACAATTAACCCGTAGCATAGCCACATTTTAACTTGCAAATAAGGGTAAGTTCGACTTCAGCGACTTCAAGTTATCGAGGTTCAACTGTATGATATTCAACATTTTGAACCGAACATCATTGTCGAATAAAGCAGGTTTTTTTTATTAACCAGGTGTCGGATAAGCCAGGTTATACTGTACATGTATATATATTGTTCTAATGATCAGTAGACTTGCCAAATAGTGTGATCCTTTATAGTGATAGTTATGTTATGTTTGACGAAAATAGAACACAACTCCATATAATATACAGATCATGTATCATATCTTATGTACGTACTACAAACAATTCTATAATCATTATATCACTCCTAGTGCCAAATTTCAACTAGTCTAAGTAACATTCTAATTGTCACCACAGCTTTTGCATAGTTTTGAAACACTGTATTTCAACATTATTCATTGTCTACTTGGTTAAAAACAATTGTTTGTATATCATCTCAAAATCAGATATTCAGTACCCCAAATACAAGTTTGTAAGCTACTTATTTGCAAAAAGTTATTGCTCCAAGCTTCAACCCACCCATATGTTTTCACCACTCAGTAAAATCGCCGCTTTAACATGATTTCATTGACAAGTCGTGGCCGAGTGGTTACGGTCACTGTGACTAACAATCACTTACATCCTCACCGCTGTGAGTTCGCGCCCGGTCTGGGCCAGTCCGAAATTTTCAAGTGGGAAAGCCTTCCAGCTGGCTTGCGGAAGGTCGGTGGTTCTACACAATTGCTGATTTGTACATGAAAAAAGTGTATAAAGGGCATCTGGGGTCTTCCTCCACCAGTAATTAGCTGGACGTCGCGATATGACTGAAATGCTGTTAAAAGCGACGTTAAATCGAAATCAATCAATCAATCATTGACAAGTCATATCATAGAGATTTCATATGACCTTTTGGTCCGGTCCATGACTCAAAAAGTATATGACCTAGTCAATAGCTACCAACATGAAACCTCTCATGTGTTTTAGGCCGTGCACAATTCCTTTGCTGCACTCTTGCAGCAATTTCGTACTTGTAAACAATGATATAGAGAATAATAGGTTAGTGCCGTAGATGGGACGCCTTTATCCGACGAGGGGAGAAAACGTTGAGGCGAGGCTTGCCGAGCCTCAACTGTTTTCTCTCCGAGTCGGATAAAGGCGTCCCATCTACGGCACTAACCTATTATTCTATTTATCCAGTCAATTTAGTTATATCTTTTTTCATAGACTCATAAAACATACGAATATTGAAATAATTTGCATTGAAAATGCGGTTTTTCGATCAACGGACCTCCCTTTTCATTTCCGTTCTAAAGAAGTAAATAATGAGCTACCGCAGAGGAAAATAGTTTGGATACTTACATTACAAGACGGGATAACGTGCTTGAATTTGAAAAATAAGATCGTTTGAATCGAGAGTCGATATGTTAATTCAAACAGACATGGTTATTATTCTACCGTAGGCTCTACATTGTCAAATTCGAGTTCCGTCGTCTCGGTATCTATTTTTAGATAGGGCTAACGTTACTCGTCAATGGAACTGAACAGGCTATATTTAGGTCTATGACCATCACCGCCCTTGTAAGAGTTTATCGATTAACGGGAAAACGTGCTTGAATTTGAAAAATAAGATCGTTTGAATCGAGAGTCGATATGTTAATTCAAACAGACATGGTTATTATTCTATCGGAGGCTTCGAGTTCCGTCGTCTCGGTTTCTATTTTTAGATAGGGCTAACGTCACTCGTCAATGGAACTGAACAGGCTATATTTAGGTCTATGACCATTGCCGCCCTTGTAAGAGTTTATCGATTAAATTATCATGAGAGTGATAAATATTTTAATGAAGTTTTATTGTTTTATTTTGGGGTTTTTTAAAAAAAACGCGTCAATATAGTAGCATGGTAACTTTATATACATCTTAAATTTCGCTTACAGTATGTCTGGCCCGATAGCGTAGTGGTTACGATGGTCGCTTATCGTGCAGTTATCCCCGGTTCGATTCTCACCTCTAACGAATCTTTTTTTTTCTCTTTTTCCTTTCTATTATTTTTTTAAATGACGGTTTGGGTTTTTACTGGGATACTTAATGATAATTATCCATATTAAGTGTTCTTTCTTTCAATTAATACCTTATTTTTGGTAAAACAATTTTGAAGAAAAATTAAAAATAGTTCCTGTCGTAAGAAAAATTCCTACACCTACTATACAAATAAACCTCTACTGTACGTATAAACTTAGGTTTATTATGCTACCCCTTTATTACGTCACTAGCGGCTGTAGTGACGGGATAAAAATCCGTATGCATACTTCGACATATAAATCTAGATCTATTCCAGTTTGACCCGTTATTTCAAGTTATTTTCCATTGTTTACTTTGTCGCGACTTGAACGGTCTCTTATATGCACATGTGTCATGTGGAGAATTATTGAGATACTCTAAGCGTTGGGATCTAGATTAGGCCTTATTTATTATACCGTTCAAATATAACGTTATAACGTGACGTCATTGTTACAGGCGACGTTTTCCCGTATGGCGCCAACGACTAAGATGACGTTACTTTACCAAAATGTGCATTGAATGTATGTATTGAGCATGTTGAATAGCTATCGCACAATTATTCATGACTAATGAAATGTATATATATAAACCAGAGTGAAAACACAGTTACTTTAAGAAATCTGAGAGAAACTGGTGCACTATTTCTTGCCTCATCACTCATTTAATCATCCGCGCACAAAGGATATTACTTGAGTTAAAATCGGCTCAACAATTTGTCGTTTTTC
Source organism: Azorinus chamasolen (assembly GCA_963576725.1). Classification (NCBI taxonomy): domain Eukaryota; kingdom Metazoa; phylum Mollusca; class Bivalvia; order Cardiida; family Solecurtidae; genus Azorinus; species Azorinus chamasolen. The sequence continues at coordinate 59,763,133 of OY755243.1, read as the reverse complement.
GTGTTAAGATTACGTTAGAATAGGGTTAATCCTACTGTAATTTGAAATTTGCGACGGTATATGAGGTTTTTAACGGTCTTAAATTATTTTAATGACTCCGCCTTCGGCGTCGCCATTAAAATAATTTGCGACCGTTAAAAACCTCATATACCGTCGCAAATTTCAAATTACAGTAGGGTTAACCCTATATTTCACTGTGATTTGCCATAAGTCTTACATCAACATGAGCCTGTCTGTCTGTTCAAAAGCAACATTTTACACACAAATGTGGATCCAGACAAGACGCCTTAGGGTCAAATCAACCACTGTAGCCGCACTGGACACAGTGTTGAAGCCGCATTGAACAAAATGCTGAAGACTTTTAAAAATAAGTATTGAGAGCAGCAGATGAAGGTGTTGTGCTAAAATACTAAAATCGTCATTTTCGACCAAACTATATGTTGTGACCACTCTTTAGAATCGTCTCTTCTTCGAGACGATTCCAAAGAGTGGTCACAACATAAGTTTTTGTGGAGAAATAAAGGAGTTATTATTGAAACTTTTTTATTTTACACATCTTATCTGGATTTCTGGTATTGGCCCAGATCAGCCGATGTATGTCAATTGTTGTGACTGATCTTGATAAGCTTATGTTTCTAAATATTTGTCTTGCGCGACTGGATTTAAATGTCATTTTTATCTAATTCAGAGCACCCATGATTGTTGTTTTGACTCATTACTCTGTTTTTCCTGTTACCGAGTTTAATTCGATAAAAGCATCTGTTATTGTTAGACAAACCTCTACAGTTGTTAATTAATGATTCATGAAACCTGTAAGAGACTGAAGTACAAACAGAATTATAATTGGCATAAAATGGAAGCGATGCATTACTTATTTAATTGAAAATACGGTACTCTCTGTAGGCCAGCTCAATCATTTCCAATGAAATTGCTTGTTTAATTAACAATTAATACACCCATATTTTAGAACGATATTTTGACCTACATTACTGCATTATTGCATTATGATATAGTAAATTGGACGATATTTTGACCTACATTACTGCATTATGCATATATTAAATTGACCGATATTTTCACCTACATTATTGCATTATACTATGGTAGATTAACCAATATTTTGACCTACATTACTACATTATTGCATTATGCTATAATAAACTGACCGATATTTTTTACCTACATTACTACATTATGCTATAGTAAATTGATCGATAGTTTAACCCACATTACTACATTATTGCATTATGCTATAGTAAATAGACCGATAGTTTGACCTACATTACTACATTAGTGCATTATACTATAGTAAATTGACCGATATGTTGACCTACATTACTACATTATTGTATTATGCTATTGTAAATTCACCGATATTTTGACCTACATTACTACATTATTGCATTATGCTATAGTAAAACACTCAAGTAAGTATCATTATCGGTATTTAACCATTACAAAGCCTATTTTTTTAAATGGGCTATTCCGAAATTCAAACAGATAAAGCTTATGGTGAATATTTAGGGATCTTTCTAAAGAAAATCTTAACATGACCAACAGTGTAGACCCTGATGAGAGAACTGTAAAGGTTCAACCTTAATATGTTGAATACTGAAAAAGGATGTTCCTTTTTTGAATATCAATTAAAGAAAATGTATCAAAATTTATCACTTAATAACAATGATTATTATTTCACTTAATAACAATGATTATTATTACCAACAGTGTTGACCCTGATCAAAGGGCTCACTAGGGAACCCTTTGATATGGGTCTACACCGTTTACAAAGGTCTTATATACTCGGTTCCCGCACATTAAGGGTTAACCCTTTTACCGCATGAAAAATTCATGTAAGAAATGAGGACGTCATTAATATTAATTAGATTACTTTTTATAATGGTATATGAACACGGGTCACGGAAGAGTGTGTAGAATAAATTCTATGTGTATGTTTTCCCATAAGCAAACGGAACAGCGGGATGTACTCTCGTGGCAAAGGCACCAAGCGGGAATGTACTCTCGTTGCAGAGGGGCCAAGCGGGGTGTACTCTCGTCGCAGATGCACCAAAAGATGTCTCACCGGGTAAAGGTCAATAAAAGTGGCAGCTTCATCTAGAGTGAAAGCTTTAATATAACTACTGATTTGTGAAACATGTTACAGAAGTTTCTTATGAAAATTCAACTGTGTGGTATTGTTCATTATGATTGATTTAAACTGTTCAATTTCACACACCAAAAATTTGAAAGCGTACCTTGTTTGGGAGCTTTCGTCCGTGTACTACAGACTTTGTCAATCAACTGACTTCATTGGGACTGGACACCGCTCGAGGCTTTAGTAGTGAGCGATGTTAATGTCGTGTCCCAGATGTGTGGCAAGTTGTAGCGGCCCCCGTCTCTGTTGAGCGCCGGCTTGTGTGCTCTGATATATATATGGGCATTCTGTATCCACCAAACCAGTGCAGATCTTAGACCGCGAGTCCTCCTGGTTTGAAAGGGGGTCAAGGAGTCAATCTCGTTAGGAGTCACCTCATCTGACTCAGCACTGGTTGCAGATCTGCCTGAGACATTTGTTTAACGCGCTGTTTGTTTATACCATGTATATAGAAACTTGATACATTAGAAAACTACAAAAGTACATCTATTTTTTTGTATATATATATTACATGTATCAACATTTTGGTAACTTATAGGCCCAAGGGGCCGGTAGCTACCTGTGGGTTTGTTATTTAATTCATTGTCATTGATACATTTGTGCAATGCACAATTCACAATAATAAAACATTATCTTATCTTATCTTATTAGCAGTATTTACTTTATTTATGATGACGCATGTGAAATAAGATATCTTTGTGAAAATTGAAAAGATCATTTTTTGTCAAAAGATGGTTTGAACACACTAGCAAACAAGTGGCGATGCTCCAACACTGTTTCGTTTCTAAGAAATAAACGGGACTTCCCATGGGAATCCCCAGTTGACCATATTGCTCGCTGAATGCAAATGAGCCACTTTAACATGGTCACCACGTGACGTCTTCTTCTCAAGGAAAGTAAACAAAACGAAAACAGTAAATTAACGACGGAGTCCGCATTCAAAGCTGATATCAGAGGAGAATAGAAAATACACAGAGACAGTGGTCCCAGTCGAAACACATCGTCTGCTTGAAGCGTTGGGAATGTGGAACTTTATCAGTTCTGTTTTCTCTTTTGTTGGTTGGTCGCACTTGTCGTTAGATTTAAAAATCGAATAGATTCACTGACATCATATGCTCTAAATGTACATTTTTCTGCTTGATTTTGAGCGCAGAAATTAATTCACATAAAAATAAATGCACTGGGACTATAATGACACTCGCAAATTTATTTTAGTGAATAACAGTATTGCGTCAATAAATCAGTCGACAGAGCATTGGAATTTCAAAGCCAGAATTGACAGGTTCGATTCCCAGCCCCGTCACACCAAATGCATAACATGCTCTAAGTGTTTCCACTACATAATACATTGTAATTGCTAATTGGTACTAGTGACTCCACTGTTTGATGCTATGCAAATGGTAGTCGTGGTTCCCTTGCTTGATACCTTTAAAATGGTATTGGTGACTCCCTTACTTGATACTTTTACCCTTGTATCAGTGGTTCTATTGTTTGGTATTTTGAAATTGGTATAACATGTAGTGACTGTAGTGATTTACTTGCTTGATACTGATACTATTGAACTGACATTAGAATCCCCATTGCTTGATGCATTGAAGTTGGTATTAATGACTTCCCTGCGTAATGCTATGATACTGGCACTGGTGGATTCCTTGTCTGATACATTTAAATTGGTTTTAGTGACCCCCCTGCTTAATACTATGAAACTGACATTAGTGATTCCCTTGCTTGAAACATGATACATTGGAATCGGTATTAGTGGACCCGCTGCTTAATACTATGAAACTGACACTGGTGATTCCTTTGCTTATATTATGAAATTGGTATTAGTGGATCCATTGCTTGATACTTTAACCCTTCGCTTGCTGAATTTTAAAACACATTTCTCCTTCTTTACCCATACCCTGTTGTATAATTACATATATATGCACTGTGTACACGTAATTCGCTGTGCAATCACTGCTGTGGAGTGCATTGGTTGCACAATCAACTTGTAAATAGTGCAGACCCAGATGAGACAGCTCCTGCAGGAGCTGTCTCATCTGGGTCATCACTATTTACAGGTAGGTATATTGACGTGAATAGCAAGCGAAGGGTTAAATTAGTATTAGTGGCTCCCTTTCTTATACTTTGAAATTGATATTAGTGGTTCCCATGCTTGATAGTTTGAAATTGGTATTAGTGGTTTCATTGCTTGATACTTTGAAACTGGTTTTTAGTGATTCTCTTGCTTGATACTATGTGGAATTGGTATTAATGTTAAAAAAGCAATCACCCAAAAGCAATACCATCATCACTATTGTCGATATCAAATGCGATACATGAGAAATTTATTTAAACGAGAACTCCTTATTAATCATTGATAGCTCTTTCATCACCGATAGCTGTTTAATAATGCAATTCATGATACCCGCATACAATTTATATGTTTCGCCTTTTCTTTCATTACGGATAGCAGGAGAAGTGAGCCGGTCTGTCTAGATATTCCATTTATACCCCTCTTACCCATCTATTTCTCGCGGGGAAGGGAGAAGGAGTTAAGGACCCCTATCTAATAGATTATGTTGTCTAACGAGACTCTGCTACATAAATTATGCAGCTGCAAACCACGGACATTGATTGATCTACATTGTTTGTCATGTTCCAAGTAGTTTATGATTTATTGTAAAATATAATGGTTGTCTAAGGGGCTAGCAACTAGCACCTAGCCTGCCGCTCCAATACATGTACACACTAATCGGGTCGAACTAGGAGTTTTAAGTACATGTAAATCATGAGGTTGCCGGAAACTGCCGAGTAGTTACGAATGAGTAGTCCCTATGATTAAATCTTTAGCTGCCATTGACGAATCTGTAATTTAATCTTTGCAAACATTTTGGATCCATGTGAGACACCGAGTTGCTAAAACAGTTCGATACTGTGATAACGTGTTTGAAAAGAAAGGAAAGAAAATTACCTGACGACACATTTTGCAGACGGAATACCCGTATTGCAAATGGACAGTATAGACAAACGCGGTGTTTTTCTTTAACCCTTTCGCTGCCAATGTCGCATTTGTAATTACCTATACAAACAGTTTGGATCCAGGTGAGACGCCGAGTAACAAAAATGAAGAAACAAAACGAAAATTGTAGCAGACAACAAAAGTTGCAGACGACAAAATTTGGCAGCGAAAAGGTTTAGCAAGCTTAGCCTTTTTCACTGATTTCCATAAAAACTAATCGAGAATCCATTTATATTTACATATAATCGAACCCTGTTGCCACGACAATTTAGTGAATAAGTATGCACCCATTTTTTTCATGAATATTCATGATAATGTATAATAATTTGATGAATTTTCATAACGGCATTTAAGCACAGGAAAGTTTAACTAAGGCAGAAGCTGTGGAATCAGATCTATATACTTTCGTAAGCAAATAGTTGTCTTAATACACTAGAACATGGCATAAGTGGCCATTCATTTATTGAACATAGGAGTCTTAAAACCAGGTGATTGCTTAATGCAGGGCAAAAGAAATGCAGAAAGCACTATAGGAGTTTTTGCCTTACATTTGATCTGCATTAAGCTACCACATGCCTTACAGACCCATTATCTGACCCATCGATTGATGACCGCTTAAGACAGGTCCTACTGCACATAAATATTTTGCAGGGTTTCGTCGCGGTATATTGTCAAGCCAGCTGTGAAGCCATTTTTCACGCATTCGCTCGTAATACCTCCTGCCATCGAGGAAATAACTGAGGATATATCCATAGGAACACTGCAGTATAATTATATCCACGCTCTGTTGCAATTTTAAATTGTCTAACGTTCGCCTATCTTTTCATTCTTTAACTGAAAGAACCGCCCATTGACGTCATTTACAAACAGAGTAGACCCAGATCAGACGGCTGCTGTATGAGTCATTTGATCAGGGTCTACTCTGTTTGCGTATGGAAATATATAGATTTAAGTCTATACTGTTCGTCACAGTAATGTATGCTCTTGTTTTAAACAAACAGATAAACGTTCGAAATGAAGTACTAAAATCGAAGAGACGAGTCTAAAGAGTGGTCACAACATATGGTTCGGTTGAGAAAATTAATAAAGAAGTTATTCTTGAAAGTGTTTTAATTTTATACATCTTATCTTGATCTCTGAAAAAGTAGATCTACTTAATTAATGTTCATAACGGACGCAGTCTATCATAAATAGTCACTAGGTAAAGCGTACAGATAAAGGTGCATACCCAAATACTAAAATCGTCATTTCTCCACCAAACCCTATACTGTGACCACTCTTTAGAATCGTTTCCTCGAGACGATTCTAAAAAGTGGTCACAGTATAGAATTTGCTAGAGACACAAAAGAGCTATACTTGAAATTGTTTAAATTTACGCATCCCATCTGGACCTCAGGTGTAATATAACTTGTTATTCCAGATCTAGATCCATGTGTTTACCAATCATAGTCAATTCTGGCCACAGAAGGATTTAGTTTTAAACCCCTTGAATGCGGGAGACGAGTGTACTCACATGTGCGAACAGTGTAGACTCAGACCAGATGACTTTTATATAGAAGCTACAGTATGTCATTCAAACTTCTTTAAGCAAATTTAGCCCTTTGCTCCTCTAGGAGCTTTCTGCATACCGTCTGTCCTGCATTAAGCAACCACCAGTCTTTAACCCTTCTCTTGCTGAATTTTAAAATACATTTCTCCTTATTTACCCATGCCCTGTTGTATAATTACATATATATTCACTGTGTGCACGTATTTCGCTGTGCAATCACTACTGTGGAGTGCACCGGTTGCACAATCAACTTGTAAATTTTACAGACCCTGATGAGACAGCTCCTGCAGGAGCTGTCTCATCTGGGTCTTCACTATTTACAGGTAGGTATATTGATGTGAATAGCAAGCGAATGGTTAAACTCAAGAACTTAACTTATGTTGGATGTTCAAGCTAGGTTTTTTTCTGTATATGCTGTCAGTTACTTCCAAAAATATCAATTTTCGAAAGCGATTAGGCTTATATATAGAGTTTGTTGACATACCAATGAACTAATATCGAGGCAAGTAAGAAAGTGTACTCCATGTTTCATTCATTCTGATGCCATTTATGTGTCCATGAAGTTGCATAATTCATGAGAATTCTCGCTTATTTAAACATTCAGATCAAAGACAGATAAGAGAGTGTTTAGCAGTGTTGCTTAACCAAGTTGGAAGCGTGTCAGTTAGTCTTCGATTGGTATAGCTCTTTGAAATATTCCGAGAATTCTAAATAGACTTCAGGTATCATGATATCCTGATTTCCCAGTACACTCATAAAAACATAGTACAATGGAGCCTTTCTAAAATGGTCATTTTATATAAACACCTTTTCACGCATTTACAAACAGAGAAGACCTAGATCAGACGGCTCCTGATCAGGATCTGCTCTGTTTGCTAATGGAATTTGATAGATCCGTTTCTTTAGTTTCTAAAATGGCTACAATGTTCCACCTTCTGTATTTCGTTATGACTATTTTGTCTATAAATATTCAGTAGATATTGAAATTTTGACTAAATATTATAGAACAGTGAATGTGTTAAGCTCTTTTTGTGCCAAAGAATTTTGTGTTCAAACCATGTCGTTTGACTGTAAGTTTCATAACTGACTTTCCTTCAATTTCTTCTCCAAAGTGTAAATTGTGTGTCAAGTAGTGTATATCCTTATGAGTCGTCGAGTTACTCGGCATCTCATCTGGATCCAAACTGTTTGTAAAGATAACCACAGACTCGTTCATTGCAGCAAGCTCTGTGAGTCGCTTTCTGGCGACTCCAGGAATGTAAGAGCTATACGTAGGCGACTGTCCAATGCAGAAAGAAAGTAACGCAGAACAACAGTAATGCAGAAAGAAAGTAAATCAGAACAAAAGTAATGCAGAAAGAAAGTAACACAGAACAAAAGTAATGCAGAAAGAAAGTAACACAGAACAAAAGTAATGCAGAAAGAAAGTAACACAGAACAAAAATAATGCAGAAATAAAGTAATGCAGAACAAAAAGTAATGCAGAAAGAAAGTAACGCAGAACAAAAGTAATGCAGAAAGAAAGTAATGCAGAACAAGAGTAATGCAGAAAACGCCCGTAACAATTGTCTGCATAACTTTTCTTCCTGTATTAACCCCCTCCCCTAGACTACTCGTAGGCCTAACCTCTTTGAATAAATTTACTAAACAGGAGCATTTTCTAGAAATAGAACATTTTAGAATTGTATATTTTCGAAACCAATGTAATAAATAGAACAGTTGCTTTTTTAAATAGAAAAAGTAAATTGATTTTTACCGAGGTGTCAAAAGGCATCAACATGGGGAAATTGGTTAAGCTTCCACGTTAGTTACAGAGCGACATTTAGAGATTTCTTTTGATTGATTGCTTTAGAGAGATCTAACTGTAGGTAGAAGAGGATTTTCAGCTAGTGGTTTATTGTACACCGACAAACACTTGTTTGCCTTACCTTGTAACTCTGAGCCAATTATCGGTTTGTTTTAATCATGTATATCTCTCTTCATGATGGTTTTCATGTATTATTTAACTCCTTAATGATGAAAACTACAGTAGTTTCTCTTTAGAGCCTGCCACTAAATGAATAAAACAGAACTCTCTTAAAGCGGGCGACTGCCTGAATGCTTTAACTTTCAGGGTGGATTTTCCTTCAATTTCTATTCTAAACCAGTGCCAGTCTTTAAGACAAACCGCAGCATAATGCTCGGCGAAAGTCACGCAGAAGCTCCAAATGGATCGTTTTGTATGACTTTCATCCTGCATTAAGCAACCAGCTGCCATTTAACCCATTCTCTCCTACTGACGCATGTTTGCGCCCATGTGAAACTCATTTATTGAAACCATTGTGATAAATAAAGCATTTGCTAGGAGCAAATGCTCTATTTATCACAATGGTATCAAACCAACTCATTTCTAAAATTCTCATTTTCTATAGTTAATGCTCCTTTTCGGTAGATTAATTCAAAGAGGTTGAGTCTAAAAATAGAGTTCAGACATCCATGTTTATTCATGAAGTGGTCACTGTAAAGTGGTTCTACCGTACTTCAAGATGACTATGAGGTACAGTCAAAATATGGCAAACAGTTGCGGCGGTGCAATATGCAAGCAGGAAGTTATCTTTGCAACTTATGTAGTCTATTCGATGCTGTGTTTTTACATGTATTTAGTTTTCGCTTTAGAGATGTTCTGCTGTAGGTCTATATATTATTGAACGAACTTGATGAAATGATATGATCTGAGCCTCTGAAAGCGTATCGAATTTTCCAACACCGTTAATCTCGATACTAAAGCACGCGAATATGATATTCTATAGTTCATATACAGAACATGTAAACAACTCATAAACAATCGAAACATTATTACTGCTATTTTACATTCATGTGACAAATATATTTTATTATGAAAATGAAACGTTCGCTCTTTAAAAGTTTTTCCCCAAAAGCATAATGAATGGCATTTATCAATCTAAACATAATGCGATGCTTCAATGTAAATCTCTTCCACTTTCCTTAACCATTTCAAATTTTCAAAGTGGAATAGTCCACTATTGTTATTGGCAGAGTTCATACAGTATGAAAGGGTAAAAAACTATGAGAGATTTTTGTTTTGAATGATAAACAGTGCAAACTCTGGTCAGAGGACTCCTCCAGGAACCCATCTGGTCTTGTCTACGTTGTTTGCAGATGACAATGCACTCGTTTCCCGGGTTCAGATGATTGAAGGTCCAGACTTCTTTTGAGTTGACACTGTATAGAGATTTTAATTGTGATTCCGATTTATGAATTAAGCAATCACCACTTTTGATGCAGGTGGTTTCTTAATGGAAGATGAAATTTATGCAGAAAAAAGCTTTTACAGGAGCTGTCTGTATTACTTTTGTCCTTCATTAAGACACCACCTGCCTTTGAGACCGAGAACTTGAACTCGTTTTAGTGGTCGCCTTAAAGGGTTTTTACTGTATTTCAGCTTGCTTTTAAAGGTTAAGAGCAATGTAGTTGTTTTAGTCTTGCGCTCAACCATCGACTTGTGGATCAGGTTAAGCAATGTAGTAACCTTAGTCTTGCACTCACTCATCGAATTATGGATCAGGTTAAGTTACCTTAGTCTTGCACTCAACCTTCGACTTATGGGTCAGGTCAATCAATGTAGTAACCTTAGTCTTGCACTCAATCCTCGACTTATAAGTCAAAATATATAATTTTATCATACATGGTCCTCTATGCTCAGAAGACGAGACTTTGAAGAAACAAAATGAGCGAGAATGTTGACGTATTTCAAGGGTGATTATCTGACTCGGCTACATTTTATTACCCAATAGAGGGTTAATACACGTTTTTTCGGGCAATAACATCTGCAGTGTCCCGAGGGACTGTTGTTGGCCCGAGCCCGAAGGTCGAGGGCAACAACATTCCCGAGGGACACTGCAGATGTTATTGCCCGAAAACAAACGTGTATTAACGCTATTCTTGCATAAAAGTCATTTTCTGCTTTCCTTCATCAATTTGACTTTTCCAAATACAAGCAAAACTATACACTTCTTTGACACGTCGTTCGATGTATGCTATTTCCGGGCCATTGTTTTCTTTCTGGTGTCATTTCATGAGTGTATTATCGGTACCGTTTACACGGAATTTCATTCAATATGTCTATCACTAAAAACAGTTCATTATCAGTGCCCCTGAAATACTCGTATCGTTCACCAAGCTTATGCCAAAACGCTATATAGCATTCGCGTCCATTGTTTACCTTAGGCCCCGAATAGATGTAATTAAAACCGGTCAACAACAGCGCGTGAGCACGAGACTCGCCTTGTTAATACATGGTCTAGCGGGACTACAACAGCACGTTTTGTGCAAGAATACCTGATAAACATGTATTAAGAAATAAGGATTTTATGTTTATTACTCAGCTGAAACGTTATAACGGTATAATGAGCAAGATGTTTCTTTCACCGTGAGAGAAACTGTATGATCAGAATTCCATAAGCAAACAGATCATACCTTCATCTAGATCTCCTCTGTTTGCAAATGTGTCAAATGACGTATCTGTCAGTTACATTTGTGAGGGCCAACACATCACCACTGTTACTTTATTGAGTGTGGGAATTCGTAATAATCCTTTGAAAACAATTTGGAGCTAAAGCATACTCACCAGGATCAAAACTGTTTTATATTCGCATTTTGATCGTGTTTTGAACAGGCATGGAATGATCTCTAAATTGTCCTTTTTTTGTGTCGCAGTACCCAAGACCCAACCAAACCGATATATACTTTTAAGAAAGGCGTTTTGTTACGTTATGTCTTATCATACGCTTGCGTACGTTATGGCGTCACATCTTGCCTTTTGTTTTCGGTGAGTTTGTATTGAGTTTTGGATTTACAGTGCTGTTTATATCCTGTCTGTGTGAAACAGGCAAGGGCTACTTTATTTGTGAAGGTCGTATATATCTGTGTGTGCACGAACTTTATTTGTGAAGGTCGTATATATCTGTGTGAGCACGAGCTTTATTTGTGAAGTTCGTATATATCTGTGTGAGCACGAGCTTTATTTGTGAAGGTCGTATATATCTGTGTGAGCACGAGCTTTATTTGTGAAGTTCGTATATATCTGTGTGAGCACGAGCTTTATTTATGAAGTTTGTATATATCTGTGTGAGGACGAGCTTTATTTGTGAAGTTCGTATATATCTGTGTGAGCACGAGCTTTATTTGTGAAGTTCGTATATATCGGTGTGAGCACGAGCTTTATTTGTGAAGGTCGTATATATCTGTGTGAGCACGAACTTTATTTGTGAAGTTCGTATATATGTATATGTGTGAGCACGAGCTTTATTTGTGAAGGTCGTATATATCTGTGTGAGCACGAGCTTTATTTGTGCTTCAAGCAAGTGCTGCTGCGGACTATCGTGTTTCATGCCTGATTTCTGGATTAATACAGTAAAACTCCCCTGAACCGGAATTATATTAGAGAATATCTAGGATAGTGTACTTTTAGGCATGTGGCTGCTTAATGCAGGGTAAAAGTCATGCAGAAAGCTCATAAACTTTCACCCTTCATTTAGCTACCCCTTTCTCCAAAACCTATATTTTTACTGAATTGAACGTCCGGTTTAGAGAGGTCTTACTGTACAGTAAAGTCTCGCGAACACGGCCACACAAAAGAAGTATAATTCTGGATCTATACAGCAAGTGGTAGCTTAATTCAGGATAACAGTCATGCAGAAAGCTCCAATAGGAGTTTTTTGCATTACTTTTGTCCTGTATTAAGTAACCACCTTTTTTTTACAGACTTCAATGTTAATGAATTACGTCATCGCATTAGCGAGACTTTGCTGTATTACTATTGGCTAGTAATGTTTATTTCACGCGTTTCGCTGGTATAGCGTGAAATATATGTCTTATGCGGAACGTTTCATTAGCCGTGTTTGAAAAGCGGCGTACAGGGTTCACAGTCGGTGGATTTTGCACGAGAGTGTCGTGTGTGTATATGGGCATATGTACAGGGTATGTACAGTGGGTAGCTCATTCCACCAGACGACACTGTCAAGCAAACTTTTTACATCATTAAAAGTATATATAGTTGAATATTCTTTGGCGTTATTAATCAGAATATTGAATATTTTACATGGTTTTTATTTGTTCTTTAAATGAAAACCTTATATCTGCAAGCGTCCGTCTGGTATTGCATATACTCTTGTGTTATTTGTTCTGTAAGTATAGAAAAGACAAGTGTGTTTGTGCATAGCCTGATCAGAGGTCGCGTCTCCGACCAGGTGGAATGACAGGGTATTGGCGAAATGGTACAGTCTCTCATAGTGCGATTTATATGAATGGTATTTTTCCGGTTGATGTATGGAGAATATTGAATAATTTTCGTGATTATTGCACGGTGAGATGAATTTTGATATTACTGACTATGGCAGACTAGACAACAATAATGAATGTACTTGGACTTACGCTTGATAACAGAGAACGCTGTGTGTTGGCGGTAAACAATTAATATTGACGCGTATATCCACGCTGAAAGAGAAATATTAAGATCAATTATTGTAGATACTGGGCTATGAGGAGTACTCGGCATGCGAAGGTTCATATTTCTCTACGAAACCTGTGTTATGCCTACTCATTAGAATATTCTCTTTAACCCAATTTGCGCCCGGTGGATTCTTCCATGTTTATACATTGGATTAGTCCATTTTTGGTCTAAGGGGTGCCTTGCCTAATTGTTCAATTTATTTGTGTTTAATATTGAAATTCCTTTCAGCAAACAGTGTAGACGCTGATCAGAGTCCACACTGTTTGCCTATGTCCCATATATGGGATCGTGAGAACAAATGGGTTAATAAAGAAAGACACTCTTGCTGAGAAATGGTATGATATCTCCTGTTATATGCAACCCTGATGCATTAACCCATTCCCTCGTAGGCGATTCTGGACCCAACCTCTGTGTGATTCTACCGAAAAGGAACATTAACTACAGAAATGGAAACTTTTAGAATTAATTGTGTGGTTTTGAAACCATTGTGATAAATTGAGCATTTTCTATGGAGCAAATGCTCTTTTTATCACAATGGTTTCAAAACACTTTTACGGCGGCGTCAAAAGGTGTCAGTATGGTGGAATGGGTTAAGAATACCAATACAGCATTATCCATTACATAGTCGAGACGTTCACCCACAACCCGTATTAAGAATTAGATTCATTGATACTCAAACTGAACAATACCATGCATAAATATTCAATATGTAAAGGGCTTAGGCAGGGCGCTTTAAGGTTGTGTCTGTTTCAATGCACTGAAGACATTCTCATAACTAATAGAGTTCGAGTAGGCGTTGCCATCACCTAGTGTAGCTTAATTGTCGTCTCCAAAAGTTGTCTGCTACAAATCCGTAAAGTGGCTTTTCGTCATTGCGGGTTTTTTCTTCCAAAAATAATTATCAAAGTGTCAAATAGTCTGGATCCTGATGAGATACCGAACTACACTGGATCTTATCTGGATCCAAAGGGTGTGTACAGGTCATCGCCGCTAACGCGCAAAGGGTTAACCCTTCTCTTGCTGAGTTTTAAAATACATTTCTCCTTCTTTACCCATGCGTTGTTGTACAATTACATATATCTTCACTGTCTGCAAGTATTTCGCTGTGCAATCACTGCTGTGGGATGCGCTGGTTGCACAACTTGTAAATAGTGCAGACCCTGATGAGACAGCCCCTGCAGGAGCTGTCTCATCTGGGTATTCACTATTTACAGGTACATGTAGGTATATTGACGCGAATAGCAAACGAAGCAATGTCTAATGCGTGTTTATTGCATGTCTTCAGTAGCTGGCTTTGTTATGCTTGCATGTTATGCCTGCAGGAGAAATGTTAAATCGCTTTTATTCAATTAGCCATACACATTTCCATTCTGAGAAAGTGTAAACTCTTTACCATGCCATTAGCGTGCATATCTGCATTTTGCAAGTAGTGTAGACCCATATGAGACAGCTCCTAGAAGAGCTGTCTCATATGGGTCTTCACTATTTGCCATTTTAATGAAGTGGGTACAATTGGTCGAACTTTAGATTGGTTCAGCTAATTAATAGTCATATTGGAGGGTGAATATTCAGCAGGAGTATGGTTCAATTTAACCCTTTACCCCATAAAACACTTTTCATGCCTTTGCAAACAGAGAAAACCCAGATAAGACGGCTCCTGTAGGATGATATAATTATTTCTTACATGAATATTCATGAAGAAAAGGTTTAACACTTATATTCGCTATTGTTGTCCTTTCATTCGCAATGATTTAGATCATTTGTCACCTTGGTAATATCTACCCCTCCCCCCGCCCCCGCCCCGCCCCCATATTTTCAACTCCTCCGTAAACAATGCAGAATTGAGTTTCATTGTATCGATCGTTACATGATGTAGGCGTTTCCACATAAGCATTTAGCATGCTGCTGCTGGCGGTGTTGGAATAAACTTGCAAACAACACAAATACAGAACTCGGCGTCTAAACAGGATTCAAATTTTTGACTTGATGATCAAGTTAAGAAATACATGTATTTGTTTATAAGTCAGTGGTTTACAATAACAATAATAACACAAGCTCTGCAGAGCTTGTAACCCTTTCACCGCCAATGTCGCAAAAATGCACCACGACAAATAGTGCAGTCCCAGATCAGACGCCGCCTTTCACTTTTTGTCTCAAGCTTTGGCGGCATATAGTGATCGCACCGTGCGCGTGTGTGTGTGTGTGGGGGGTACCTTTTGTCCGGAGTATATTTCCTTTGTCACATCAGCTACGAATACCAAATTTGGTGTGTGAGTTCATCTTGGGATGGCGGAGTGTCGCGTACCATTTTCTTGTCACTGTGACCTTGACCTTGACCTTTGACCTTGATTTTACAAAAAGCTTGTCCGGAGCATATCTCCTATACTTTACCAGATACGGATTCCAAATTTGGTATGTGAGTTCATCTTGGGATGGCGGAGTGTCGCGTACCATTTCCAGGTCACTGTGACCTTGACCTTGACCTTTGACCTCGATTTTAAAAAAAGCTTATACCTTACCAGCTACAAAAAGCTTGTCCGGAGTATATCTCCCTATATACCTTACCAGCTAAGGATTCCAAATTTGGTGTGTGAGTTCATCTTGGGATGGAGGAGTGTCGCGTACCATTTCCAGGTCACTGTGACCTTGACCTTGACCTTTGACCTCGATTTTAAAAAAAGCTTATACCTTACCAGCTACAAAAAGCTTGTCCGGAGTATATCTCCCTATATACCTTACCAGCTAAGGATTCCAAATTTGGTGTGTGAGATCACCCTGAGATGGCGGAGTGTCGCGTACCATTTCCAGGTCACTGTGACCTTGACCTTTGACCTCGAGTTTACAAAAAGCTTGTCCGGAGCCTATCTCATATACCTTACCAGCTACGGATTCCAAATTTGGTATGTGAGTTCATCTTGGGATGGCGGAGTGTCGCGTACCATTTTCAGGTCACTGTGACCTTGACCTTGACCTTTGACCTCGATTTTACAAAAAGCTTATACCTTACCAGCTGCCAAAAGCTTGTCCGGAGTATATCTCCTATACTTTACCAGCTACGGATTCCAAATTTGGTGTGTGAGTTCATCTTGGGAGTGTTGCGTACCATTTTCAGTTCACTGTGACCTTGACCTTTGACTGATTTTACAAAAACCTTGTCCGGAGTATATCTCCTATACCTTACCAGCTAAGGATTCCAAATTTGGTGTGTGAGTTCATCTTGGGATGGTGGAGTGTCGCGTACCATTTTTAGGTCACTGTGTCCTTGACCTTGACTTTTGACCTCGATTATACAAAAAGCTTGTCCGGAGCATATCTCCTATACCTTACCAGCTACGGACTCCAAATTTAGCGTGTTAGTTCATCTTGGGATGGCAGAGTGTCGCATACCATTTTCAGGTCACTGTGACCTTGACCTTGACCTTTAACCTCGATTTTACAAAACGTTTGTCCGGAGCATATCTCCTATACCTTACCAGCTACGGATTCCAAATTTGGTATGTGAGTTTATCTTGGGATGGCGGAGTGTCGAGTACCATTTCCAGGTCACTGTGACCTTGACCTTGACCTTTGACCTCGATTTTACAAAAAGCTTGTCCGGAGCATATCTCCTATACCTTACCAGCTACGGATCCCAAATTTGGTGTGTGAGTTCATCTTGGGGTGGCGGAGTGTCGCGTACCATTTTCAGGTCACTGTGACCTTGACCTTGACCTTTGACCTTTAACCTCGATTTTACAAAAAGCTTGTCCTGAGCATATATCCTATACCTTACCAGCTACGGATTCCAAATTTGGTGTACGAGTTCATCTTGGGATGGCGGAGTGTCGCGTACCATTTTCAGGTCACTGTGACCTTGACCTCGATTTAACAAAAAGCTTATACCTTACCAGCTACAAAAAGCTTGTCCGGAGTATATCTCCTATACCTTACCAGCCAAGGATTCCAAATTTGGTGTGTGAGTTCATCTTGGGATGGCGGAGTGTCGCATTCCATTTTCAGGTCACTGTGACCTTGACCTTTGACCTCGATTTTACAAAAAGCTTGTCCGGAGAATATCTCCTATACCTTATCAGCTACGGATTCCAAATTTGACCCTGTGTCTTTTTTTTAAAACGTTAATAATTTACCCAGGATCTGTTTTTAACGTTGACAACCAACCCCAGGGTCCTTTTTAACGTTGAGAATGACCTAGGGTCCTTTCGACCCCCGGCTCTTTTCTTAGCTATCATAATCGTCAAAGGTTCTGTTTTTAATGTTAAGAACTGACTCCTGTGTCATTTTTAACGGCATCAAAATTTCATGTAACACCTGCATTACATTGTATTGTTTTTCCGCCAAAATGCATTTCGGTGTCAAACACTTTGGGGGCATTTGTCACCCGTGACGACTCTCTTGTTATATATGTGGATTATTCCTTTGAAATTTGCATTTATTTATCTCATTTCCTTATTTTAACCAAATGATTTAACAAAAGTGGTTTGCAGACGACAATTAGAAATTTTGGCACCGAAAGAGTTAAACTGTCTAAACATCAGTTTGAAACGCAAAATTTGCGGAAATTTGCGCAGCCTGACTGATCAGTATCCATGCTTATAAAACTTTTTCTTGAGCCTGAGTTCGTTCTCAAGTTTTGATTGGTCAGAGTTGAGCCTTTGGCTCAAATCTGACCAATCAAAAGCTTGAGAACTCAAATCTGACAAATCAAAAACTTGAGAGCGAACTCAGACTCAACTAAAAGTTTTATAAGCATGGGTCCAGACATCTCCTTCAGGATGTGCTTTGTTTGCATCTAGAAACAGGTATAATTCTACAGCGTCTGCCACGGCAATTATTAAAAGCAATAAAAAGGTATCCTAATCAATATTTATAATGCAATTATTTCTTGCATGCATATTCACAAGATAAATGAATTTAAAACTAAATGATATTTTTTTGCTGTTACAGGTGAGCTACATGTCCCCCTCGAGGTATGTGGAGCTGTGGTGAAGAGGGAGCTGGATTACTGGCGGATTAACGAGAATCACATTAAATCTTGCTGCTGGCGCACTTATAGGTCCTACATAGAAAACAAACGAATCCTTGACTCCTTCAACCGCAGTATAATGAAGGAACACGTACAGGTCGAAACAGACCATCTGGAGGGATGGAAAAAGATTCAAACCAAAGTATGGTTGATACTAGAGCATCCAAGAACCTCAAAGATTGCCATGGTAAGAGTTTACTCGTTCGGTAAATATACCATGCATGTGACATTTAATAACACTATATTGTATTTGGCATATGATTTCATCAAGCATTTGATATTTAATAACACTATCTTGTATTTGGCATATGATTTCATCATGCATTTGATATTTAATAACACTATCTTGTATTTGGCATATGATTTCATCATGCACTTGATATTTAATAACACTATCTTGTATTTGGCATATGATTTCATCATGTACTTGACATTTAATCTCCATATCATGGATTTGACATTTAATATCAATATCAAGCATTTGACATTTAATAACACTATCTTGTATTTGGCATATGATTTCATCATGCACTTGACATTTAATCTCCATATCATGGATTTGACATTTAATATCAATATCAAACATTATGCATTTAATAACACTATCTTGTATTTGGCATATGATTTCATCATGCACTTGACATTTAATCTCCATATCATGAAATGGACATTTAATATCAATATCAAGCATTTGACATTTAATAACACTATGATTTCATCATGCACTTGACATTTAATCTCCATATAATGGATTTGACATTTAATATCAATATCAAACATTATGCATTTAATAACACTATCTTGTACTGGGCATCTGATTTCATCATACACTTTACATTTAATCTCCATATCATGGATTTGACATTTAATATCAATACAATGCATTTGGAATTTATTCTCCACATGTTTTTTTTACATTTAATCTTCATACCATGCTTTTGACATTTAATCTCCACACCATTCATTTGACACTCCATATCATGCATTTGACATTTATTCTCCACAACATTTATTTGACTTAATCTCCATATCATGCATTTGACATTTAGTTTCTACACCATGCATTCTGTTGGCATTTAATCTATAAGCTACTGTTCACTACCGATGTCCCATTTTCTTCCATTATTTCTCGTTTTTAAAGCTTACACTTCAACCCTGCTGTTCATAAATAATCCTGTCAGAAATCATGACTGTGAATATTAATTTTCAGTGGCATCATAAACAAGGCACTTTTTCCATTCTATAAACCAAGATTAGACTGTTCCAATAGGACTTGTCTAATCGGGGTCAACAGGTGCGGATCCAGGATTTCAGATTGGGGGGGGGGGGGGCGTAGAAATTTTATTGGAGGGGGGAGGGCGTAGATGTTTATGTTTGATGACATAAATAAATAATGTGTTTGTAATACATGTTGAAAAAGAGTTGTGTTACATGCAGGTGTCTGCTTAAAGCAAGGTTAAAGTAAAACAGAACGCTCCTATGGGAGCGTTCTGTTTTACTTTCACCTTGCTTTAAGCAGCCACCTGCTCTAAATAGCAACTAATTAACACAATTTAGTGGTCGTTATAGAGAGGTTTTACTGTATATATATATAAAATATTACTAAAAAATTGTTTTGGCAATTTTAGGGGGCGTACGCCGGCTCCGCCCCTCTAAATCCGCGCCTGGTCTACATTGATTGCGAATTAGGCAAAATGCCTTCTCTGTGAGGTAAAGGGTTATATGAAAGACACTTATCTAGGTAACCATAGCCTGGAGAATATGCACTTTACATTGTGTTTGTTGATTGTATTGAATCTCTCGTTCATACTGTCAGCAATGTGCCGTTTACAATTGTCTATTCAATAGATCACATACTATAGTAAATATATAATCAAAAGACACTAAAGCAGCCAGAAACTTTGGCCCATTCCTTCATATTGACGCATGTTGTTACCTTTTGAAACCATTATTATAAATAGAGCATTTGCTGCATTTTATCACAGTGGTTTTAAAAACTACACGATTCTAAAATTTTCCTTTTCTCTAGTAAATGTTTCTATTCAGTAGATTTATTCGAAGAGGTTGTGTCTAAAACTAGCCTATGAGGTAATGGGTTAAAGGACACCATTGTTTATCTATTAAGCGTTATACTTGGCTCTGTTCCTGGATGTCTTATACAAGGACGATACGAGCTCTGGTGTGTCATTATGTGTTTGGAGCTTTTAGTGTTTGAAGCGGGTTTAGTGGACGGGGGAGCTTTGTCTGATTGCATTTGTTAACTCTTATCTCCATAACTACGCCTTTGAATGCCTTTTGCAAACAGAGTAGACCCAGCTCAGATGGTTCAGGTCTCTATTGGAGCCGTTTGATCACGGTGCTTAGTTTTGCATATGGAATATTATATATCTGAATTTAGTTTCTGCTATGATAAAACAATATTCTTCTTCACAAGGACACTATTTAAAAATCATGCATTAATATTAATGTTCATTAATATTCATGCATTTATTTTTTCTAAATGAATATTCAACAGGTAAATGGTAACACATATACTAAATTTACTACACATGATTAAATAAGATTCCGATCATGGTGCGTGTGATGTGATGACGATATACTATTATTAGACGTATTTCTTTGTCCTTAAACTATTTGCATTTGGCTATTAACCGTTACAGCGACTTTTCATAAGGACTATTCTAAAAGTCAAATTGGTTAAGGTTTTGGTAAATGTTTAGGGCTTTTTGTAAAGAAAAGCATAACATGACAAACAGTGCAGACCCTGAAGAGAGGGCTCCTCTTGGAGCCCTCTCATCTGGGTCTACACTGTTTGCAAAGGACAATAGTGACTCATGTCCCGTACTGTTATGGTTAAATCAGTAACAAAATGTTGCAGCCGGTTTGCACGCTTTATGCCTTTACGTGATTGGCCTGATCATCGTATGTTTGCTCATATGTTAGATTGTCAGGATTTCTTTATTTTTATACCCCCCACAACGAAGTTTGGGGGGTATACTGGAATCAGGTTGTCCGTCTGTCCGTCTGTCCGTCCGTCTGTCCGTCTGTCCGTCCGTGGACACAATTTTGTCCGGCCTTCTTCTTCTACAGTTTTGTTTCAATTTTGTTGAAAGTTCATATATAGCCATATGACCATATAACCTGTGCACCGCATATTTCCGTTATGATCGGACCACTACTTCAGGAGTTATCTCCCCTTTTTAGTCCCCTACCAATGTTTTCTGGAGTGACTCGAGATATCAACTCAATATTTAGTACAAAGCTAAATCTAGATAAGTTACAGCTTATGTTACAATCTCAGCCCGGTTGAATAATTATTTCCAGAGTTATTGCCCTTGAACTTTAATTTTTTTCTTCAAATTTGGGATTTTCCAGACTTTTTTTGGAAGTGGTTGCAGATATTAACTTTATATTTGGCATAAAGCTAACTCTAGATGAATTACAGCTTAATTCCCAATCTCAGTCTGGTTGAATAATGTTTGCCAGAGTTACGGCCCTTGAACTTTAATTTTTTGTCAAATTTTCAATTTTCTGGTCTTTCTTTGGAAGTGGTTGGAGATATAAACTTCATATTTGCAATAAAGCTAAATCTAGATGTGGTACAGCTTAAGTTCAAATATGGGTCTGGTTGAATAATTTTTGTCAGAGTTATTGTCCTTGAACTTAATGTTTTTCTGAAAAGGTACCTAGTTTTAGAACTTTGGATTTGACAAAAACCTCATGAAACGGTCTTGTTTCTCTGAATTATTCTTCATTTTCATTACATAAATTAGGTTGGGCATGTATTGTTTTTAAATCTCTTCATGTTTCTGTATGTACATATGTTCAGATTGATGATAGGTGTTCTGACAAGCAGACAGGTGGGGGTATTCGTTAGCCTTTGGCTTACAGTTCTAGTATATTTTAATACAGGAATTTAAACAATTAAACTTTTATAACGGGCACTAATCTTATTATAACCCTTTACCTCATTAAGGGCGTATTTTGACATCTTCGCAGAGTGTAAATCCAAATCGGACGGATGCTATAGGCAATCATATGAAATAATATGGATTTGATTATAAAATTGATGCCTTTGCTAAACAATCATGCGTGCGTATACCATCATCTAATAAATATTCATGATGCTACTCCCTCTAACATGAATATTTATGAGGTAAGATGTTTATGTTCATGAGCCAAAGGGTTGAATGTTTTATATACTCTTCCACCAAAGACTAATTCTTTAAATTGATCTATCATGTTCCCTTGACAACCGTAGGAGACATGATCCATCAGATTATATTGCATTTACCAGACAAATTTATGAATAAAACCCTAGTGAAGTGCTACAACAAAAGGGCGTTAATGTCTCACCCTTATCTCACTAATGGGAACCTGTTCCCATTTGTAATCAGCTTGGATCCAGATGAGACGTCGAGTTACTCGACGTCTCATCAGGATCCCATCTGTTTGACACTCGGTCAATAGTTTCGCCACAGCTTGTTCCAGTTGAACATAATCAAAGTTGCGCTAAATCCATTTTTGAGAAGACAGCAGTTTTATTCCACACAGCTTAGTAAAAGGTTAATGTCAGTAGACAGACACGTCTTATATGAGACAGTTGAAACTAACATAACAACTCTTAAATGTTTGTCTCGCATCTGAAAAGTCCGCCTGTGGTTTATCAGCACTATCGGAATTAGAAGAGATGCAAGTACTTTTGCACTTAACCCTTCTCTTGCTGAATTTTAAAATGCATTTCTCCTTCTTTACCCATGCCCTGTTGTATAATAACATATATCTTCACTGTGTATACATATTTCGCTGTGCAATCACTGCTGTGGAGTGCACTGGTTGCACAATCAACTTGTAAATAGTGCAGACCTTGATGAGACAGCTCCTGCAGGAGCTGTCTCATCTGGGTCTTCACTTTTACAGGTAGGTTTATTGACGTGAATAGCAAGTGACGGGTTAAGAGGCTTTTGCTTATGAAAGCAAATATGATTCAGTGTTGGGTGTCGAAATCAGGTGTCCAGCAAGTATGGTACATCTGCAAGAGACATTCGCGCTCGAGATTATATCACACTACTTAATAACTGAATTCTACGGGAACATAAACCTGTCGGGGAGCATTGTAGCCGTTGTTTATCACGTTTCTCGTTTAGAGGTCTGGAAAAATGTTTAATTGACCTGCTGAATTTGCAATATAAGCTAGAGCAGACATTATAAGTCAAAGTGCAAATTAGAGGACCCAACGTACAACATCAAATTAATCACTTAAACACGAAGAACGAGTTCAATGGTATTTACAAACCGTGTAGACTCACATTAGCAATGGTACATTGTTTGCACTGTTTCAATCTTAGAAAGCTTGTTATTATCATTGGAGTTTGTTTAACCCTTTACCTCGTCAATATTCTAGAAATAATGGCCATGCATATTAATTCAATTACAGTAAACCCCTCTAATGCGACCACTTAATGAACAAACATGACTGTCCTCATAGGCAGGTGGTTGCCCAATGCAGGTCGAAAGTTACATAACTTTCGTCCTGCATTAAGCTACCATCTGCATTTGTCACTATGAAGTATGCCCCTGTTTGCTGGTCGCATTAGAGCGGTTTTACTGCAGTTTGTTTTGTGACATATGAAGTCAGCAACTTATAGCTATGACAGAAACTGTAGAAATAATTCCTAATAATTCCATAAGGAAACAGCGTTGTCTCTGATCTGACTGGTCTGCATGATCTGGGTCTACTCTGTTTGCAAA
Source organism: Azorinus chamasolen (assembly GCA_963576725.1). Taxonomy (NCBI): domain Eukaryota; kingdom Metazoa; phylum Mollusca; class Bivalvia; order Cardiida; family Solecurtidae; genus Azorinus; species Azorinus chamasolen. The sequence goes on along the minus strand of OY755243.1, from coordinate 59,739,143 downwards.
GGCACGATAAGGCGTCTCTGTGAGGTAAAAAGTTAAATGCTAAATATTACCATTCCAATCCATATCGAGACACTATCAATCTTCTAGTCTAAATTGGTTTTCTCCAACGATCTGTATCAACTCAATTTAACTTCGTTTTTATGGAGTAGGAATGCTGTACGGAGATATGCGACAGACTGTTTTTAATTTGGATTATTTTTTAGATTGACGAGACGAAGATAGATGCTATATTCACTTATAATAGCGTAAAGTATTAACCCTTACAACGCTGAATTTTCAAATGGACTATTCCAAAATTCAAACAGGTTAAACGTATGGTGAATGTTTAGGGATATTTCTAAAGAGAAAAGTGTATCATGACAAGCATTGCAAACCCTGATGAAAGGGCTCACCTAGGAACACTCTCATCTGGATCTGCACTTTTTGCAAAACATATTAGTGATGCGTGTCCAGTACTGTAAGGGTTGGGTCCTTTGGATAATACAACAGTTAAATAGAAATATTTTGTTTGTAATGACAACTTCTCTGTTTGTTAATGAAATAATATAGATATATATCCATACTTATAACACTTTTTAGTTGAGAATCTGAGTTCGTTCGCAAGTTTTTGATTGGTCAGATTTGAGCCTTTGGCTCAAATCTGACCAATCAAAAGCTTGAGAACAAACTCAGACTCAACTAAACAGCTTTATAAGCATGGACCCTGATTCTGCAGTGTCTGCCATGGACAACATTTCCTGTGCTGATATGTCATTATAGAATTTAACCCTTTCGGTGCCAAATTTCTAATTGTCGTCTGCGTCTGATCTGGGACTGCACTATTTGTCGTGGTGCATTTATGCGACTGCGGCGGTGAAAGGGTTTATGTTCATGGTGTTATTATTTCTTACATGCATACTCATGGAGTAGAGGGTTAAATTAGTTATCAAAAGTATATTTAAAAAACACCGCGTATCTTTCACTGAAAAAGTAAATTTTCTAGACATTAAAAAAGTAAAGTACCTAGTTATAGATAATCTTCTTTCAATCGGAAGGACCGCTCAGCCGATCAATCAATCAATTATATACAATCACTCAAAAGCAACTGTCGAATGTTAAAGACAGGACGAACGTATTGCAGAAATCACCAAAAAACTTTCTATATTGCTATCTGTGGACATTCAGTTTATTCAAGCTTATATTTAATCACTTTTTGGACGCCTTCTTGGAAATGATGCACTGTATAACAAGGTTTACGAAACGTTATACTGTATAACAAGGCTTTGGAAATGTTATTCTGTACAGCAAGGCTTTGGAATTGTTGTACTGTATAACAAGGTTTACAAAACGTTATACTGTATAACAAGGCTTCGGAAATGTTATTCTGTACAGCAAGGCTTTGGAATTGTTATACTGTATAACAAGGCTTTTGGAATATTATTTTGTATAACAAGGCTTTGGGAATGTTACACTGTATAACAAGGCTTTGAAAATGTTATACTGCATAACAAGGCTTTGGAAATATTATACTGTAAAACATGGTTTTAGAATGTTACAGTAAAACCTCTCTATAACGGCCACTAAAATACATCAAGTTTTTTATGTTAAAGGCAGGTGGCAGCTTAAAGCAAGGCGAAAGTAAAACAGAACGCTCCTATAGGAGCGTTTTGTTTTACTTTCACCTTGTATAAGCAGCTGCCTGCCTTAAATACCAATTAATTAAAACAATTTAGTGGCCGTTATAGAGAGACTGTGCTGTATACTGTACGAGTAATCCTATGGATATGGTTCACTTGTAAGATGAGTTGTGACAAGGCTTTGGAAATGTTATAGTGTATAACAACCGCTGGGAAGGTTTAACTGTATAACAAGGTTGTAGAAAGGTTGTATTGTATAACGAGGCTGTAGAAATATTATAGAATATAACTGGGCCTTGGAAATGCTTGTCTGTATAACAAGGCTTAACTGTCAGCTGCAACGTCGTTGTGGAAAACAGTCACTCTTTCAGTGTCTCTGAAGGTTGTAGCATTTGACAACGTTTGTAGGTGACAATTACTTAATGGGCAACATGTTCAATGTTATAATCAGTTCTAAAATTGCAATCTGTAATGTATAATGCACATTAACCCATTTCCCTCATAAGCTATTTTTAGATCCTGTCTCTTTAAATAAATCTACTGAAAAGGAGCATTAATTAGAGAAATGGAAAATTTTAGAATTGTGTAGTTTTGAACCCATTGTGGAAAAAGAGCATTTGCTCCATAGAAGCAAATGCTTTTTTATCACATCAGTTTCATAAAGTGACTTTTACAGAGGCATCAAAGGGCGTCAGTATGAGGGAATTGGTTAACCCATACCCTGCTGTGAAAACATAATGGTCGCTCAAATCTGATGCATTTCTGACTACTTCCGACTACAATGTACAACCAATTTTGTCATGCTTTCGAGAAACGTTTGGGAAACTGTTGACCGATTGTCAAACACCGAACTACTCGGCGTCTAGTATGAATGAAAGCTAGAGTAAAACCTCTCTATAACGACCATTAAATTGTGTTAATTAATTGGTATTTAGGGCAGGTGGCTTCTTAAAGCAAGGTGAAGGTAAAACAGAACGCTCCCATAGGAGCGTTCTGTTTTACTTTCACTTTGCTTTAAGCAGCGATCTGCCTTTAACACAAAATACTTGATGTAATTTAGTGTCCGTTATAGAGAGGTTTTACTGTATTTGAAAATACGAGTTAAAATGTGTTCTACATGAAACCAACTTGTCAAATAGTTTGAATGCAGGTAATTCAGCAAAGGTATGCGTAGAAATAACCCTTTATTTCATTAATGTTCATGTCAGAAATAATGGTAGCAGCTATGTTTATTAACTGACTTTCTGTAATGGAAAACAGTCACATACTGTTTTGGATTTGGAATAAAGTGTAGAATCATAACTATATGAGTCCATACTAAACAGATCATATCCTCTACAAGGGCCCTCTGACCTGGGTCTACTTTATTTGCAAATATCTGAAAGTACGTCTTTCTGAGATAAACGGCTAATCTTTTCCTGTAGGTGCCGTCTGATCAGGGCCTGCTCTTTTTGCTTTTGACATGATATAGATCTGATTCTACAGTTTTTATCAACGCAAAAACAATCCTTGAAAGGTTAACATTATAAAACTTCAGCTCATAAATATTCATGATGGCATTATTTCTTACGTGACTATTGGACAGATAAACGGTTAAGCATTCAACATGCTCAAGTGGGAGTGTAAATAGCTTCTTGCTGATTCCAAACACAGTCCTTTACTTCGATATGTTCACAGCAACGCAATTGTAGAACTTTGGAAAACATCTATTTTCCGGTTTAAACCATTAACGGTTTATGTATTATGCAGAACCCCATTTTCTGGTATCAACAGAACACTTGCCGAACACATTGCAAATATGAGCAAAACTGTTACAGGTGTAGATTTCTCTATCAAGAATATGTGCGATTGCAATGTTTCTTTAACCCATTCCCTGATATAAATGGAATTTAATAGACCTTTTTCTTTACTTTCAAAATGGCTACAATGTTCCACCTTCCATAGTTCATTATGACTATTTTGTTCATGAATATTCAGTAGGTGTTGACATTTGAAATAAACATAGAACAGGGAAAGGGTTAATCCTTAACTCTGTGCATATATACGCATTTTTTCGTTTTTTCAAACATGTTAGACTCAGGTCAAATCCCATAGGATTTGTTCATGTTGGTTATGGAATAATAATATGGATCTGAGTCTTCAGTCACTGCTATGGCTAAAAGTTCTTGTGTTTATATACCATTATAAAATATATAATTGATATTCATGATTGCAGTGTTCTTATATTACATGAATCGTTCTTTAATATGCATAAGGTATATGGTTAAAGGCCATGTACTATATAGCGACTTTATGTAAATTTCTCTATATACGTGCCTGTAATATTAAGTCCTATAAGAAGTGAATAAAGCATCAAGCAAATGAATAGAGTTTTAATGCTGGGTTTTTAACCCATTTCCTCATAGGCTATTTTTAGATCCAACCTCTCTGAATAAATCTATCAAAAATTAACATTTACGAGAGAAAAGGAAATTTTTAGAATTATGTAGTTCTGAAACCATTGTGACATATCACAATGGTTTCAAAAAATGACTTTTACAGAGGCGTCAAAATGCGTCAATGTGAGGGAAAGGGTAAAGACATTTCGAAACTTAACAAAGGACAAAGGTATTACAGAAAACACCCTTTGGAATCACAATAAAACATCTCCAAAGCGACGACTCGACGCTAATATAATTTTCAGTCTATGTGTTTACCCTTTTACTCCCCTTTTTATACGCCCACCTAATAAAGGTGGTCGTATATTGTCGTGGCCCTGTCCGTCCGTCCGTTCGTTCGTTCGTTCGTCCGTCAACATTTTGTTTGTCCGCTGTTTTCTTGGAAAACTATTTGACAGATATTAATGAAACTTCACACAAATGTTTAATGCATCAAGATCTGAAGCTGAGTTGATTCTGAGGTTCATTTGATTTTTCATTTCAGAGTTATGGCCCTTGTCCTAAAAAATATGCAAATAGTTTGTCCGCTGTTTTCTGGGAAAACTATTTAAGATATATTAATGAAACTTCACACAAATGTTTAATGCATCAAGATCTAAAGCTGAGTCGATTCTGAGGTTCATTTGATTTGTCGTTTCGGAGTTATGGCCCTTTTACTTAAAAAATAGTGCAAATACATGCAAATAGTTTGTCCGCTGTTTTCTGGGAAAACTATTTGACAGATATTAATGAAACTTCACACAAATGTTTAATGCATCAAGATCTGAAGCTGAGTTGATTCTGAGGTTCATTTGATTTTTCATTTCAGAGTTATGGCCCTTGTCCTTAAAAAATATGCAAATAGCTTGTCCGCTGTTTTCTGGAAAAACTATTTGAGAGATATTAATGAAACTTCACACAAATGTTTAGTGCATCAAGATCTGAAGCTGAGTCAATTCTAAGGTTCATTTGATTTGTCGTTTTGGAGTTATGGCCCTTGTATTTAAAAAATAATGCAAATACATGCAAATAGTTTGTCTGCCGTTTTCTGAGAAAACTATTTGAGAGATATTAATGAAACTTCACACAAATGTTTAATGCATCAAGATCTGAAACTGAATTGATTCTGAGGATCATTTGATTTTTCTTTTCAGAGTTATGGCCCTTGTCCTTAAAAAATAATGCAAATACATGCAAATAGTTTGTCCGCTGTTTTCTTGGAGAACTATTTGAGAGATATTAATGAAACTTCACAAAAATGTTTAATGCATCAAGATCTGAAACTGAATTGATTCTGAGGATCATTTGATTTTTCTTTTCAGAGTTATGGTCCTTGTCCTTAAAAAATAATGCAAATACATGCAAATAGTTTGTCCGCTGTTTTCTGGGAAAACTATTTGACAGATATTAATGAAACTTCACAAAAATGTTTAATGCATCAAGATCTGAAGCTGCGTGGATTCTGAGGTTCATTTGATTTTTCATTTCAGAGTTATTGCCCTTTTACTTAAAAAATAATGCAAATATATGCATATAGTTTGTCCGCTGTTTTCTGGCAAAACTATTTGACAGATATTAATGAAACTTCATACACATGTTTAATGCATCAAGACCTGAAGCTAAGTCTCGATTCTGAGGATCATTTGATTTGTTGTTTCGGAGTTATGGCCCTTGCACTTAAAAAAATAATGCAAATCTAGGCAAATATGAGGATGGCCATAACTTTTTCATTTGAAATGATATTTACTTCAATTTTTTTATATGGTTAAACCTTAATGTGAATTTTCACATATATTGCGAAGGTTTTGATATGTCATTTTATTCTAAAGTTATGGTCCTTGAACTTTGTGTATTCGTTGCTTTGTTTGTCGGTCAACTTTTAGTTTGTCTGTTGTTTTCTGGGAAAACTATTAAAATGATATAAATGAAACGTAACACAAATGTTTTATTTTGAGGTTCATACAGTTTGTCTTTACAGAGTTATAATAAGATATTCACTTCATTTTTTTTAAAAATAGTATCACCTTAATATGGAAATCAAGATCTGAAGCACAGATTAGAAAATGTCAACACTTATAAGGCATGTTGAATCAGAGAAAGTTTGCAAGTGGGCGTATTATGTACCGTATGCGGTACTCTTGTTACATATTTGCAGACAGAGCCGTCTGTCCAGGGTCTGCTGTGTGTGCTTATAATATATTATAGATCTGATTCTACAGTTTCTGTCATGATAGACATTTCTTTTGTCATAGTGCCTGTAATTCAGTTAATATTAATGATGTCATTATTTCTTGTATGAATATCCATGGAATAAAAGGTCCAATACTGGTGAAAGCTTCATACATGTACTTCAACGTAATGCAGACATCCCCACCCCTTGGGACGTCAGAAAACCACATGCACAGTAAAACCCCTCTAAACCGGAATTCTAGTAGAGAATAATTTCAATACTTTTAGGCAGGTGGCTGTTTAATGCAGGGAGAAAGTAATGCAAAAAGCTCATATAGGAGATTTCTGCATGACTTTCACTCTGCATTAAGCTGACACCTGTCTCCAAGGCCTATATTTAAACTAAATTGAATATGATTTAAAGAGGTTTTACTGTACCGGGAAACTATATCACGGCGTTCAGAATTGCTGATACCACTGAATATGTTATAAAACACGATAAATGATTCGTAAAGATTTCAAGCATTCACTTATGACTAGAGTAAATTCAATATGAACTATAAATGCTGGTCGATGGTCTTTGCCATGCTACTTATATATCGATTGCCAGCAAAGGTTGATACATTTGGGTCAATGCCAGTGGGCTAGACAAATTGATATTTAAAGATATATAATTTGATTTAACTCATTCGCTACAGATGTCGTATCTGTGATTACCTATGCAAACAGTTTGGATCCAGATGAGACGCCGAGTAACACGGCGTCTCATCAGGATCCAGACTGTTTGTTTCTGTGACTGATCTTCAGTTAAAAATAGGTCTAGGTCTACAATATTTGCAAATGACATTAATGACTCGTGTCCCGCTCTGTAAGTCTTACATAATCGGATGTACGTGAAACATGCCACAGCTAGGGGTTTATCTAAACGCATTATCACGCATTTGCAAACAGTGTAGATCCAGATCAGACGGCTCCTGTAGGAGCCGTCTGATCAAGGTCTCCTCTGGTTTACTTATGGCATGCTATAGACCCGATTCGACACTTTTTTTAAAGCAAAATATTCCCTTATATTTTACATTTAAAACAAATCAGCTAAAATATTCATAATGTCATTATTTTTGCATGAATATTGCACAGGTAAAATGTTAACCATTTCCATTTTCAATATTCATGAAAGAAATAATGACCTCATGAATATTTATTTGTATATTATTTATAGTAGTGCATGTACACAGGATGTTTTGGTATTTTCAGATGTTGTAGAATCAGATGTAATACAATTTCATAAGCAAACAGAACAGACCATACAGGGGTCGTCTGATCTGGGTCTACCCTGTTTGTTTGCAAATGCGTGAAAAGGTGATTGTGTGAAGGAAACGGTGAATCAGATTTATAGCAGGATGGTTGGTTAAGTTTGGCTCTGCCAAATAGTATACTATCTAAATCTTCGTAGCCAATTTGTTGTCAAGTCTTTTATCACAAGATTCCTACTAAGGACAGTTTATATAGGATAAGAGTACATTAATAGACTAAGGATAGACTATATAGGGTAGCTATAAATTATACTTATATGCTAAGGATAGAATATGTAGGATAAATACACTTATAGGCTAATCATTCGCTAATGATAGGATATGTAGGCTAAGTATAGAATATATAATTCAGCGTCAGTACATTTATGTATGAGCGCATCAAGGCTTTGCCATACAATCGATCGTTCCTCCACAATAAATAGTTCTTTGTGACTGATCTACCATTCCATGTCGTTCTTCATTAGAACGAGCTTGGCAAATACTGATGATTAATAACAGAACCTTTCTGTGACTGGGTAAACAGCTCTGTTGAACCGCAAATTTCACGCCACCCATTTTTCACACGTGTGAAATTTGCGGCCCCAATTTTCACATAATTTGTGAAAATTGCGTTCTGTTCCTATACCCCCCTTCAAAGCCCGACGCATTTTTCACATATGTGAAAAATGCATCGAGACGATGTTCTAAAATATTCACTTCAAAACACGCGACCCATTTTTCACACGTGAGAATATATTGAAGTGGACAAATGTCTTTGGTCATTTCGATTATAGACCAAGGTCGCAGGGATCGAAATGCCTGATTTGTATTACAATTCAGAAGTTGATTTGGGAGCTTACTCAATATACTTATTTGATTAAAATATAATTATTGGTCACGTGGAAAAAACGTATTTGGAGTTCCTTGTTAATCCTTTAGCGTCCACATATTTAATATACATTATGATTGTGTCTGCATTTGATGCCCCCGTGTTGGCGCACATCTTGTTGCCGCTGTACATAGTGTCGCCGGCGACCATCTCTGCTGAAACAAATGGAACATATTGTCGACGGCAACAAATTGACGACAGAGAACAAACATATGGATGAAACGACAAACAGCCGGACGGATATGTGATCCTGTCAAAACAGTTGACACAATTCAGAGCTTTTAATTATCATTGGCACAATTACACTGTTGTATCGTAAACCACCGACTACTATAATTTTGATTTCCCGGCAAACGACAATATGACAGTGGCGTAACCCTTGTGCACGTATTGTCGCCGGTGCCGACAACTTTGGCACATACTGTCGCCGGCGACAATATATGCCGCTTGTTTTGACATACATTGTTGCCGGCGACGATATGTACACCGTCGATAGTTCTTATAGTTTGACATCATTATGTTCCTTGTGAAAAGGATTATTTCAGTTACCATACTTCGTCTTTTACCTGTTTTTTTTCTTTACTTTAGCATTGTCGGAAATCGCAGGCCCAGCGAAATTATTGTGTTTCGCAAACACATCTTGTTTGTGAGAATGCCAAATCTCTTGGGAGAAAAGAATGTGGATGTCAAACAATTTGAATCACAGATCTCAAACCAAGTCACTCGGCATTTGACCTTAAACTGTTTGCAGACGTCATCAGGTCCATAACATCTTGAGGGATATGACTAAAAGTTACCTGAATTCCGAATTACTAAAATATGCAGCATAAGTACTATAGAAATAAAAGCAATGCATAGATATTAGTTTAATGTTTAATTGTATGGACAATGTGTCACAATGTAAAGTACTAATAAAAATCCAATAGAGCGATCGACTAACGAAGTGACATGCAGTGACTCTCATTACCTCGAAATCATCTGAACCCTTGATTATATTTTCGAAATTGGCGATGGGCGGTTTTTCAATAAACAATAAGACAACAAATGCACATACATGTATGCTGTTTTCCTTGTGTAAAATGAATACGGGCATCGAAAGCAGTACGGAACCAAGTGAGACGCCGATTCGATGTAAGCAAGAGTTCGACTTATTCCAGTTCGCAGTAACGTGAGTCAACTGCACATAATGCATCAAAACTTAACCCTTATCACTCTGATTTAATATTCGTCAGCCCAAAATCACGGCTACTCATATTTCGAATATCAACTGATTTGCTCAATGTTAGGAAGCTATTGGCTGGGTATTAAGCAGCAAATGAGACCAAAGTTACTTGGCGTCTCATCTGCAGTAAAGCGGCACAGTCGCACTTAGCGTGATAAAGGTTAAAATATTATTTTCAAAATACATGTAAAATGAAATCTGCCCACAACGATTATTCAAATGAACTAAAGTAATGCAGAACGTTCATGGCTCCCATGTTCTGCAATAGTTCCGACCTGTACCAAGCGGTCACCTGTCTAATAAGGCTCATTTACAGTACTGTGAACGTGTTTGTCGTCATGACTACTTAATCCTGACGAATGCATATTCTCTGCAACAAGTTTGACACAAAATTTGGATGGTTCACCTTTCCTTCAAAGTTTAGTTAGTACAAACATATTTATTTCCACTTTGAATACATGTAACAGTATGATATGACAATAACGGTGATAATATGAAATAGGTCGAAATGGATCGAACCGAAAGCACATATGCTTATTCGGGTTCTTTTATTTTATATATTCGGTAATTGGATAATTCCTTATATCATAATTTGTGTCACCATATACTACAGTACAGTCGACACTCATTAGCTTGAACTCTTTGCGAACTTCAATATAAGTTCGACTTAAAAGAACTCCATGATAAATGATGTTTCAACACGCAATGCACGGGTACCGCATTACTTTTTAAAATTTCTTTTTGGTCAAATACACATGCTTCATTTGCATTGTTGAAAATGAAAACAGAATCCCAAGCAGTTTATATACAGACCAGACGCCGAGTAGCTCTGTATCTGGTCTGGATCAGAATTGCTTGCAATTCAAATAACAGCTCAATTTGCAGTGACTTTCGTGGATTTCGGCATAAGCAGAAGTTCGACTGACCCAAGTTCGAGATACCGAGGGTCGACTCAGGGGATATTACTGTCATAAATATAATTCAGGGACAAAGCTACCCTATCCGATACTAATTCAATGTCCTGATGTCTGTTTAAGATCTCTCGTATCAACAATAGCAAAACCATCTATTGACATATATGTGAAAAATGCGTTGGTATTAGTAGGTCTTCAAAAAATGGGGTTAAAGTGCTACCGCATTTTTCACAGCAGGGTTTTGTGAAAAATGGGGCCCCATTTTTCACATATGTGAAAAATGGGGCCGCAAATTTCACGCGTGTGAAAAATGCGTCAACCCATTTTTCACACGTGTGAAAAATGGGTGGCGTGAAATTTGCGGTTCAACACAGCTCTGTCAGTGTCCAATATGTAGTGGCGGACCTTATCTTATGATCGTACAAATTGTCAAACGGAGAAAGGGAGAAGAATCATATTCTGGTCTTTTTGCTGATTCTGCGTTTATGTAGCTTGGCTACATGTATGTATCTGTTATAAAGATTTGTGTTCAGCGTACCTTAATGGGGACAACGGCGAACAGTTAAGGCTCAGATAGGGGCGCAAGTAAAGAAGCCTTCGCATTAGGGCTAATACAGTAAAGTCTCGCTAATACGAACAATCAGAAGAAGTATACTTAGTTCTGGATTTTACAATATTGTGAAGCTTAATGCAGAACAAAAGCTCTTGGTCTCTGGCTTCATTAGCGATGTATTACTAGTTTCCAGGGCTCACACCGCAAAACAATTCCTGCAGTCAAAATACATATTTTAACCGATTTATGGAGAAAATAAAGTTAAACTGGGACACTGTATTAACTGTATGGTGAGAAAAGGCACCTAGGTAGCGCTTTTGTAAAGACCCATGCACCGTTGTACTATATAAGACACCTAGGTAGCGCCTTTGTAAAGACCCATGCACCGTTGTACTATATAAGGCACCTAGGTAGCGCTTTTGTAAAGACCCATATACCGTTGTACTATATACGGCACCTAGGTAGCGTCATTGTAAAGACTCAGGTACCGTACGTTGTACTATATAAGGCACCTAGGTAGCGCCTTTGTAAAGACCCAGGTACCGTACGTTGTACTATATAAGGCACCTAGGTAGCGCCTTTGTAAAGACCCAGGTACCGTTGTATTATACAAGGCACCTAGGTAGCGCCATTGTAAAGACCCAGGCACAGTACGTTGTACTATACAAGGCGCCTAGGTAGCGCCATTGTAAAGATCCAGGTACTATATAAGGCGCATAGGTAGCGCTTTTGTAAAGACCCATGCACCGTTGTACTATACAAGGCACCTAGGTAGCGCTTTTGTACAGACCCAGGCACCGTACGCTGTACTATACAATGCACCTAGGTAGCGCCTTTGTAAAGACCCAGGTACCGTACGTTGTACTATGTAAGGCACCTAGGTAGCGCCATTGTAAAGACCTAGGTACATTACGTTGTACTATATAAGGCACCTAGGTAGCGCCATTGTAAAGACCCAGGTACCGTACGTTGTACTATATAAGGCACATAGGTAGCGCCTTTGTAAAGACCAAGGCACCGTTGTACTATACAAGGCACCTAGGTAGCGCCATTGTAAAGACCCATGTACCGCTGTACTACATAAGGCACCTAGATATCGCCATTGTAAAGACCCAGGCACCGTTGTACTATATAAGGCACCTAGGTAGCGCTTTTGTAAAGACCCATATACCGTTGTACTATATACGGCACCTAGGTAGCGTCATTGTAAAGACTCAGGTACCGTACGTTGTACTATATAAGGCACCTAGGTAGCGCCTTTGTAAAGACCCAGGTACCGTACGTTGTACTATATAAGGCACCTAGGTAGCGCCATTGTAAAGACCCAGGTACCGTACGTTGTACTATATAAGGCACCTAGGTAGCACATTTGTAAAGAACCAGTGTACCGTTGTACTACACTACAATAAAGTATCGCTAATACCGTCATTATACGACTACTCAAATACAATTCTGGATTTTTAAAACAGGTGGCAGCTTAATGTAGGACAAAACTTATGCCACGTGCGTTTACAGCTTCTTATGTTACTACATCATATGGTCGTATTAGCGACACTTCATTGTACACACGTTTCATCCGTAAGTCTACATTGATATGTTGAGCCTATGCGAAAACAAAGACTACAGTATGGCAAACAGCGTAAATCCAGAACAGATTCCCTATTGAAAATTCGGAATCTGTTCACGATGTAAACAGTTGTTGTTAATGATGATCATTAGCATCATAAGCATCACCATCATGGTCATGATCAGAGGTACAGATAGACACGTAAATTAAAACATTTTCAAGAATAACTCCTTTATCTCTGCACCGAACCCTATATTATGATCACTCTTTTAAACGGTCTCTCCATTCATATCGTCAGAGCTACAGATAAAGGTGAGTACTCAAATACTAAAATCTTTATTTCTCCACCAAACTCTATGTTGTGACCACTCTTTTGAATCGTCTCTTCGAGACGATTCTAAAGAGTGGTCACAACAATGTGTTTGGTGGAGAAATGATGAATTAAGTATTTGAGTAATCACCTTTATCTGTAGCACTGCATAATAATGGCCGTGATGAAATATTAACAATGATAAAGAGAAATATGAGATGCCTTCGTTCACGCACTCTGTAGCTGTACAGCGTAGCACATGGATTCAAAATCACCCTCAGCTGTAGACGTGCATGTAGAAAGATACCAATCATTAAGGCCTTCCAGGCTGCACACATGCCTGTATATTGGCTGTACATTGGAGTTTTTCCTTCGTCATTAATCAACCACAAGGGACCAAACCAGTATTCGTTTTGATTTCCCACGGCATGTCTTGAACCTAACAGTGTACAGTACATCCTGTTTACAGTGACTACGTAATGATTAACCCATTACCTCATGGGCCATTTTTAAACCCACCCGCTTTGAATAAATATACCGAAAAGGAGCATTTACTAAAGAAAAGGACAATTTTAGAATTGTACAATTTAGAAACCATTGTGATAAATAGAGCATTTGCTCCTATGGAGCAAATGCTCTATTTATCACAATGGTTTCAAAAGGTGTTTTTACAGAGACGCGAAAAGACGTCATTATGAGGGAATGGGTTAAACATAGGTTTCCTGAAAAACAAAACAAAAACCCCAGATCATTGCTTAATGCAAGACAAAAGTAATATAGAAATCTCATTTGGGAGATTCGTGAATTGCGTTTGTCCTGCATTACGGTATCATATATCGTGAAGACACGTAATTGGAGTTAAATGGTCAATGCAGTAAAAATCTCTCTAAAGCGACCACTTTGTGAATGAAATAAACATTTATATTGTGTATGCATTCAATACATTGCATGGTTATCACCGTTTGTAATCAGCTGCAGATCACTTCATTGTCTTGGTGTTAAGCATAGTTATCCCTTTACTCCATAAGTACACCTTTCTACGCCTTTCCAAACAGTGAAGACCCATATCAGACGGCTCCTCCAATCAGGGTCTGCTCTGTTTGCTTATGAAATAATATAGATGTTTATGATACTCTGTTTCTGCCATAGTCAAAATTTCAAGCGTCCATGTGCCATTATAAATATTAATCTTATAATAGTCATGTTGTCATTATTTCTTACATGAATATTCATGGAGTAAAGGGTTAAGTAAATTTAATGTGAGAACGATAGCACATAAGATGTACAGTGTATCAGACATTCGATAGCACATAAGATGTACAGTGTATCAGACATTCGATAGCACATAAGATGTACAGTGTATCAGACATTCGATAGCACATAAGATGTACAGTGTATCAGACATTCGATAGCACATAAGATGTACAGTGTATCAGACATTCGATAGCACATAAGATGTACAGTGTATCAGACATTCGATAGCACATATGATGTACAGTGTATCAGACATTCGCATACTGAGTAAATTCCCGTCTACGAGAGTTATTTATTCTCCATTTGCAAATGACAAACGGTCAGACTGTAAAACATTTATGAGACGCGGAGTGTCTCGGTTTCCCAACTGGGTCCAAACTATTTGCAAATGTAATCACAGATGTGCATGCGGTGTGCTAATGGTATATATAGCTGTGCAAGCTCTTTTTATATATTTTATCTCTGTGACAAAGAAATCCAATGGAGAATAAAAATGTCGTCTACTCAGTTGTGTGTGTGTGTGGTTTTAGATACAAGAGTACGAAATACAATATTCCGTCTAGATGCCGCTTTTAGGAACCAAATTGCTTTCAGATGTAAATCACCAAATCATCCGAGGCATCTCGGAAGTGAAACCTTTCCCTGTTCAATATTCATGTAAGAAAAAATGATATCATGAATATTTATTAGCAAAATGTTTACTATGACATATGTGCACAGTAGTGTTTGGTATTGGTAAAAACTGTAGCGTATCTATTATAATTTCATAAGCAAACAGAGCAGACCATGATCAGACGGCTACTCTAGGAGCCGTCTGATCTGGGTCTACTCTGTTTGCTAATGCTTGAAAAGGCATTTATATGAGGGGAAAGCGTAAATCAACCTGTTGTTTTTAGAAATAATGTCAGCTTAAAATACAATAGTTTGTAGTTTTATTTACGTCCGAATCGTTAAAACGTTTAATGCATTATTGGCCTAGTATCAAATACCTTGAATCCTTATCAGTCTCTTAGTCTCTTCACGGTAACACAATAGGGGTTGGTGAGCTGAGGTGTTTTTAATATATATATTAATTATGTATTTCTTTTTCATCACTGATCATAAATTGGTATCAGCTCATTTAACTTTATCTAAACACATTCTCTCTCATTGTTGCTAGTCACATTTCTTCGTACTTCTTGGGATATTCTTCTTCAGTTACAGTACGAGTAATGACATTTATACTGTTATTTATTTTTACAGTTTAACATCCTGCAACCTGTCTTTCATACTATTTTCAAAGACTCAAAATTAAAGACGATTGATTGAAATACAGTTAATGAAATCAGATCCCTCGAGGAAATGTTTCACGGCAATTTCTCTCTATTTATTTGAAAACAAAGTATATTGATTGTTTCCATTGCAACATTTAATATCACCAGTACATGGAAAATATTTGCGTTCCGTCGATTGCAGTATGTTGTGTTGTGTGTGTTAGATTTCATTAACCTTTTCATAGTTATATCAAACTAACAAAAGACATTAACCCTTTACTTGTTCAATAATCATGTAAGCAATAATGACATCATGAATATTTATTTGCTGGATTTTTATGATATAAAATGTTCAAGAGAATGTTTTGCTTCGACAAAAACAGTACAACAGGAGCCGTCTGATCTGGGTCTGTCCTGTAGGCTTATGACATGATATAGATCTGATTCTATAGTTTCTGCCTTAGCCAAAATGACCTATTAAAAATAATCTGTTTAATATTCATGGTGTCATTATTTCTTGCATAAATATGGAACAAGTAAAGGGTTAAAGTACACCCTGTTGCTGGCGGATGGGTGATTACCTATACAAATAGTTTGGGCCCAGATGAGACGCCGAGTAAAACTGTTTGGTACCCTGTCTGCATTTCGGTAGACACATTATGTTTTCGAATTTTGAAAAATATATGTTACATAATTTTCTCAGCAGGATAAAGTTTAAGGGGAAAGGAAGGAAAATACATTTTGAGATTTATGGCACAGTCAGAGCTAGTTGTAGGGGTGTATTCCCTACAGTCATTCTATATCAGTAGAGGAAAATAGTTTATTAGTAGAACGTTCGTCCTTTAACTCTTTCGCCCTAAGGGTTGCCATTTGCAAACTTTGTCGTCTGATTCAAGCCTTTATTCCAGAACTTTCTCCCCGTTTTATTAAAACATAATCACGTTATCAAACAGTTTGGATCTTAAACCTTTCCCTGTTCTATGTTTGTTTCAAATTTCAATACCTACTGAATAATAATTACCAAAATAGCTATAAAGAAATATAGAAGATGGAACATTGTAGACATTTTAGAAAGCAAAGAAATAGATATATCAAATTCTATTAGCAAACAGAGCAGACCCTGATCAGACGGCTCCTCTAGCAGCCGTCTGATCTGGGTCTACTCTGTTTGCAAATGCATGAAAACACGTTTATATGAGGGAAAGGGTTAACACATGTATGCGGATTACCTCGGCGTTACATCTAGATCCAAACTGATTGCAAAAGTGCGTCAAAGATTCGACAATTACAGTGAAAGAATTAATCACATCAGTATGCAAAGCATTGCCGCAATACATATTACTTCCTCAATTATATAAACCAATCTATACGTTAATCCAATTATTCCTTTTTTCTGTTAACTTGCCTAAAGTTGGCCTGGAAGAAATCCAATTTTCGTTTCAACGACCGTCTGCAAAAAAACAAATATAAAGCGTTAACCTTTTACAATGTACATAAAAACGTTTCCCACACCTTAGCAAACAGAGAAGAAACATATCAGATAGCTTCTGTAGGAGTCATCTGATCAGGATCTACCCTATCTGTATATAAAGAAACAGTCTAGTTTGTGCAATTATACAAACAAGTTAATTGTTCATAATACCATTACAGTGCTCCCTCCCTACAACGGCCCTCTCAATAACGATTCCCTCCTTACAACAACGCATGTCACTGTTTCCGAAACAACAAGGTCCCAGAAACAACTTTTTCCATCGTATTTTCTTTATGCCTCCAGCAAACCCTATGTTGTGACAACTCTTTAGAATCGTCACAAAGTGACGCTTCTAAAGAGTGGTCACAACATAGGGTTGATTGAGGCATAATAGTTTTAGTTCTAGACACACACCTTATCTGGGGATCTGCAAACAAGCTAATTATGTTTGATTTTCCCTCCCTATAACAACTCCCTCTGAACAACACATACAATCTTCGTATCCCAAAGGGTGTCGTTTAAGAGAGGGAGCACTGTATAAAAAAATCAGCTACCAAACTCTTTCAATCCTAAATTATCAGATTGGAATATCTTATAAGTGTTTAACTATAGAGTCCACTCAGCATAATATTACATACTAGAGGATTTTAAATGTAAAGAAACATAGATCCTGATCAGAAGGCTCCTCAAAATTTCTTACAAGAAAAATATTTCTTACATGAATATTATTCTTTCAATAATATTATTTCTTACATGACCATTATTTCTTACCATTATTTCTTACATGACCATTATTTCTTACATGACCATTATTTCTTACCATTATTTCTTACATGACCATTATTTCTTACATGACCATTATTTCTTACATGACCATTATTTCTTACATGACCATTATTTCTTACCATTATTTCTTACATGACCATTATTTCTTACATGACCATTATTTCTTACATGACCATTATTTCTTACATGACCATTATTTCTTACCATTATTTCTTACATGACCATTATTTCTTACATGACCATTATTTCTTACCATTATTTCTTACATGACCATTATTTCTTACCATTATTTCTTACATGACCATTATTTCTTACATGACCATTATTTCTTACATGACCATTATTTCTTACATGACCATTATTTCTTACCATTATTTCTTACATGACCATTATTTCTTACATGACCATTATTTCTTACCATTATTTCTTACATGACCATTATTTCTTACATGACCATTATTTCTTACCATTATTTCTTACATGACCATTATTTCTTACCATTATTTCTTACATGACCATTATTTCTTACATGAGTATTCAGCAGGGAAAGGGTTCCCATTAGTTCCTTAATTAGTGAGTCTGATCAAATAGCTTCAATATTAAAAAGGCCGTCATTATATAAGCCCTATCTAAATTTACCACTCAAGAGAAGTCTAAGTGTCGGACCTATGACATCTATCATTAGCAAACAGAGCACACTCTACTGGAACACTCAGACAACACTACTGGAATTTTCTGATCAGGTTCTACTATATTTGCAAAGGTGTGAAAAGACAAGATGGTGTAGTAAAGGGTTAAACGTTAATTCATTTCCTCATAGGCTTGTTTTAGACCCAACCTCTTTGAATACATCTACCGACAAGGACCATTTACTACAGAAAAGGAAACTTTTAAAACTTGCAGTCTTGAAACCAGTGTGATAAATAGAGCATTTGCTCCTGTAGAGAAAATGCTCTATTTATCACACTGGTTTCAAAAAGTGACTTTTACAGAGGCGTCAAAATGTGTCAATATGAGGGATTGGATTATGGAGATGGAAGCATTCTCAAAGGAGTTTTTCATACATATTTCCACATTAAGATAATGCATGCTTTTAAGACCTCTTTGCTCTGTCATATATAATTCCTGTTCCCTGGTTGAATCCTTTCCCTGTTCAGTATTCATATATAAGAAATAATGACATCGTGAATATTTATTAGCTCATTTTCTTATCATATAGACTTTTCTAGGGAATATCTTGCTTAGACAAAAACTAGAATCAGATATATATCATGTTAAATGCAAGCGGAGCAGATCCTGATCATATAGGGACCGTCTGGTCTGGATCTACTCTGTTTGCAAATGCGTGAACATGCGTTAATATGAGGGAAAGGGTGAACTAGGTTGGATTAGATGTAAACATAAGATTGTTTGAAATTGAATCACTAAACTCGTCAGTATTGTTTGTTGGTTGTTTCGTTCAATCCCATAAGGGCTATACATTCAGCGGCGTTGTCGACAAAAGACTTTAGCATACTGCGTCAAATTGGTAAGCTTCCTACAATAGAACCTGGCTTAACTCATTCTTTCCTAGACTATATTTAGACCCAACCTCTTTGCATTAATCAACCGAAAAGGAGCATTAATTATAGAAAAGGAGAAGTTTAGAATTGTGTAGTTTTGAAACCATTGTGATAAATAGAGCATTTGCTCCTATGGAGCAAATGCTCTATTTATCACATTGGTTTCTCAATGTGACTTTTACAGGGATGCCAAAATGCGTCACTATGAGGGAATGTGTTAGTACATTTATTTATTCATTTATTGAACACAAACGTCTTTAAAAGCAAGTGGTTGCTTAATGCATGGCAAAAGTAATGCAGAAAGCTTTCTATATTTTTTACCAGCATTAAGCTACCAACTGCCTTACATACCAATAACTAGATTTGTTAGGACCAGGATAAGACATCGAAGTACTAAGCTTCTCATCTTGATCAACACTATTGACAAAGGTCTAACAGTTCTTCTATTTCGTAAAAGCCTTCCTTGTTTCACCTTTCTTCCGTCAGCTGCGATCTAACACGCATTTGTAAACAGTTTGGATCTAGATTAGACGCCGAGAAAGGATCCAAGCTGCTTGACACTTGGTGGATAGTTTCTTGAGAGCTTGATCGAATCGTAAGAAGTAAAAAAGCAGATACAGGAAAACACCTTTAAACCGGAATTCTAGTAGATAAGAGTTTAGATATATTTAGGCAGGTAACTGCTTAATGCAGGATGAAAATCATGCAGAAAGCTTCTTGAGGAGCTGTCTGCATGACTATCACCCTGCATTAACCCTCTACCTGTGCACTATTCATGTAAGAAATAATGACATCATGAAAGTTTATTTGCTGAATTTTGAAAAAGGCATATGTAAACAGGATTTTTTGACATCGGTAGAAGCTGTAGAGTCAGATTTTTTATAATTCATACCCAAAACAGAGCATACCCTGATCAGACGGCTCCAACAGGAGCCGTCTGATATAGGTCCTCTCTGTTTGCAAATGCGTGATAGCGCGTTCATATGAGGAAATGGGTTAAGCTGCCACCTGTTTCCAAGACCGATAATAAATTTAGCGTCTGGTTTAGAGGGGTTCTACTGTATATTTTTGTTCACAGCAGATGTAAGGGTTACTGCCTTCCCTGTACATTATTGATATGATCAGGCTTTATTTCTCCCAAGACGACTTTGTCTACAGTATACCAGCCCCACTTAGTGTAATATGGAACAGCCATAGATAAATGGCCTCTCTCCTCTACTGTAGAAAACGATTTATCTAGTCTCGCGTGAGCGCGGTATCTAAGAATTTGTATTATATAGTCTATTTGTGTGTGGTGAATTACCGTACATATACAATCTGTATGAGCGTATCAGTTAGATAGTAATTTGTTGGCGTGTATAACTGATTAGATCGGGCTCTCCTGTTAAATTTAGAATAAGTTGCCAAATTATCCAAATATCATTTAAATATCTGTTTTTATTGTAGATTGTTTTAATTTATATTATTTTTGATGTTGGAATGGCGTTTTTTTTATTGTTGTTTGTTTGTTTGTTTTTCATAGTTTCGGCTAATCAATTCAGGCGGTCATATATATATATATATATTTAATTAGACTGCCTCTAATAGCCTTCATTAGTTGTAAAGTTCACTTCTGTTTGTTTTTGTTTTTTTACACTGACACAAATGTCTGCTATATTTTGATTGTATCGAACAGCGGTCTGCAAGTACCTTTCAAAAGCGACCACTTAATGAATACATATGGATATCTTTAAAGACAGGACTTACTTAATGCAGGTCAAAAGTATTACAGAAAGCTCGAATGGGAAAGCTACCCCGTTTCTCCCATACAAGCGTTTTTCACGCCTTTGCAAACAGAGTTGACCGATCAGGCGGCTCCAGTTTGAACTTAAGACATGGTACATATCTTATATTACAGTTTTTGTCAAAGTAAAATCATTCTCTTGAAATGTTATATGATAAAAATTCAGCTAATGAATTCATGTCATTATTTCTCACATTTATATTAAACATATATAGGGTTAAGGCAAAGAATTAGACATTTCACAAGGGGTCGTTTCTGACAGGTTTTACTGTACACATTTCTTTTGCACAGTCATCGTCTACAACAAATCCATTTTCTGGTATATTTTGACTGCACAGCCGTATTGAAGTATACATGTCACTGCTAGACTATTGTCAGCAAGCAAGCACATGTTTCGTATTGTAGCTGCATTGCACAGTCTTATCAGCTAAAACGGTTTCCTTCTTTGTATACATTTGCTGATTAATGTTTGCCGAATGCAAAGGAATCATTAAAATAGATTTTCTACATATTCTTTTAAAGGCGTTTTTAATCTTTGTTATATAGCAAGTATACAAATTAAGAAAAAGTATATCAGAAAGTATATTGTAAAAATAAAAAAACAACATGCTAAGCAAACTTAATCCTTACCTCACCAATATTCTTGCAAGAAATAACGATACCATGAATATAAATCAACTGATCTATGGGCACATTAAGTTTTGGTCATGACAGAAACTGTCGAATCAGATTTAATCAGATATAAATTATTGCATTAGAGGCTGTTTGAACTGGATCTGCTCTGTTTGCAAATGCTCGAAATAATAAATGGTTATCCTGCAAATCCTATCTACAATAATATTCGTCAAAATAAGCCAAAGTGTTAATAACTGGATCCTGATGAGATGCGAAGTTATCCCATTAACTAACAGTGACGCATTTTAACGTCTTTGCAAACAGCGTAGACCCATCAGACGGTTCCTGTAGGAGACGTCTGATCAGTGTGCTAAGTTTGCTTATGGAATTATATAAGCTCTGGTTCTACAGTTTCTGCAATGACCAAAAATTCCATATATCATTATACATGTGTATTATGTCTTAAGTGAATATTGATGAGGTTAATTGACGTCTCCTCTGTATCTTGGTATGGTTTCATTTTTATAACATTTGAACTGCAAATGATAGAAGTATTAATCAACATCTTTTATCATGCTAACTGTATTATAACAGAAGATACCTTATTATTGATCATAGTAGTATAATACCAAAGGTCTTTGGTCATTTTCAAGAATAACTTTAATTTCCAATCAAACCCTATGTTGTGATCACTCTTTAGAATTGTCTCTTCGAGCCGATTCTAAAGAATGGTCACAACACAGGTTTTGGTGGAGAAATGACGATTTTAGTATTTGAGTACGCACCTTTTAGCAATTCAGCGTGTCGGTACAAGTACTTTAACCGTACTGTCAGTCGTATGACTAAGTGAGCCGTCGGGTGCTGATATCAACGTCAAGTTCAGACACGTCGCAGACTTTCAAAACTTATTGGGAAATATTATTTTTCGTGAGACGTTCTAAACTTAGTGGCAGATGTTTTTATTTCGTCAGAATTTCTAAACTTATTCAGTATTTTTGAAGTAACAATATGTCAATTCTAACATCGAGTCCGAGCCCGAGTGCTAAGATCAACGATAGCCCTGATACATGAACGTTCCTTCTGGATTCATCAGCGCTGGAGTACGCAGTCAAAATTTCACCAGATCCAAATTGAGCAGACATTTTTTCACAGCGGTATAAGTAAACAATTATATTGTGTTACACTCCTCATATCCGCCCTGGGTACATCGATTTTCGTGTGGAGGTGCCTTCCAGTTGACGTGCAATGGTTGGTGGATCCACCTGGGTGTTCATCTGTACACGGGAGAATGCATTTTATTCATGCACGGCAAAATCTCTGGGGTATTCCTCCACCTGTCATAAGCTGGACGTCGCAATATGACTGAAATTCTGCTGAAGTGACGTGAAACCCAGATATAAACAAACAAAAAAACAAGTATAAACAAACAAATACCGTAAACAAACAAACCCTCCTCATTTAGACATCGAAATACGTGTTAAATTTCATATCTTGCAAGTCAATGTTACAAAGAAAAAGTGGTTCGTTATAATCCATTACAAAAACATTTTGTTGCAGTCTAGTGTAATGTTTCTGGAAGCATGTCTGTTTCTTGAACCATGTCTGTCTGAGACAGTGAAACTCGGCAGTGTTTGACATAGTGAATAATTGAATACGATACAGGGCTGATTTAACGACATGACACTTAAATTTGCTTTCAGAAAATCTGGCATCATATAATTAAGATTTTTTGTTCTCTTTTTCATATCTTCAGACGTTGGCATAGCAGATAAGAATTCAATATATATCGTATTCTTTCTTTGAGATCAGTAAACTTATTGAAATTGTCTTATAAATGTGTTTGTTTAGAGTGAGATGCATATAATTAAACATCTCATTGTAACAGATTCCGTTACAGGATGTCCCCTAAACAAAACAGACAACAGATATAGATGAGCAAAATCAGACAATATCTAAATTTCGAGTAAATTCAGACCATCACCGGATTACCGTGGCAACCAACACATTTGAAATACATGTCAGTGAGTTCGTGGTGCCCAAATACCCGTACATACCAATTTTCAGCAGAGTCCGCCATTTGGTTACCATGGCAATACTTTCATACAACTACCAATCAATTCGGAGTAGCAAAATATCCTGACATATTAGTTTTCAGCAAAATTGAGCAATATCTAAATTTCATCGAATATTATCTAAAGTTCGTACCAATCAGAGGTTGCCATACAGTTACTATGGCAATTAAATAAGATAAAGTGGAATACACATAACCAACAATGTGCATGTGAAGTTTATTAGGATCGGACTATTTCTTACAGAGAAATGTGTCTGACAAGCTCACGGTGGAAGATGTAACAGAAGAATCGGAGGAAAGAATTGTAATAATAAAAATAATAATTATGATAATAATCATCATAGTTAGAAACGGAGTAATCACAATATGTACCGCCACTTTGTTTGAGGACATAATTAATATAGACCAAGATAAGATATGCTTGAATTAAAACACGTTAGCTCTCTACTCTAGGCTGCGAGCACTCTTCAGAATCATCTCTTCTAGACGAGTCTAACGAGTGGTCACAGCATAGGGGTTTGTAGTGAAATAACGAGTTTAAAGATTGAAATACGCTTCATATAATATATAATAGTTCTGGAAATATTAATGCCTACACAATGTCACAATGTATTTATATTTATGTATGGCTACCTCTGTAGTAAAAACTCTGATGAGAATATAAGAGCGATCATAGGAAATAACTTAACTGAGACCCTTTCTTAGAAAGGGGGCTGAAATAACCTTTAATAGGGGACTCACTAAAAACACAAGCTTACTCTTACAAGCTTCTCTTTGGATGTTAATTCTATTCTAATCATTCTTCATAATACATTCATACACATTTACAGTAGGTGGGGCTTATCAGCTGGTCAGTGAGAATGGCCATAGAGGCGGATCTATCTCTGTGCTACATCTATAAACATTGTAGGGGCCTTATTACATAGCAGACAGTGTAGACCAAGATCAGACATACTATCTATAATAAAGTATATGATAAAGACTTATAGTGCAGGAAATATAGATAACAATATACTATACATGTAGATTCTGATGAGTGACCAACACAGCAGACTCAGAGACGCGGCGGTCTAGGGCTACGCTAAATTAAGACTCTTTTGGTCCAGAGAACATCTCTTACAATGTGTATCGATCCTCTAATACCAATCATCGTTTTCATAATTATTGTGAATTCAAGCCTAAATTGAATTGTATTTGCGGAGAGGTAAAAAATATTTCACGACCAATGAATTAATCTAAGTATTTAACCCATTCCCGCATATTGACGCCTTTTGACGCTTCTGTAAAAGTCACTTTATGAAACCATTGTGATAAATAGAGCATTTGCTCCACAGGAGCAAATGCTCTATTTATTACAATGGTTTCAAAACTACACAATTCTGAAAATAAAATCCTTTTCTCTAGTTAATGCTTCTTTTTGGTAGATTTAACCAAAGAGGCTAGGTCTAAAATAGCCTAAGTGGGAATGGGTTAACACACACCCCGCAAAAGCGCGACATGCCTCGCATTTGCAAACCGTTTGGATCCAGATAAGACGTTCAGTAACTCGGTGCCTCATCAGGATCCATGGCGTTTGACACTCGGTCTGTAGTTTCTCAAAATGTTTGAGATGGAAAGTAGTCTACACTGCAGTAGATCTACGTTTAACCCATTCCCTCATATTGACGCCTTTTAACCCATTCCCTCATATTGACGCATTTTAACCCATTCCTTCATATTGACGCCTTTTAACCCATTCCCTCATATTGACGCCTTTTAACCCATTCCCTTATATTGACGCCTTTTAACCCATTCTCTCATATTGACGCCTTTTGACGCCTCTGTAAAAGTCACTTTGTGAAACCATTGTGATAAATAGAGCATTTGCTCCCATAGGAGCAAATGCTCTATTTACCACAATGGTTTAAAAACTACACAATTTTAAAGTTTTTCCTTTTCTGTAGTAAATGGTCCTTTTCGGTAGATTTATTCAAAGAGGTTGGGTTTAAAATAATTGGTTAAGGAGACATTATATTTTCATAGTGGGTTATGGGGTAAATGTATTTTATTGATTACCACACGCTTTACTGCAATCATATAACAGTAAAATCCCTCCAAATCAGAAATTTAGTAGAGAAGAATTGGCTGCTTAATGCAGAGTCAAAGTCATGCAGAAAGTTCCTAGAGGAACTTTCTGTATGACTTTAACCCTGCATTAAGTTTCAACCTGTCTCCATAACCGGTATTTATATTAAATGCAACGTCCGATTTAGAGGGGTCTTACTGTATAAGCTGGCTCATGTAACATTATTTGCGCATGCGCTTGGCGTCTGTAAAACAAATAAAACATTTGTGTCGTATTCTCTTTTTTACGAACAGGCGTGTTTATTTTTCTTGGATGTGTTGATGATTAGATGTTTTGGTTTAAAGCACTGATTATGTCATAGAGCTCCAATGAGCAATGTGATGATGATAATGATGATGATGATGATATTGATGATAATGATGATTACTGCGCTTATAATGCTGATGATGCTGATGAATGATTTAAAAGGAAGATTGTTTCTACTAAGCTCATATGCTACAAAACAGTGCATGGATCAATACACTACCCTGTACCAGTGGATATATTTTAACCATTTATATATGAGATACGCATCCCAACGCCTTTACAAACAGAACAGACCCAGATCAGAAAGCTTTCGTAGGAGACGTCTGATCAAGATCCACTTTTTGCTTACAGAATTACAGTAAAACCTCTCTAAAACCTGACGTTTAGAGTATGCTCTGTTTGCTTATGAATTTGTAACAGATCTGACTCTACAATTTCTACGAATTCCAAAATAAAATCATGTACAATATATAGTAAAACCTCTCTTAACCGGACGTTAAATTTAGTATAAATACCGGTCCTGGGGACAGGTGACAGCTTAATGCAGAGTGGAAGTCATACAGAAAGCTCCTAGAGGAGCTTTCTGCATGGCTATCAACCTGCATTAAGCAGTCACCTGCCTAAAATATATAAAATCTAGAATTCCGGTTAAGAGAGGTTTTACTGTATACGCCTTTGTAAATATTTCGCTAATAAATATTCATGCATGTCATTATTTCCTTACCAGAGTAGTCAACGCAGGCATGTTATTACAGTAAAACCTCTCTATTACGGTCACTAATTTGTGTTAATTAGTTTGGTATTTAGGGCATGTGGACGCTTAAAGCAAGGTGAAAGTAAAACAGAACGCTATAGGAGCGTTCTGTTTTACTTTCACCTTGCTTTTAAGCAGTCACGTGCCTTTAACACAAAATACTTGATGTAATTTAGTGGCCGTTATAGAGAGGTTTTACTGTAGTTTCAAATATCAAAGCCTTATTAGTAATGCATTCGGTCCTGTACCTTTTCGATAATGGAATAAGTGTGCGCAGACGTTATTTTTTCTGCATTGTAAGGATTAATCATTCTTTGGACTGTAACAATTACAGGAATTCGTATCTCTGTTTGCTTATGAATTATGTCTCCCCCATATTTATATGGGGGAGACATATTGTTTGTCTGTCTGTCTGTCCGTCTGTCCGTCACACTTTTTGTCCGGACGATAACTTCAATATGCCTGATGCCAGTTGATTGAAACTTCATATATGGAAAGAGCATAATGAGAGGAAGTGTCATGCACAAGGTCCATAACTCTGGCTTCACTAATATAGGAGTTATTGCCCCTTGTAAAAATAACTTTTTTGTCCGGACGATAACTCCTATATGGCTCATACCATTTGATTGAAACTTCATATATGGAAAGATCATGACGAGAGGAAGTGTCGTACATAAGGCCCATAAATCTGGTTTCACTAATAATGGAGTTATTGCCCTTGTAAATTTTGTCCACACTTTTTTGTCCGGACGATTACTCCTATATGGCTCATGCCATTGGATTGAAACTTCATATATGGAAAGATCATGACAAGAGGAAGTGCCATACACAAGGTCCATAACTCTGGCTTCACTAATAATGGAGTTATTGCCCTTGTAATTTTTTTCACAATTTTTTGTCCGGACGATAACTCCTATATGGCTCATGCCATTGGATTGAAACTTCATACATGGAATGATTATGATAAGAGAAAGTGTCATGCTTAAGGTCCATTACTCTTGTTTCACTAATATTGGAGTTATTGCCCTTTGTAAAAAAAATCACAAATTTTTGTCAGGATGATAACTCCTTAACTCTGGCTTCAATAAATTGAGAGTTATTGCCCCTTGTACATTTGTTTAACTCTTTCTTGTCCGGATGATAACTCCTACATGACTCTTGCCATTGTATTGAAACTTTATACATGGAAAGAGCATGATGAGAAAAAGGGTCATGAACAAGGGCCATAACTCTGGCTTCAATACTTTTGGAGTTATTGCCCTTTATTACATTTTTTGTCCAATCAATAACTCCTGTTCGACTGATGCTATTGGAATGACATTTCATTTATGGAAAGAGCATGATGAAAGTAAGTGTCGTGCACAAGGGCCATAACTCTGGTGTCAATATTTTTGGAGTTATTAGCTGTTATCATTTTCTTCTTGAAAAATGTGGTGTGGAAAGCGCATAATGAGGGGAAGTATCAATCATCAAGTCCATAACATTGTTAGTGATTACCCTTTACATATTGTTTTTATTAGAGGGGAGACATCCGGGTTTTTTTTGACAAAAACCTCTAGTTTGTAATAGATCGGACTCTACAATTTCTACGAATACCAAAAAAAAATAATATACAATACAGTAAAACCTCTCTATAACGGCCACTAAATTGTGTTAATTAGCTGATATTTAGGGCAGGTGGCTGCTTAAAGCAAGGTGAAAGTAAATCAGAACGCTCCTATACTAGCGTTCTGTTTTACTTTCACATTGCTTTAAGCAGCCACCTGCTTTTATCACAAAATACTTGGTGTAATTTAGTGGTCGTTATAGAGAGGTTTTACTGTATATACGCCTTTGTAAATATTTCTCTAATAAATAGTCATGCATGTCATTATTTCCTTACCAGAGTAGTCAACGTAGACATGCTATTACAGTAAAACCTCTCTATAACGGCCACTAATTTGTGTTAATAAGTTTGGTATTTAGGGCACGTGGACGCTTAAAGCAAGTTGAAAGTAAAACAGAACGCTCCTATAGGAGCGTTCTGTTTTACTTTCACCTTGCGTTTAACCTTTCGCTTGCTGAATTTTAAAATGCATTTCTCCTTCTTTACCCATGCCCTGTTCTATAATTACATACATCTTCACTGTGTACATGTATTTCGCTGTGCAATCACTGCTGTGGAGGTGCACTGGTTGCACAATCAACTTGTAAATAGTGCAGACCCTGTTGAGACAACTCCTGCAGGAGCTGTCTCATCTGGGTCTTCACTATTAACAGGTAGGTATATTGACGTGAATAGCAAGCGAAGGGTTAAGCAGTCACGTGCATTTAACACAAAATACTTGATGTAATTTACTGTCCGTTATAGAGAGGTTTTACTGTAGTTTCAAATATCAAAGCCTTATTGGTAATGCATTCGGTCCTGTACCTTTTCGATAATGGAATTAGTTTTCGCAGACGTTATTTTCTCTGCATTATAAGGATTAATCATTATTTGGACGGTAACAATTACAGGAATTCGTATCTCGTATTGATTGGCCTCCCGTAACTATATGTTATCTTCTAATCAGACGGAATCCCGTCACGATCCCTTGCCAATATCTGACAATCAAATGTTTACAAACCATTCAGTGACTTTTCAAAGAGAAATAGGCGAATATGCTTCATGGTTTACCTATGATTAGTAGTTAACTCTTTATCCCTTTCCTCCATGAATATTCATGTAAGAACTAATGAAGTCATGAAAATTAATTCGATTAATTTTTATAATATCATATGGACACAGGGGATTTAGGCTATGGCAGATTCTGTATGACCAAAACAGAGCAGACCCTGATCAGACGGCTCTTTTAGGAGCCGTCTGATCTGGGTCTAATCTGTTTTCATAGGCATAGAAAGGTGTATTTATGATATAGAGTGTTAACCCATGAATATTCATGCAATACATAATGACAACGTTAGTATTTAATGGCTAGATATTTAAGATTGGATACGAGTTTTGGCCATGATAGAAACTGTAAAATCAGATTGATGTAGTTCAAAACCCTATAGTTCAAACCCCTGATCAGGCGGGGCTCCTTTAGGAGCCATCTTATCTCGTTCTATTCCTCTTACAGATGACGTCCGTATGAGATATAGGGTTTATCCGGGGAGGTTTTGTTTATTGATTACATGTCTGACTAGAAAGTATCCTGAAGACATGTTGTATTTCGGTAAATTTCTCGCGTGGTTACAATTAATTAATTGATAGCTTTGTAGTCTTTAATTAGTGTGCTACCGATTCCAAAATACAGAGATAGATATCAAACCAAGATTGTACTTGAGAGTTCGGGGAAACAGTTATGGTATACAATAAAACCTCTCTATAACGACCACTAAATTGTGTTAATAAGTTGGTATTTAGGGCAGGTGGTGGCTTAAAGCAAGGTGAAAGTAAAACAGAACGCTCCTATAGGAGCGTTCTGTTTTACTTTCACCTTGCTTTAAGCATCCACCTGCCTTTAACACAAAATATTTGATGTAATTTACTGGTCGTTATAGAGAGGTTTTAATGTAGTTGTTTTCATGTAAATGATTTGTCCTTTACATCCTGACAGAATCACAGATCTACTGCGTATTTAAGTAAAAAACCCTCTTAACCGGGTCTAGTAGAGTAGAATTTAGATACTTTTAGGCAGGTGGCTGCTTAATGCAGGTTGAAAGTCATACAAAAAGCTCCTAGAGGATATTTATGCTTGACTTTCACCCTGCATTAAGCTGCCAGCTGTCTGCAGGACCGATATTTACAGTGAAACCCCTCTAATGCGGCCACTTAATGAATAAACATGGTTGTCTTCATAAGCAGGTGGTTGCTAAATGCAGGACGAATGTTATGCAGAAAGCTCCTATAGCATTAAGCTATCGCATGCCTTTGCCACTTTTAATTATGCCCCTTTTTGCTGGTCGCATTAGAGGGGTTTTACTGTATACTCAATTGAACGTCCGATTTAGAGAGGTATTGCTGTATCTAAAAGCAGTTTGAACCATCCAATACTGTATTCGTGCAATATTGCGAAAGTGGGTTGGATTGTTGCTACGTACTTTATTGTTTCTGTATCCAATGACACTTATCCCGATATCACCGACTCGATCGATGTTGCAAACAGCTTCAATTTAGATGAGACGCCAAATGACTGGGCGTCCCGTTAGGATCCACGTTGGTTGATAGTTGGTCAATAATATCGAATAAGCTTGATAAAATAGGAAGTAATGAAACGTACACCAGATCAAAATTAGAGCAAGGTATTTTTCACAGCGGGATAAGGGTAAATATCAGATAGTTTTAACCATTTACTGCATGAATATTCATGTAAGAAATAATTATATCGTGAAGTCTATAACACGTTTTGGACTGAATTTTAACTTTAGTTATATCGAAGTTCGTTTTATCTAAGTTCGAAGTATCAAGGGTCCACTGTATTCTGTACAAATAACTGAATTGCGTTTTGATTCTACCATATGGCATTGCGACATAAACATTATGTGCTTCTTTCCCGGGACCCTCGCGGTATATTGCTATCGTTGATTGTCAGTTGTCACCAAAATGCCAGAATAAAATCTAAAGCAAAATGAAATCTCGCCCACACTGATTAAATATTTCAATGCGAGAAACTATAGTCACTAGTTTTCCTTTGCAAACTGTGTAGACCCAGATGAGAGGGCTTCTAGAGGAGCCCTCTCAGCAGGGTCTTCACTGTTTGCAATGTTACACTTTTCTTTGCAAATCCTCTCAATATTCACGGTTAGCTTTACCTTTTTAGTTTTTGGAATAGTCCATTTGAAAATTGATCGTTGAAAGGGTTAAATCTGTATCACCTCCACAGACAATGTTCTTCGGGAGCTTAGCGTAACGTATTTCCTTGTATTATGAGGATTTTATTTAATATTATAAGAAATACTTCAGACTTTCTTGCAAGGGTGTTGGAGTTAATTTGGTATTCTGTTTTACAGCTTTGAATAGTTTCTCTACCATGTGGATACTTTGGGTGATATTGTTAGAAATGAAATGGAAAAACACCTTAAATTGCTGAACAGTTACATGTACAGGGACTCCTCCTTCCATTCGGAATATAAATTAAACAAATCAATGTAACAAGCCTTATCACTGAAGAATATTATATATGTAACAAACAGAACAAACCCTGATCAAAAGTACCAGCGGGGGGTCCTTTTGACTTGGGTCTACACTGTTTGCAACTGTATTATATAATTATACTCGATTCCTACATGTTAACCCCCTCCGTGCCACAATGACGGGTCTATGATATCACATGCAAGCAGTTTGGATCCAGATGAGACGCCGAGTAACTCGGCGTCTCATCAGGATCCAAACTGTTTGTTACTGTTACTACGTTTTTGAAACAAAAATAAAGAAAATAAAAAAAAATGAAAATTTGTAGCAGACGACAAAGTTAGCAGACGATAGAGTTTGGCAGCGAAAGGGTTAAAGGTTAACTACAATGGAGACATTTAATGGAATAAAGTTAGTGTTTAGCACGCATAATGCTATCAACACATCACTGTTATATACTTATATGAGCACTTTGAGAATTCGAAAACAAAACCTATCTCTTTTTATTGCGTGTTTGTATTATCTATCTGGAAGCGGCGAGGATTATAGGGAATGCATATAGCTATCTTTAGTCGTTTTTTTCTTTCAATAGAAGTAGCGTATGAGCCTGTTTCTAGAATCAGTGTTATAGCTATGTTACATACAAATGAACACATATTTGCGTTATATGACATCGGGATTTTCCGATCAGGGTCTGCTCTGTTTGCTTATGAAATGGTATAGGTCTAACTCTACGGTTTCTGCCGCTGTCCCAATTCTATTTTTTTTCTATTATAATAAAACTTCAGCTCATAGATATTCATGATGGCATTATTTCTGACTTTAATATTTATGATGATATTATTTCTTACACTAATATCCATCAGTTAAAGGGATGCCTATATATGATCTTTATTATTTCATCTCGTGTGATATTGATTTCATTTTATTTCTAAACAGTGTGTGTTGCACGTAGTCGACCGTAGTTGGCAATCACATATTTAGTTCTGTATTTCGGTCAGTATGCACTGAGATAGTTGACCCTAGTTGGCAATCACATATCGAGTTCCGTATTTCGATCAGGATGTATTGAGATACTTGACCGTTGTTGGTCATCACAAATTGTGTCTTGTTATAGTCAGTCAAAGGTCGTATGGACCGGGGTATGTGAGTCATTATAAGCTTAGATTGACCGACAAACATAGTTGATCCAGGTCGGGCTTCGTTAGGAGTCCCCTCATCTGAATCAGCACTGGTTGCACATCTGCATGTGATATTTGTTTAACACGCTTTTCGTTTATCCCATGTATATAGAAAACTGATACAGTAGAAAACTACAAATGTATTTTGTTTATATTATCAAACTGTTGGTGACTTATAAACCCAAAGTGTCGGATGTTACCTGTGAGTTTGTTATTTAATTTATCGGCATTGATATATTAGTGCAATGCACATGTCACAATAATAAAACATTATCTTATCTTATCTTATTTTGTTCCGTATTTCGACCAGGATGCATTTAGATAGTTGATCGTAGTTGACGATCACATATCGAATTCAGTATTCGAATTCAGTATTTCGACCATGATGTGTTTAGATAGCTGACCGTAGTTGGTAATTAAATATTGAGTGCCGCAGATCGCTCGGCTGACCGTAATTGGCAAATACATATCGAAGTCCATGTTTCGATTCGGGTCGCATAGTTGACCGTAGATGGCAATCGCATATCGAGTTCCGTATTTTGATCAGGGTACATTCAGAAAGCTTCGCAGTACAGTAAAGCATCTGTAATATGACCATCCAAAAGAAGTCTAGATTATTAAAAGAGGTTGAATCTTTAATACATGACAAACTATATAGGATCATTCTGCATAGTTTTTGTTTTGCATTAACACATTGTCCCCTAGTGACGCATTGTTGCGCATCTATAGAAGTCACTTTATGAAACCATTGCGATAAATAGAGCATTTGCTCCTATAGGAAGAAATGCTCTATTTATCACAATGGTTTCAAACTACAAAATTCTATGTTTTTCCTTTCCTATAGTTAATGCTCCTTTTCGGTAGATACATTTCAAAGAGGTTGGGTCTAAATATAGCCAAGGAGAGAATGAGTTAAGCTACCACCTGCACTTAAAGATTCCAATATTAATAAATCATGTGGTAATTTAGATGTGCTTAATTTTAATTACTGCTTATAGAATATCTGATGTCTATTTCTATGGTATTTGGCATAGCTATGTATTCACTTGTTTTATTCAACAATATAAACTAATTTTCAAATAACCCTTATAGTGTGGGACACGAGTCACTATTGCCATTTGCAAACAGAGTAGACCCAGATGAGAGGGATCATAGAGGAGCACTCTCATCATGGTCTGCACTGTTTGTCACGTTACATTTTTCTTAGAAAAAAATCCTAAATCTTCACCATAAGCATGACCTGTTTGAATTTTGGAATAGTCCATTTGAAAGTTCACTGTAGTAAAGGGTTAATGTTCGTAATTTAGCTGCATTTGTAACAAATGCTGTCTGTTTCAATTTGGAAAAGAAAACTGTTTACTTTCAATTTAAAGAAAGTGTGGCAAGAATTGATAAATAACTATTGGAAATTCCTGCTGCGCCATCCAAGAGAAGATGCTATTGTCTGCCAATAAAGGTGTTGAATAAGTGGTAAATGGTATGGAAGTCGGGGTGTTCTAATGTGCTGGCACTCCGTGAGGAATTTTACATCGAAGTATATACGCGTGTCCAATATCTACAAAATGGTATATCGTGACAAAAATCCTGAAAATATTTCCAATTTATCACGAAATCAAGTTGCAAATGTCTCCGGTGATGAAATCTAAGAACACTGCTTTAACCTTTGAGAAAAGTGGCAATCAAAATATGGAACGCAAACATAAGTCAACACTTGCAAAGAGCACTTTTAAGTGCAAATAAGTTGCGTAAGCATTATTGGTATATTATTCTCTTGTGAAGGCATATCAATACAGATGCCACAAATATGGGCCCATGGTGTGACCAGAAAGTACTACTACGGCTGTGTATTAAAACAAATTGAATGGTGCTACGAGAAATGTCGCCAGGTTACACGCTTCAGATGTGTTCAGCTGTTGCATGGCAACACATCTGACATAGTAGATCAAATTACATTTATGAAATCGGAGAAAAATACTGTGCTACCGATTCCTGTTTATTCTCAGACCTGGCACCACGTCACACACATATACTCCTTTTCCCAAAACCTGGCACCATGCGACGTCCACATACTCATTATGCTCGAACTTGGCACCACGCTACATACATCCTCCCTTGTCCCAAACCTGACACCATGCTACATACATCCTCCCTTGTCCCAAACCTGGCACCATGCGACATTCACATCATCCTTATCCCAAGACCTGGCACCATGCGACATTCACATCATCCTTATCCCAAGACCTGGCACCATGCGACATTCACATCCTCCTTATCCAAAGACCTGGCACCATGCGACATTCACATCCTCCTTATCCCGAGACCTGGCATCATGCGACATTCACATTCTCCTTATCCCGAGACCTGGCACCATGCGACATTCAAATTCTCATCCCAAGACCTGGAACCATGCGACATCCACATCTTCCTTATTCCGTAAACCTGGCACCACGAGGCATCCATATCGTCCCTATTCCAAAACAGACCTGTTACCATGCGACACACATATCCCCATTAAACGAGTAATTGGTCAAACGTATCTCAAAGGAAACCCCGTCATCTATTTCCTTTCCCCAGCTTGAATTAATCGCATGATCAGGTTTGGCATAAAATCATTAAGAATGCAAATAATGCTGTTCTTTTCATAATTAGCATAATACCTGCAGGAGCCATCTGATAAAGGTCTGCTCCGTTTGCTTCTGATGAAATATAGATATGATTCTATTTTGCTGTGAGCAAATATTCCCGTGTTCATGTGCTATTATAAAACTAATCTAATTATCATTCACGATGTCATTATTTCTTACCCCTTTACTCCATGAATATTCATGTAAGAAATGATGACATCATGAATATTAATTTTTATAATGGTATATTAACAGATTATTTTTTTGGCGAAGGTAGAAACTATAGAATCAGATCTATAGCTTTCCATAGGCAAACAGAGTAGACTCTGATCAGACGGTTCCTATAGGATCCGTCTGATCTGGGTATACTCTGTCTGCATGGGTGTATTTATGGAGAAAAGGGTTACATAAAAAAACCTTAACGAATGGGATAGAAGCAAAACTTTTAACAAGCGTTTCTCAGTCGGATATGCCACGGTGCCTGTGTGTCTGTCAGGATATGCCACGGTGCCTGTGTGTTTGTCAGGATATGCCACGGTGCCTGTGTGTTTGTCAGGATATGCCACGGTTCCTATGTGTCTTTCACGATATGCCACGGTGCCTGTGTGGTTGTCATGATATGCCACGGTGCCTGTGTGTATGTCATGATATTCCACGGTGCCTGTGTGTCTGTCATTATATGCCACGGTGCCTGTGTGTTTGTCAGGATAGTCCACGGTGCCTGTGTGTCTGTCATGATATGCAGGATATTCCACGGTGCCTGTGTGTCTGTCATGATATGCCATGGTTCCCGTGTGTTTATCAGGATATTCCACGGAGCCTGTGTGTATGTCATGATATGCCATGGTTCCTATGTGTATGTCATGTTATGCCATGGTGCCTGTGTGTATGTCATGATATGCCACGGTGCCTGTGTGTCTGTCATGATATGCCACGGTGCCTGTGTGTCTGTCATGATATGCCATGGTTCCTATGTGTCTGTCATGATATTCCACGGTGCCTGTGTGTATGTCATGACATGCCATGGTTCCTATGTGTATGTCATGATATGCCATGTTGCCTGTGTGTTTGTCATGATATTCCACGTTGCCTGTGTGTCTGTCATGATATGCCATGTTGCCTGTGTGTTTGTCATGATATTCCACGGTGCCTGTGTGTCTGTCATGATATGCCATGGTGCCTGTATGTCTGTCCCTGATTAGAACCCATCTACAGCGATCACCTAACGGATGTCTGATTAACGCTTAACCCTTTACTCCATAAATATAGATATAATTTTGCAGTATCCGCCATGGCCAAACATTCATGTGTCTATGTGCTGTTATAACAAATTAACCCTTTCCCTGTTCTATGTTTATTTCAAATTTCAATACCTACTGAATATTCATTAACAACATAGTTATAAAGTAATATAGAAGGTTGAACATTGTAGACATTTTAGAAAGCAAAGAAACAGATCTTTCAATTTCTATTAGCAAACAGAGTGGACCCTGATCAGACGGCTCCTCTAGGAGCCGTCTGATCTGGGTCTACTCTGTTTGCAGATGCGTGAAAACACGTTTATATGAGGGAAAGGGTTAATATAACTAATATTTAAGACGTCACTATTTATTTCATAAATATTTATTGAGTAAAGGTTCATTGTGCTGAATATTTAAAACTGGCTCCTTATTTTCTGAATGTTAATTTAACAAAAGTGTGTATCAAAATATATCACTACAGAAAATGATTTGTATGACAAAGAGTGCTGACCCCGTTCAAAGGAATCCCCAATGCACCCACTGATCTGGGTCTACACTGTTTGCAAAGGTCTTATATACTCGGTCCCCGAACGTGAAGTGTTAACCCTTTCCCTCATATAAACGTGTTTTCACGCATTTGCAAACAGAGTAGACCCAGATCAGACGGCTCCTAGAGGAGGGTCTGCTCTGTTTGCTATTGGAATTTGATAGATCTGTTTCTTAACTTCCTAAAATTGCTACAATATCTCAACTTCCATATTTCATTATAACTATTGTTTCCATGAATATTCAGTAGGTATTGAAATTTGTAATAAACATAGAACAGGGAAAGGGTTAATGCATGACGTAAGTATTGCTGAAGTTTCCTATTCTGAATGACTTCCGTCCTACATTCAGCTACAAACTTGCTTAACCCATTCCCTCATATTGACGCCTTTTGACGACTCTGTGAAAGCCACTTTTTGAAACCATTGTGATAAATAGAGCATTTGCTCCATAGGAGCAAATGCTCTATTTATCACAATGGTTTCTAAACTACAAAATTCTAAAATGTCCCTTTTCTCTAGTAAATGTTCCTTTTCGGTAGATTTATTCAAAATGACTGGGTCTAAAAATGGTCTATCGGGGAATGGCTTAACCCTTTACTCCATGAATATCCATGTAGGACACCGTGAATATTAATAATGAAACATGGAAGGAGAAACATTGCACCTACTGTAGAAATTAAAAAGAACCCAGATATATTAAATTATATTAAATTCCATTAGCAAACAGCAGACCCTGATCAGTAGGAGCCGTCTGCTCTGGGTCTACTCTGTTTGCATACGGATTCCAAATCGTATTCATGGAGTAAAGGGTTAACCGTTAAATTCATGAATATTCATGAAGGAATTAATGACACCGTGAATATCAATTAGATTAATTTGTTATAATAACACATAGATACAGGATTATTTGGCCATGACACAGACTGTAGTTCATATCTATATTAAATCATAAGCAAACAGAGCAGAACCTGATCAGACAGCTCCTACAGGATCCGTCTGATCTGTGTCTTCTCTGTTTGCAGAAGCGTTGAAAGGTGCATTAATGGAGTAAAGGGTAAAACACAGAATTAAGCTTCTTCTGAGTGGTCGTGTGGAAAGGTCTTACTGTACATCTAGAAAGAGTTGGTTTTAAACAAACCTTTGAATACACGGTTAGAATTGAAAGCATATCAAGAGTATTCTGTATTCTTGCAAATATCTCGTTCGATACTTTCTAGACTAGATTACTCTGGTGTCTATAATTCACTGGTTGCAAACAACGTTGTTTACAGAAAATAAATGTTTTCTCCTTGAATTATACAAGAGAGAATCCACTGAACAAAACTTAGAATCCCTGAGAAAAATTCTTGTCAAAACCCATCGACGTACAGAAGTGGTTTTGTACCGGCATTCCTCTTGTTCTTCTATAATAGAAATAATTACAAATGCCTTTGCTTATTCAAATGGTTGAATTTCAGAGAAAATACAAAACTCATTATTTTCGCTGTTTTGAGTTCAGACGTTTTGCAATGCATATACATTGTACAGTAAAACCTCTCTATAACGGCCACTAAATTGTGTAAATTAGTTGGTATTAAGGGCAGGTGACTGCTTAAAGCAAGGTAAAAGTAAATTAGAGTGCTCCTATAGGAGCGTTCTGTTTTACTTTCACCTTGCTTAAAGCAGCCACCTGTCTTAAACACACAATACTCGATATAATTTATTGGCCGTTGTAGAGAGGTTTTACTGTATATCGCTGTATATTTTAACTTCCGTGATATTTCACAATTCTAGAATGTAAGACTACTATTTCTTGTAGCAGTTTTATTTCAATTCACAGCTCTTTGTTAGATGAAACATTTGTCATAAAACTATTATCCCCTCTGTGTATATTTGTTTCGGTAACATGATCACAATTTAAAATGGAAATCACACTTTATTGAACAAAATGGGAGAGATTTAATGACTTGAAAGTGGAGAAGGGAAATGTCTAAAGACAAT
This sequence comes from Azorinus chamasolen, assembly GCA_963576725.1. Taxonomy (NCBI): domain Eukaryota; kingdom Metazoa; phylum Mollusca; class Bivalvia; order Cardiida; family Solecurtidae; genus Azorinus; species Azorinus chamasolen. The sequence goes on along the minus strand of OY755243.1, from coordinate 59,699,608 downwards.
AAACGTATCACTGTTGTCCAAATTACTCTAAATATTTGCACTCACAGTATCGGCTCTACATTGGCTTGTAAAGCTGAATAATTCAATCTGGAACCATTTTCACATCTTTAAATAAGATGTACGTAGTACAAAATAGTGTAGACCCTGATCAAACTGATCCTTTAAGGGCAGTTTAATCCATTCCCTCTTAGTGACGCATGTAGCGTCTGTAACAGTCCCGTGATAAATGCAGCATTCGCTCCTATGTGGAGCAAATTCTCTATTTATTACAATGGTTTCAAAACTACTGACGCATGTTTGCGCCTCTGTGAAACTCATTTATTGAAACCACAGTGGTTTCAAACCTACACATTTCTAAACTTCTCCTTTTCTATAGTTAATGGTCCTTTTCGGTAGATTTATTCAAGGAAGTTGGGTCTAAAACTAGTCTATGAGGGGCAGTTTAATCTGTGTCTCTTCTATTTGCCTATGTTGTTTTTGTTCGAAATATTTATGGTAATAAGGGCGTGTATATTTATGAGAAAAGTAACATTTCGCAGATTTATTCATAGGAACATATTGAAAAACACTCAGCGATTTAATAGATATTTTGTGTTTACAGTAAACCTGTCTAAACCGGACTTTCTATTTAGTACAAATGTCAATCTTGGTGACAGGTAGCTGCTTACTGCAGACTGAACGTCATGCAGAAAACTCCTCTAGTAGCTTTCTGCATGACCTTCAACCTGAATTAGGCAGCCACCTGCATAAAAGCGCCTTAACCCTTCTCTTGCTGAATTAAAAAAACAACAACATTTCTTCTTCTTTAGCCATACCCTGTTGTATAATTTCATATATATTCACTGTCTACAATTATTTCTCTGTGCAATCACAGCTGTTGAGTGCACTGGTTGCACAATCAACTTGTAAATAGTGCAGACCCTGATGAGACAGCTCCTGCAGGAGCTGTCTCATCTGGGTCTTCATTATTTACAGGTAGGTATATTGACGTGAATAGCAAGCGAAGTGTTAATTCTTCTCTACTAGCATTCCTGTTTAGAGGGGTTATACTGTATATGTATGTAAGCAGAAAAGTGAAAACTATTCATACCCTAATTACCCTTAGTATTCGGACAGACAAACTTATGCATATAGTTAAAGAAATCGTTTGAATCAATCAGTGTCTATAATGTTTACTACCATGTCAGCCTAATTCAAAGTAATCAAAATGGTACCCAATTGACTTATTCAGCTTTGCAAGCGAGTGGAGATGAGAGACTGGATGTCTGTATACTAATACATGTATGATCTTTACTAACAGATCTAGGTGAGGCGCCAAGAAGATCGGTGTCTCACCAAGATACAAACTCTTTGACACTGTGACTCTGTTTTTGGAAGGTCCAGATAAGAGGTGTAAATTAAAACATTTTCAAGAATAACTTCTTTATTTCTCCACCAAACCCTATGTTGTGACCACTCTTTAGAATCGGCTCGTAGACAACATAGGGTTTGGTGGAGAAGTGATGATTTTAGTATTTGAGCATGCACCTCTATCTGTTGCTATGCCAGTGGTTATAAAATTGTGAGTATAGTTCGTTCTTAAGTGTCTGTCTGATATTCTAACCAGTCAGTTGCTTAAGAACGATATCAGACTCAAGGTACCGTGTTTTATTACCGTGGGGCTGCTGGCGCGCTGTCAAAACGATGTGACTGCTCATTGGTCAATTCCCGACGGTGTTTCTGTGTGTTACAGTGGGTATATCCAAAACTCTGGCGTCGGTATTATAAAACGTTGAATAAGAAAAACGTTCAAGTTGAATAACCTCGGAACCTGCAAACCCTAAATAAAAAAATCACTGCAAATGTAGAAGGCATTTTAAGTTCACAATTTTCTAAAGTATTTATCTAAAATTAAGCCATTTAAAATAAAGCCATTTGCACCCAATTATACAAGAAGAGAAACGTTTATACATATATTTCAAATACATTGTTTGAATTTGTAGGTTTAGAATCTGAATCTCTGAGACTCTAAATGTAAGTGAATATGGGCCCAAGAAAACCCAAATTGGGTTTCTTTGAAACCGAAATCTCCCTCGGGGCATCAATAATGTTATGGCATACGGACGATAAAGCCGAATCAAAGCGTCCCATTTAGAACTAATTGGAAGTGTTTGGGGAATGTGTTTTCTATTTAGATCGATTAGGGGAATGAATTACAGTGTTCCAGTGCCTAATTTTCTAAAATTGCCGAAAATACCTTATTTAAGAGGGCTGAGAATTGACAAGGCAGTCTAAAATCGCTCTTCTTTCTCTTGATTTTCTCATTTCGAAGCGTAGCTTAAATTTAATTTGTACGCAATATTTGGTTATTTCTATAAGAAAATCGAAATTGATACTACAGAAACCAAGATCGAATGCCTTTTGGTCAGAAAATACAGAATTGAAGAGTTAAGCAAAAACAGATTAACCCTTTACTTGGCAGAAACGCATCTGTACGCATTTACAAGGCTAACCAAGATTGAATAGTTCCTGTATAAGAGCCGTCTGATGAGGATCTGCTACATCGTATGTTTGCTTATTAACACATTACTCCCTAGTTACGCATTTTTTGCGCCTCTATAAAATTCACATTGTGAAACGATTGTGATAAATAGAGCATTTGCTCCTATAGGAGCAAATACTCTATTTATGACAATCGTTTCAAACTACAAAATTCTAAAATTTCTCTTTTTTCTAGTTAATGCTCCTTTTCGGTAGATTAGTTAAAAAAAGGTTGGGTCTGAAAATATCCTAGGAGAGAATGGGTTAAATACTATGGATATGATTCTATCGCTTCTATATTTTTCGTAAAAATAGTATAAACATTCAGATAATTAGTATTCATTCAATCATTATTTCGTTTATGAATATTCATAAGGTACGGTGTAAAGGACCTCTAGAGGTTTTATTGTTTTCCATCTGTCACTTTGCCAACATTGGTAATGAGATGTCTAGAATTAGATTGATCGGAGATCACTTTACACTAGACTCTATTACTTTCTTAACCCTTTCCTCCATGAATATTCATATATCATATCGTAAGCAAACAGAGCAGACCCAGATCAGACAGCTCCTACAGGAAAAGGCGTAAAAGGGCGTATTTATAGAGTAAAGAGTTGAGATGTAAAACCCATCTAATACGATCACTAAAAACAGGTCTTACTCTTGATCGTAGGGATATGTGTTATTAGCTTAATGCAGGGCGAAAGTAATGCAGAAAGCACCATCAGGAGCTTTCTGCATTACTCTCGTCCTGATTTAAGCAACCACCTGCTGTTAAAGTCATCCATGTTTATCCATTGGGCGGTCCATTTTAGAGGAATTGTACTTTAAATATTTTAAGACATTGTTTTTCTATAGAACGCATATTAAATGTATCACTGCTATAGTGCTGCATCTGTGATTACCTATGCAAAACAGTTTTGATCCAGATGAGACACCGAGTACCTCGGCATCTCATCAGCATCCAAATTGTTTGTTGTTGTGGTAATGGTTTTAAGGAAAAAAACTAAATAAATGAAAATTGTGGCAAACGATAAATTTTGCAGACGATCATTTTTGGCAGCGAAAATTAAAATCAATAGATTTCAATTTTGTATCGCCTCCTAGGGTATGTACAAGAAACGTCGGGTTCTTTGTGCAAACCATGTCCGGACTGCTGTTGATTTCGGCATGGCAAAATTGGTATTGGCTTTGGAACTGACATGTTATTAGTACTTCTGAATTGGGATGGTTCTCGCATCAATTTCCATCAATAGCTGATGAGAAATAGGAAATTGGTCAATCGTTTTATCTGCAATATTTCCAATATCTTAAACTACGAGTTATCATTCATGAATATTGTTGCATCTATAACTGCGTGGTTGTCCTCATACGTCTCAACGACAATATGTCACTGTCATTAGATTAGAAATTAATTCTACAACACAACATTTAACCATTCTCCTGACACAGAAGAACTATTGCACATTTGCAATAAAAACAACACTTTGTTCAGTAAAACCTCTCTATAACGGCCACTAAATTGTGTTAATTAGATGGTATTTGGGGCAGGTGGCTGCTTAAAGCAAGGTGAAAGTAAAACAGAACGCCCCTTTTACTTGATGTAATTTAGTGGCCGTTATAGAGAGGTTTTACTGTATGTATGAGCTGTATAATCCAGATCTGCTCTGCTTGCTTATGGAACACTACACAGTAGAACCTGTCTAAAACGGCCATTCGTGGATTGAACAGAGGAGTCTTAAAAAGCAGGGGGTTGCTTAATGCAGTCATGCAGAAAGCTACTGTAGGAACTTTAGGAGTTTTCTGCATTACTTTTTATCTGATAAGCTACCACCTGCTTTGCAGACCCATAATTAGACCCCTTTTTGCCTCTAAATCAGCAATACCCTTTTAAATGTTTACCTTATAAAAATTTAGTTAATGAATATTCATGAAGTGATCAATGCGCGAATAAATGTTCGTAAGGGAAACCTTATGTATAATTATTTACTTTTTGGATGTAAATGTTCCAAAGCGTTCCGTCACCGTTTAACCACTTCCCTGTTGAATATTCATCTACGAAATAATGACTTCATGCATATTTATCAGCTAAACTGGCATATGTACACAATAATGTTTGGTATTTGTAGAAACTGTAGTGTCAGAAATAGTATAGTCCCGTAAGCAAACAGAGGAGACCCTGGGTCCATGCTTATAATTTTTTTTAGTTGAGTCTGAGTTCGTTCTCAAGCTTTTGATTGGTCAGATTTGAGTTCTCACGGTTTTGATTGGTCAGATTTGAGCCTAAAACGAACTCAGACTCAACTAAAAGTTTTATAAGCATGAACCATGATCAGACAACTCCTATACGAGTTGTATAATTTGGATCTACTCTGTTGTTAGACGTAAAAAGGCGTTTGTATAAAGGAGATGGTTAATGATACAGTCTGTTCTTTATCAAATGATAATTATGATTTGCGAAATAATTTTGAACGGCAAGCAGTGAAAACTCTGGCCACAAGACTTCTTCAAAAGTCATCTGATCTGCATCAAAACCGTTTGTTCGTTTCTCACATTCAAGGGTGCATCATTGTAAAATAATAGAGTCCATACAGTATGAAAGGATTTTGATTGACACAGCGTTAGAATGCTCTCATCCGGGAGCCATCTGATATGGGGCTACACTCTTTGCAAATGCAAGAACATTTTAGTTTAAACATATTTTACTCCATAAATTTGCTGCATGAGATAATAGTTTTACAACATTGGAATAGGATTGGATCGAAAGCAAAGCTTGTTAAGATCCTTTCCTTGTGTCATGTTTTTTTACAACAAATCAAATGTAATGTCAGTAGGAAATAAACGTGAACATCAATATCACTGTGACATATATAGTATTTGAGTTTTGAAAGAAAGGAAGAAACAAAGGAAAAAAAGGAGAGGACATGTAGAATATAAGGGTTTGTGGTCGGTGGTGTGGATCTCACCACTGATGCAGAGTGCTTCGAGAACATTTTGTTTCCCGCATCCAATGATTTAAGCATATATTTTGTCACTGCGGTGGCCAAATGATTAATCTGTCTGCCTTACATGACGGAGATGTCGGATACGATCACCGGTAATTTGGAATTCAATAGTTACACCCTTGAAAGGGGAAGCAGTGCATCATTTTATACAGTAACCCCCCTCTAAATCGGAATTATAGCAGAGAAGAATTTAGATACTTTTAGGCAGGTGGCTGCTAAATGCAGGATGAAAGGCATGCAGATAGCTCATAGAGGAGCTTTCTGTATGAATTTCACCCTGCATTATAGCGCCATCTGTCTCCAAATCTGATATAAATACTAAATTTAACGTCTGGTTTTACTGCACTGGAAATAAGGATTATATTGAACACTTTCCCTGTTGAAAATTCATGTAAAAAGTGATGACGACATACATATTACTTAGATTGAAGTTTATAATAGCATTCGAACATACGGTATTATAGCCATGATAGAAACTGTAGATTCAGATCTATATCATTACATAACCAAGCAAAATAGATCCTGATCAGACGGCTCCTACAAAAACCGTATTGTTTTGATCTACACTGTTGGCAACGTTTGTAGCTATATCTATATTCTTTAACATTGATTATCCATTGAAGTCTGGAATATATACTATTCAGTGGAACCTCTCTCTCTCTCTCTCTCTCTCTCTCTATTTGTCTGTCTGTCTCTCTCTCTCTCTGTCTTTCTTTCTGTCTCACTCTCTCTCTCTCTGTGTCTGTCTCTCTCTCGTTCTATGCCTCTCTCTCTCTGTCTACTGTCTCTCCCTCTCTCTGTCTCTCTGTCTCACTCTCTCTCTGTATCTCTCTCTCTCTCTCTGTATCTCCCTGTCTCTTGTCTCTCTGTTTCTGTCTATGTCTCTGTGTTTGTCTATGTCTGTCTATCTGTCTCTCTCTGTTTCTCTGTCTATTTCTCTGTCTCTGTATCTCTGTGTGTCTCTCTTTCTCTCTCTGTATCTCTCTGTCTCTGACTCTCTCTGTGTTTGTCTCTCTCTTTCTCTGTCTCTCTGTCTGTCTCTGTCTCTGTCTCTGTCTCTCTCTGTCTCTCTGTCTCTGTCTCTGTCTCTGTCTCTCTCTGTCTCTCTGTCTCTGTCTCTGTCTCTGTCTCTCTGTCTCTGTCTCTGTCTCTGTCTCTGTCTCTCTCTCTCTGTCTCTCTCTGTCTCTCTGTCTGTCTGTCTGTCTGTCTGTCTCTCTCTCTCTCTCTCTCTCTCTCTCTCTCTCTCTCTCTCTCTCTCTCTCTCTCTCTCTCTCTCTCTCTATCTGCGTTGCAAAACGTAGTCTCAGATCAGCTACAATGACTCCGATACGGCGGCTTGTCATTTTCTACACTGCTTGTCACTCATGAAGATGTGAAGCAATTCGTTCTATACTTTCTTCACAGCGTACAGCCGTGATTAGATAAGTCATCATCAACGTAATGTTAGATCTGGCTGTACACTGTTTGTAATGCGGTAAGATATCATTTATCAGAGATGACTTAAATGTAGTTATATCAGGCAAATTAAACCTGTATCGGGTTAAGTGCTGTTAAAAATAAGGCAAAGCTGAAGTTGATATATTAATTAAAATACAACACATAAACAACAAAGACTGGTAGTTAATGAGATACTGTCTTGATTAGGAAGTTTAGTATAAGTCATCGTCATCTGTAATGGAAAAAATAAACAAAACAATGAAAACTATATGTAAAACAATGAAAACAAAATACAAAACAATGAAAACAATTTTCAAAACAATGAAAATTGTTTACAAAAATGAAAACAAAATACCAAATAATGAAAACAATTTACACAAAATGAAAAATATATACAAAACAAAGCAAACAATGAAAACAATATACAAACAACAAAACACAAACAAAAAGACAAAAATAAAATAATATACTAAACAGTCAAACAAAACATATGTAATGAATTGCTGCGTGAATGTACTTTTTCTTTTCGTTTTAAAAGAGAGTTCATGTATTGACAGTAAAACCCCTCTAACATGTCGGCCTTGGAGACATGTGGCAGCTTAATGCAGGGTGAATGTCATGCAGAAAGCTCATCTATGAGAATTTTGCATGAATTTCTCCATGCATTAAGCGACCACCTTCCTAAAAATATGTAAATGAGTCGGGTTACAGAGATGATTTTACTATATACTGTTTAATTACGCTTATATGTAACACAATACCTCTTTGGAAGTAATAGTCGAAACAAAAGTATGACATTATTTTTAAAAACATGTTCATCTATATGATATATTGGTTTGTGGTAAAAGACGTGTTACTAGTATCATGAGTGTTGAGTAATGGTTTGGACCTTTGTCTATACAAGAAAACTGTCGTAATATCAGAGGCCCACATCAGATGCGTAATTTAAAACATTTTCAAAATAGATGTCCTTCATTTCTCCACCAAACCCTATGTTATGACTACTGTTAATACTCATCTTGAAGAGAGGGTTTGGTGGTGAAATAACGATTGAAATATTTGATAACGCGCCATCATCTATTCGACTCTTAATACACAAGGAAGGTGTCAAAAATACTTACTGTAACTACGATATCCGTATCAGCTGTATCGATAAAAAATTCAGAAGAATAACTAAACATAACCAACACACTGTTTTATTATTTTATTTTATTTTTTAAGGATATGCGTTTATTGTAGATAATATCCCTTGTGCCACCGAAAAAGGGCAAATAAAACTGTTTAGTATTTTATTTATTTTCAGGTGTATGGTATTATTTCGCTTTTGTTCGTCGTCACTTCAATTTCCGGTTTCTGTCTAGAAACATTACCGGACCTGAAGCCCAAACTGAGAAGGCTCAATTTGTCGGAAGATGGGAACCAGACTTCCGCCGGATGTAACGGGGAAACTTCTAATGAGAAGTACCTGATAGTTCCAAACCCTGCGTTACAGATAGTTGATATGATTTGTACCGCGTTTTTCACGATAGAACTTATCGTCCGCTTTGTGTTTTCCCTAAACAAACTAAGCTTTGTCCGTTCCACAATGAATATCATTGACCTTCTTGCCCTCGTGCCTCTTTATATGCAGCTGATCTTGAACATGGAGAGTTTTCAGTTTTGTTTCGTCAATGAGCGTCTGATGGTAGAGATTATGTTCATCTTGCGAATCATTCGAATGTTTCGGATTTTTCACTTAGTAAAGCATTATCAAGCGTTACAGATTCTCGTCTATGCGTTAAAGGCTAGTGTCCAAGAACTACTTATGTTGGGCATTTTCCTGCTCATCGGAATGCTAGTTTTTGCAACCATGATTTATTATGCAGAAAGAAAAGACGCTATCAGTCCGGGTGATAATTTTGAAACTATCCCAATCGGTTTTTGGTGGGCATTAATCACCATGACAACGGTTGGATATGGCGATGTCTATCCTACCTCCGCAATCGGCTACGTGGTTGGTGCGGCGTGTGCAGTGAGCGGTGTCCTGCTCGTAGCTTTGACATTCCCAGTTATCTCAAACAATTTCACTTTATTTTATACTCATGTTAGATCACGACGAGGGCGTGTGGATCCCAATAGTCCGACGCCCGCCGGGAGTGACGATGTCCTTTTCCACTCCGAAGATGATGATGATAACAAGCTCTTATATCAGAATGCTCGTCGAACGTCAAACGGGTCGATTATTCTCAACAATCGCAGTTTTATCGTATCGAGGAATTTATCGGGAGTTACAGAACTGTGTGGCACTGTGAGTGTCAATGGTCGGTTGAGTTGTGGAATACCAAAGGACGCTAACTCTATGAAAGATGTAATTGTAAAACGGGACGAGTCGTGTCTCTTTACCAGGACCAGTTCCCTAAAAGCTCATTCAGATGATGGGGTGGCCTATGCAGGGGAGCAGATGTTGTGATGTCTCAATCAATTACAGTAAAACCTGTCTACAGCGACCACCCAAATATGTCAAAATCTGGATTTTCATCACAGTTGGTAACGTAATGCAGGACAAAAGTTATGCTTTTTGCATTACTTTCGGCCTGCATTAAGCAACCGCCTGTTATTACAGACATCCATGGTGTATATCATTTTCTTTAAGACACAACACTAGACGTTTTCACCTGACTAACAGTTTCGTGCACTACTGTGGACATCCTCAGAGCTACTGTCCATTTGGCGTAGCCTCGGCTGAGCACAGGATTTCCCGTCAATTTCCGGTAGATAGACGAAAACGGGATCGTAAATCCTCGAGAGGTAAGCCCTCTTCACAGTTCTTGATACAGTTCTTACACGGAATTCTGTACACAACTTCAGATCTGTTTTCGATGTCTTTTATATCTTTTGGATGTACAGCCACATTCCTAATAGTCTGGTAGGGGTTCCATGAGCACTGCTTGGGACACGCCTTGGTGAACATAAAAAACCGTGAACACAGAGCCAACATGACATACACAAGAGCGACGAGAAAACTTTCAGAAACTACATAATTATGAAAAAGGTGCAATCACAGGCCACCAAAACATTGAAAACCCATAAAATTGACTTGGAAGGCGCGAAAATAGTTGACAGTGAAGGGGACTGGAGAACTCGCAAGCTCAAAGAAGCAATACACATACGTCTGTGACCAGCGGTCATGAACCGGGACCAGGGGGTGCGGGCTTACATGTACCTCTCGGGGATTAACTATCCCGTTTTCGTCAATCAACCAGAGAAAATCCTGTGGTCAGCCGAGCGTACGCCAAATGGGCAATAGTTCTGAGGATGTCCACAGTAGTGGACGAAACTGTTTGTTGGGTAAAAAGACTTCTAGTGTTTGTCTTAAAGACAATTATATACAATGGAATTACCAACACAGTGAACTCTTTCAAGGACATCCATGTTATTAATGGTATTGTCGTTATAGGCAGATTCTACTGTACACAAACACTAGCATTTTACATGTGTATGAAAAAGATAAAAATAATGACTTTTCAGTCAGTCGTGCTGTTATTCGAAGAATGACATCCTTTCAGCCAGTCATGCTTTTATTCAACTTATAACTTAGATTTAAAACACCAGTTCAGACCTAGATTATGTCGGTGAAAATCTTTATAATGTCCATATTAACCCCTGGATTTCCTATGGAAGGAGATATCCGCCAGTTCATTCATTATGCTATTTTGTATGCCATTATGCTATTTTGTATGCCGTTATGCTCTTTTGCATGTCATCATTTGTATTATTATTGCAAATTTTAACTTCTTTGTTACATGTTTGTTATTCTGTTTTGTTCGGATTATGTGTTTAATTTTACAAATTGATGGTATCAAATACTATCTTGTTTGGCGTTTTAATTTGTCTTTTCATTTGGAAAAGATCGAACGTTGGCTAGCAAGCACCCACGGGTTTGTGAGTACTTCATTAACTTAAATTTGGCATCAGCAATACTAAATCGAATTAAAGAAAATCAATTTGAAATAAAAACGTCGATGAAAAGTCAAAGTAATCGATTAGCATTATTGCATTAAAATATTATCGTCCTAATAATAGTTTAAATGTTGTCATATTATGAAGCCGGGAACCAAATTGCATTATGACGACAGACGGCGCTGCGAAAAAAGAAACTGCCCCTTTTGGTAACGTGTCAAATCGGACCTAAAACAAAATTGGGCCCCGAGTAGAATCGGACTAGGTCCAAATCGGACCGGGTCAATTCGGACCATTTTATAATAGTAACTTACTCATACAATCATATACTTTTCTTATTAGTTTTGCTTGAGAATACCAAATGAATGATATTAAGATGATTTTAATAATGAATTGAACATTGGTTTATTCAAGCATAGGTTTGTTTTGTGCACTTTTAGGCCACTCCGGTATTTACTTGTTCACTATAATTCAAAATAAGTTCCAACCATAAGGTTTTACAACTAGTATAGACTCAGATCAGTAAGCATATTTCCAACTAAGCGTCTGATCCAATTCTACACTACCTGCAACCCATAAAACATAGTATTATTTTTATTTTGTTCTCATTCTTTCCTATTTAATGTCGAAATATTTGTGATATATTACGTGAAACATGAGTCTACACTGTGTTACACACAATTATACAATCATTCCGATTTAGAATGATTTTCTTTGCAATTGCAAACTTTTTAAAGGGCTTTCTATCCACTTAACCCTTCGCTTGCTATTCACGTCAATATACTTACCTGTAAATTGTGAAGAGCCAGATGAGACATCTCCTACAAGAGCTGTCTCATCAGGGTCTGCACTATTTACAAGTTGATTGTGCAACCAGTGCACTCCACAGCAGTGATTGCACAGTGAAATACTTGTACACAGTGAAGATATATGTAAGTATACAACAGGGCATGGGTAAAGAAGGAGAACTGTATTTCAAAATTCAGCAAGCGAAGGGTTAACTTCGATGACATGTACAATAAACAATACTGGCTGCTTATCGCCAAACAAATGTTTTCGATGATTATAAAAACATATTGCGTTTTTTATCTAACCAGTTAAATTTCATATTACAATTTAGGTTATGAATTTCAAGATGGCTTCTTATTAGTCTTTTATTCGCCGACTGCCTACATAATCCGAAACGGAGTGCAAAAAGCACAAATCAGCTAAACAATAATATTGCAGGTAAGTAACAATCGATTACACAATCATCAGTTGATTAAAGTATGCCGTTTACAATTAATGACGGCCAACATTAAACACATCTTCTTTCGCGAGTCAATTAAAGTGGCACAATTTCCCAGGGTACATGACGATTTATTCCCGGCTGTTGTTTATGTTGCCCGAGCCGTTAGGTGAGGGTTACATGATTTTACCAGCCGGGAATAAATCGTCATGTACCCTGGGAAAGAACTGTATAACGAATTTATTATACTGCAAAGTTTTACGGTTCGGATAATTTATATAAATCCATTTTGGCATGTTGAATCACTAAGCACGCTAATTCCCCTAAAAGCGCCCCAATACATTAATTCTACCCGAAGGTATCCGAAGTGGTGTGTATTGTATTTCATCGGCGTTCGTGTTATTATAGATGGCTAGACGATATAATAACTCCCTCTAAAAACTGTTTTATTGGTCATTTCAAACAATGATGTTTTCTAATTCATTTCTGCATTTTTTTCTTTACGTATCAATAGTTGTCTATTATGAATTTTGCTATTGTTTAGCCGAGTCGAGAAGTCGATCTTTTGTGGGGCCTGCCATGGGGAATATCTATGTACCTTGTCAGCTCACAGGGTACATGGACTCACGTACACGGCTAGTTAAACAATCAGAAGTGAGGATTTTACTTTGCAGTATAATAAGTATGTCTGGCACTCACTGTAATAAACTCGCTTTATCGGTCTAAAGCAACCTACGTCCAGGGGCTTGATTACGTGCGAGGTGTGTAGTGGTATCATAAAGAGGATAACATTATGTGCCTCTCCCATTCTTGTTGGTTAAGTTGATGTGTGATTTGTGTCCAACAAATAAAATGAGATGAAGGGAACCATTGCTTGGAACATGTTTTATAGAATGTCTCTCCAGTTAGTCTAGAAACACAACATAATTTGACCATCCTGTTTCTGTAACTGTGTAACCAGCACCCGAACAGGCATCATCAAGAAGACTATCATTTAAACGCTTCCCTGGGAAAACATATTTGGAGGAATGCAACTCACTCCCAACAGCATTTCCAGCAGCAATTATTGTGACACCCTGGCCTCTGTTAGATGTGATGTCTTGAGTCAGAGGTGCTGTTCCTTTTCCACAGATGTCATTAGATGGACTGTGTTCCATCGTAATGCCTGTTTAATCTGTGTTCCAAACATTTCCAGGCTTAGCCAACATTTTGTTTTCAGATATGATTTTGCGTAAATTTGAAAAGTACTTTTAAATGAAGAAAAGTACATGTTAGAGGCATGCAGGAAAAAACCCGCATACAAAACACACAACCGCCCAAACAGCACCACGAAGAAAAACAGAAAATGTATATAAAAGACAAAAAGTGTCGCACAAAGACATAACAAACAAACAATAGGGGGAAGGTGGAAGTACCGCCTTGGAACGGTCAGTTTGCATCCACACTCCTTAGAATCCTATGTGAAAGTCGTCAATATAAAGAAAATAGTCTTTTAGGCGCATTTACTGCCTTCACAGAGTATCTAACAAGAAAAACAGCAACAACTGCATTGAATATTCTACTTTATCAACATTTTGTGAACCAACATAACATATATAGATTGATGTTTTATTACTTTTGATACAAAAACTATTGACACTATACATACTATTGTCGAAGCATGTGAGTTGTATTTTGGCCGGAGGCCTTGTATTGCAAATAAACCATTGACATTGTCATTGTCATTGTGACAAATGTCACTGGGGATTTAAACCGATTTAGGGGCGCCCAAGCTCACACTTATTCCATCCGAACCAGTCTCTTTTGACCTGCTCTCTTTATTTTACCAATAGTTGGAAGCTGAAAATGCACAAATTGGTATTTTTATTTTATTATAAATCCCAATGGGAAAAAAGATATTGGTTAGAAGTTTGATCCAATAGATTGTTTCCTGTATTGGCTTTTGACGTCATATATCACCTTTAGTCTGCAAAAAAACAATAGCATTATAACAGTTCATTCTCGGAATAAAAATGAAAGAAACGAAATTAAAATTAACCGTGTGTGTACAGTTCACATTAATATTCATGAATATTTTAAAGAAAAACTGAACTTACCCGTAAAACGACATTGTTCACTATTGAACTGATTTGACAGACGCCGGTAGCTAATGTAAAGAAAACGCAGGCGGATGTTGGAAGCTGCAGGGAGCATTGAGGATATAATATTAGAACTATTGTATACATATTTGTAAGACAAATTAAATGTTATGATAAAAGACTAATTCTAAATTATCATTTAAAAACCGTGTAAACAACATTACAACGTAAATGTAAAAACCAAAATGAAAATAGAATATGCATGTTTGATTAACAATAAGCGCAATGAATGAAATATGCAAATGGAATAATCATGTTGAAATATCAATGAGCATAAAGAAATATCCATAAGCATAATGAATGAGCTGGCAGATATCCGCCTCCATAGCTTCCATCGTTCATCAAAATGTGTGTACATTTGTATGTGAAAGCTAGTAGTTGATGTCCCAGTATAGACTACCGTGCAACACCCCCCCCCCCTTGCAGAATTTTTTTCACATATACTAAGTTGTTTAGAAAGTCAGGTGGGTCAATATTCCAACCTTCCCTCAAAATTTAACTCAGTTGAAAGATATTTTCAGAAACGTTTCCATAGTATGTCAAATACGGATTAACCTATTACCAAGGTTGTCCGCTGTAGCCACCGACTTCATCAGCCGAGAATCGTTCATCACCAAGTGTTTCGACCCTTTAATCCCAGGACACTCTCCAGATGGCGGGTCCGTAGTGGTGATCAGTCACTACGTGTCGGCGTTTGGCTTCCAGCTCATCTCCCTATTCATCCACAACGAGCTAGGTGCCCCTTCTGTCGTAAGGCTTAGTCTCCCTACAGTACGTTTCCTCTCTCCTCCAGTGATACCCAGGGAGCTAAGCATTCTCCACAGCGATTGCGCCAGGAATCCTCTCGCTCCTATGTCTACAGGGTAGAGCCAAGTACGTCATCCCCGTGCTCTACATTGCTCCCCTAGCTCTGCATACTTTGCTTTCTTCCGCTCGTATGCCTCTTCACATCGGGATTCCCAAGGGACTGTCAACTCAATCATGACCAGGCACTTGTCTTTATTGGATCATATCACAATGTCAGGTCTCTTTGTGGTCTGGACGATGTTTTGGAAGATCAGTTTCTCTTTTAGGTCAACCGACATCTCCCACTGGTCCGACTTGTCAAGGATGGACGTTGCAGAGTTCTTCTGTTTAGGAGTATTCTGTCTTTCCTTCACAAATTGAATAACTCGGGGTTTCGGTTTATTCCTCTTCTTGGTTTTCTTTCTCCAGGATGTCTGCACTGTTGCGCAGCACACAATCGTGCCGCCATATGTAACGACCCTGAGATAACGAGGGACTACATGACGATTGTACATGTTCCATTTAGAATCCTTCAGTCCCCATCTGTGAAGGTTGGCAGGTGACGGAAACAGGTCATAAACATATCTGAGGAGAAACGCTAGGCGTACCATATTTGGTTTAACGTGCTATAACTTTCTTTCTATTTATTGTAGAACAACAAAACTGGTGTCAAAATAAAGCTTATACATTATGTTTTAACTTAGTGATATATAATCATTTGCATCTCATTTGTATATTCATAAATTTAATGAGAATGGCCAAAATAGCAGAAAATTACGTAAATTTGACTACATGTACTTGATATGTGCATACAAAACTGGGTTTGGTAAAATATAGAAATGGAACGCCGAAACACTGAAGATGTCATTTATCTTGATTTCCTATTAATTGTGATATAACAAATAATTTGGTGTTTCCTGCATGACTTATACTCGTACTATAACTAGGTACTTTACTTATTTGTTACTTTACTTGTAAAATCTATCAATGTTATGGAGAAGAGGCCGCGAATGAACTCCGTGAACAAGCCACTTTTCTCATTAATATTCATGAATATGCAAATTAGATGCAAATGATGTTATATTACCAAGTTGCAGCATACTGTATAAGCTTTATTTTGACACCAGTTTTGTTGTTCTACAATAAATAGAAAGAAAGTCATGGCACGTTAAATCAAATATGGTATGTCTCGCCATAGAGCGACGGTTTCCATGGAAACCGTTTCTTAGAATATCTTTCAATTGACTTTATCTTTGAGGACATGTTGGAATATTGACCCGCTTCTTGACTTTCTAAACAACTTGGTATACATGAAAAATATGTCTTCAGTGGGTGCACGGTAGCTTATACTGGGACATCAACTAAAGTCTTATATCATAGGAAAAGCGGTTAACATATTACTTGCTGCTCATCTTGTCATAATGATTTAGGAATTGTGTAAGTCAGTGTACATATTTTAATCCTTTACTTCATGAAAGTTCATGTAAGAAATAATGATATCATGTCATTACTTATAATTAGCTGATTTGTTTAAATGGAAAATTAAAGGATTATTTTGCCATGGCAGAAACTGTATAATCATATTTATATCATTCTTTAACCCTTTCCCTGTTCTATGTTTATTTCAAATTTCAATACCTACTGAATATTCATGAACAAAATAGTTACAATTAAACCTTGAAGGCGGAACATTGTAGCTATTTTAGAAAGCAAAGAAACAGAACTGTTCAAATTCCACTAGCAAACAGAGCAGACTCTGATCAGACGGCACCTCTAGGAGCCGTCTGATCTGGGTCTACCCTGTTTGCAAATGCGTGAAAACACGTTTATATGAGGGAAAGGGATAAACGAACAGAGCAGACCTTCATCAGGCGGATCCTACAGGGACCGTCTAATCTGGGTCTACTATATTTTCAAACGCGTTAATTCTTTCATTTACAATGTCGCATTTGTGATTACTTATGCAAACAGCCTGGATCCAGATGAAATGCCGAGTTGCTGTTTGTAACTGTTTGTTACTGTGACTGTTTTATTACACAAAAATGAGGAAAAATAAAAAGTGAAAATTATAGCAGACGACAAAGTTTGCAGACGACAAAAGCTAGCAGTGAAAGAGTTGAAAGGCGTATCTATGGAGTAAAGGGAAAGTCTTTATCTTGCTAAGCTTGCTCTCACTTGCATGTGCATACAGTTTGGATCCAGCTAAGACGTAGAGCAACTGTACATCTCATCAGGGTACATGCTTATAAAGCTTTTAGTTGAGTCTGAGTTTCGTTCTCAAGCTTTTGATTGGTCAGATTTGAGTTCTCAAGCTTTTGATTGGTCAGATTTGAGCCTTTCGCTCAAATCTGACCAATCAAAAATTTGAGAACGAACTCAGACTCAACTAAACGTTTTATAAGCATGGACCCTGAATCAAAACTGTCTGACATTCAGTCAGTGGTCAATGGCTTAACCATTTCCCTGTTGAATATTCATGTAAGAAATAATGTTATTATGAATATTTGTTTTTATCCCCTGCCAGAAGCAGAAGGATATTGTTTTGGGTTTGTCCGTCCATCCTTCCGCCTGTCCGTCCTTCCTCCCGGCCGGTCGTTTTCCGTCATTCTGTCTGGTTTCCATCGGATGCCATATCAGACAGATTTTAATGAACCTCGACGTGAATATTTTTTATCACCGAAGCATCGTTCCCATGTATTACTTTTCCAGATCGCATGCGGAATTTAGAGGTTATTGCCCTTTGATACGCAAAAATCACATATGTTTTTCCGTCCGATGCCATATCTCTGTAACGGATTGACAAAATTTAATGAAACTCGACATGAATATTTGTTATCACTGTGACATTGTTCCCGTATGTTACATTTCCAGATTGCTTGTGGCATTAAGGAGTTATTGACCTTTTATACGCAAAATCATATATTTATTTCCGTCCGATGCCATATCTCTGTAACGGATAGACAGAATTCAATGAAACTCGACATGAATATTTGTTATCACTGGCACATCGTTTCCATGTATTACGTTTGCTGATCACTTGCGATATTTAGGAGCTAATGTCCTTTTATAAGCAAAAATCACATATTATTTTTCCACCCGATGACATTTCTCTGTAACGGATTAACAGAGTTCAATGAAACTCATCTTTGAATATTTGTTATCGCTATGGCATCGTTCCCATGTATTATTTTTCAGATGGCGTGCAGCCTTTAGGAGGTATTCCCCTTGGATACACAAAAACATATACACTAGTATTAAAAATTGCCGTAGAAAGCAGTAATTTGGCCCAATGTTCATAAAGTTGGTCAAAATATCTTCTTAAGGTTTTGGTATGCATCAAGGGCAAGTAAAACTTGGTTGAGCGGTCCAGGGCTATCATAGGCCTCTTGTTTTAGATTGATTATCTAAAGATTCCCTATCCCCACGGGAGCCTCCGTGACCGAGTGGTTATGGTCTTCGACTGACAATCGCTTAGCCCCCTCATCGCTGTGGGTTCGAATCCCGGTCTGGGCATTTGGATATTTCATGTGAGGAAGCCTTCCAGCGGCTTGTAGTAGGTCGGTGGTTCTACCTGGATATGCTTCTGTGTATGAAACAATGCAATTTGTTCCATGCACAGAAGAATCTTTGTGGTCTTCCTCCACCTGTATAGCTGGACGTTGTGCTATGACTGAAATATTGTTAAAAAAACGTAAAACCCGATAAAAACTAAACCAAACCCTCCCCTACCTACCCCAACCCGTTTTACTTGGTAATACATTTTGCAGGGGATATCAATTCTATTAATTTGCTTGTTTACACTAGCATATGTACACATGGCTATTTGGTATTGGTAGAAACTGTAGAGTCTGATCTATTATAGCTTCAGGAAGCAAACACAGCAACTCCTTCACAGCCGGCTCCTACAGGAGCAAAGGTGTGACAATGTGTTTGTATGACCGAAAGTATTTCGTAGCTGTTTGAGCTGACTTTGATAAGGCGTTTCACATTTCTATAGTTTAGCCTTTTGAATGCGGGAAACGAGTGACCTGTATTGCAAACATTGTAGACCTAGGTCAGACGGCTCCTGTAGGAACATCTTATCAAGCTCTGCTGTTTACTTCTGGAATCATATACAGTAAAACCTCTCTATAACGACCACTAAATTACATCAAGTATTTTGTGTTAAAGGCAGGTGGATGCTTAAAGTAAGGTGAAAGTAAAACAGAACGTTCCTATGGGAGCGTTTTGTTTTACTTTCACCTTGCTTTAAGCAACCACCTGTCCAAAATACCAACTATTTAACACCATTTAGTGGTCGTTATAGAGATGTTTTACTGTAGATTTAATTCTACAAGGTTTACCAGGGCCAAAACTTGCCTGCTTTCATACATACGAATACATGTACATTATTTCTTACATGAATATTCATGGCTTAAAGTGTTAATGTTAATTTTACAGAATGATAATGTTTGGCCATTGCTGCATTAGTTCTCGGTATTTATGTTCAAGTTTCGTGTATTGATCATTGTACGTGTATACTGTTCAGTGCACCGGTCTTAAGCGGACATCAAATAAGGTCTAATTATGGGTATATAAAGCAGGTGATATCTAAATGCAGGGCAAACGTTTTGCCCTACATTAAGCGACCAACTGATTTTAAGACTCCTGTGTACGATAAATCAATTGCCGCTTAAGAAAGGTTCTACTGTAATTGTGAAATATTACTTTTAACCATGTTTTACTTTTAACTACAATAAACAACATCTGACAGAATAGAGCGTTTATTGATTATTAGCGATTATTATCTTGCCATCATTTGCTTACCATTTCCTTCATATAAACGCCTGTTCACACCTTTGAAAATAAAATAGACCAAGATCAGACGGTTCCCGTCTGATCAGGGTCTTATGTTTCCTTATGAAATTATAACAGATCTGACTCTACAGTTATACCAATATCAAATATGCTCTTTGTACATATGCCATTACATTAATTCAGAGATATATAATAGATATACATGATTTCGTTATTAGAATATTACCTACGTATTACCGTAGGTGGCGGTGGTCTAGTGGTAAATCCCTGTCCCACCCGGACATTTCAGAGACGCTTTTCCGTGTCTCCCACCCGCACATCCTCTTCACCCAGGGGTTAAAATGGGTACCTGTGAGGGTCACTCGCCGGTACTGCGGCTGCATGATTGCGCCATATGTTAGCAGTGCTCAATATTGTAGGCCAATGACTCAATGACCAGGGGAGTAAATGTACAGTCGGCTGAGCGGTCATTCGGACTGAAAGTAGACTATAACTAGGTACTTTTTTTTTTTTTTACTTTTTTACCTATATTTAAGCCAATCAAACTGCCTACTGCGCCTCATTAATAGTCTATAAGTACAACACTTAATAATTAAGATTTTTGTTTCTTTCGATCTCGCGTGACGTCACGCTTGGAGCATGAAGTCCTGTGGACACTCGACGTTTGTTTACTAGAACCATGGACACGATTATGCTGGATCAATCAAAATACATGTATAGGTTATAATCTAACTATAACTTAGAATATAGCCTACATTTTAGCCAATCAAACTGCCTCTTGCACCTCATTAAGTACAGCACTTAATCATTTAGTTTGTTTCTTTCGACCTTGCGTGGCGTCACACTTGGAGCTTCTGTTCTGTTCTGTTCTGTTCTCTGGAGCTTGAAGTCCTGTGGACACGCGACGTTTTTTTACTAGAGCCATGGAAACGATTATGCTGGACCAATCAAAATATAGGTTATATGCTAAGTACGTTAGAACATATTAAATGAAATCTTAATGGCTAAGAAGGGGCTCGCTCGCTTCGATCGTCCCACCCCTTCTTAACCACTAAGATTTCACTTAACCGTTAGCGTTAACCCTTTCCCTCGTAAAACGCTTTTTTACGCCTTTGCAAACAGAGCAGACCCTGACGCAAACAAAAGTTTAAAACCCGATCATTTTGCAGCTGGATTCACATCTAGGTTGATTCGAACCTGTTTCCCAATCCTTTAGCACGCGACAGGCAATGCCTTTTATCGTTTCAAACAGTTTGGACACAGATGAGACGTCGTAAATGAGGATCCTACCTGCATGGCACTCAGTTTATATGTTCGTAGTAGAAGACAAAATGCGTATGTTTGGAATACGATGCAGACCACGTTTGGAGCACAGGTAGTGGTATCAATCAGCATGACCTAAGCAAGACTCAGAGGTCCAGATATCTTATTTTTAAACAGTTTTAAGAATAACTCTTTTATTTCTCCACCAATTCTTCTCAAACTCTTTTATTTCTCCTATATTTTGATCACTCTTTAGAATCGTCCCGAAGAGACGATTCTAAAGAGTGGTCATAGTATAGGGTTTGTTAGAGAAATGAGGATTTTAGTATTTGGGTGCGCATCTTTATCTGTAGCTCTGTAGACTAGCACTACTCTGTTTACACTTCCTACTATTTTATTGTACACAACAGACAAACATTGTTAATCAGTTTAACCCTTTGCCTGCTACATTAATGGTTGTTGCTTAACCCTTTCCTTCATACAAACGTATTTTCACGCATTTCCTCTTATAGGAACCGTCTGATCAGGGTCTGCTCTGTTAGCTTTTGACATCATATAGATCTGAGTCTACTGTTTTGTCAAAACCCAAAAGATTCGTTGAATTTTTTACATTATAAAAGTACATAATAAATATTCATGTTGTCATAACTTCTTACATGAATATTGAACAGGGAAAGGGTTCAACCTTTGACTTGTCACACTTTTATGTCACCTCCGAACCTTTAAAGAATGACCGAATGTCAAATAGTTTGGATCCTGATGAGACGCAGAGTTACTCTGTTTGTAAATGCGTGGCTGGTGACGATTAGCAGATAATGGCTTGAAAATGTGTTCTATTAACTCATTTGCTCCTAGTGGATTCGTCCATGCTTATATATTGGATCAGTCCATTTTTTATCTAAGGGGTTCCTGATCAAAATTTTCAATTTCGTTTTGTTTTATATTGAAATTCCTATCAGCAAACAGTGTAGACTCTGATCAGACGCCGCATTATGCGGCGTCTGATCAGAGTCTACACTGTTTGCCTATGTCCCATATATTGGATCGTGGGAGCAAATGGGTTGACTCATTTGCTCCTAGATTATTATAAGATCCAGCATCTTTGAATAAATCTACCAGAAAGGAGCATTAACTGTAGAAAAGGAGAATTTTAGAATTGAGTAGTTTTGAAACCTTGGTGATAAATACAGCATTTGCTCCTATTGGGCAAATGCTCTATTTATCACAATGGTTTAAAAACATGACTTTTACAGAGTCATCAAAGGCGTCTGTAGAAAATAATGGGTTAAACCTTTTGTCTTTTGCTTATTCGCCAAACCATTATTAAACTGTAATTTAGACCTGCTTATTTGAACTTCCATGTGCTATTTGCGATATACATACATCTATGTGTTATATAGTTTCTGCCATGGTCAATTATCCTGCCATAATAGTTAAGCTAAATGATAGTCATGAAGTTATTATTTCTTTCATGAATATTCATCAGGTAAAAGAAACTATCGTAATCATTCTCTAAACGGTTAATTAACGATTTGACAGTAAAAAGAGAGCCTATAATAATGTTTATTTCACGCGTTTCGCTAGTATAGCGTGAAATATGTGTCTTATGCTGAACGTTTCATCAGCCGTGGTTGAAAGCGGCGTGCAGGGTTCACAGTCAGTGGATTTTGCACGAGAGTGTCGTGTGTGTGTGTGTGTGTGTGTGTGTGTGTGTGTGTATGCGCGTGTGTGTGTGTGTGTGTGTGTGTGTGTGTGTGTGTGTGTGTATGGGCATATGAACAGGGGGAAACTCATTCCACCAGACGACACTGTCAAGCAAACTGTAAGTGTAGAAAAGACCGTATGTAAACAAACAGCCTGGGTCCAGATGAAACGACCAGTAACAAGCCGTCTCGTCAGGATCCAAACTGTTTGACACTTTGTGTCAGTTTTGAAACCGATTTAAAATTCCACTTTCAAACTTGGAGCTGATGATTCCTGACGGTTAAAGAGATTGCCTTACAAATTATTATCTCCTCTCCCCCACCCCACCCCCTCTCTGTCTGTCTGTCTGTCTCTCTCTCTCTCTCTCTCTGTCTCTCTCTGTCTCTCTGTCTCTCCGTCTCGCTATCTCTATATGTCTCTGCCTCTGCCTCTATATATCTATCGATCTATATATCTATCTATCTATCTATCTATCTATCTATCTATCTATCTATCTATCTATCTATCTATCTATCTATCTATCTATCTATCTATCTATCTATCTATCTATCTATCTATCTATCTATCTATCTATCTATCTATCCATCCATCCATCCATCTCTCTCTATCACTCTCTTTCTCTCTCTCTCTCTCTCTCTCTCTCTCTCTCTCTGTCTCTCTCTCTCTCTCTCTCTCTCTGTGTCTCTCTGTGTCTCTGTCTCTCTCTCTCTGTGTCTGTCTCTCTCTCTCTCTCTCTCTGTCTGTGTGTATGTGTGTCTCTCTCTCTCTCTCTCTCTCTCTCTCTCTCTTTGTATTTCTGCGTTGCAAAAATGTAGTCTCAGATCAGCTACCGCGTCTCCGATACTACGGCCCCTTGTCAGTTTCTACACTGCTTGTCACTCATGGGGATGTGAAGTAATTTGTTCTATACTACATGTATCTTTTATCAGAGAGGCCTCAAATGTAGTTATATAATGCAAAAGACGTGTTACTAGTAACATGAGTGTTGAGTAATGGTTTGGAATGTGTCTAAACAAGAAAACTGTCGTGATATCAGAGGCCCACGTCAGATGCGTAATTTAAAACATTTTCAAAATAGAGGTCCTTTATTTCTCCACCAAACCCTATGTTATGACTACTGTTAAGACTCATCTTGAAGAGAGGGTTTGGTGGTGAAATAACGATTGAAATATTTGATAACGCGTCATCATCTATTCGCACAACGAAGGTGTCAAAAATACTTACTGTAACTACGGTCTCCGTATCAGCTGTATCCATAAAAAGTTTCAGAAGAATAACTAAACATAACCGACACACGGTTATATGATTTTATTGAAGATATGCGTTTGTTGTAGAGATTATCACTTTAAACAAAACGACAAAACGTGTCCCTTGCGTCATCGAAAAAGGCAAATATAACTGTTTAGTATTTTGTTTATTTTCAGGTGTATGCTATTGTTTCGCTATTGTTCGTCGTCACCTCAATTTCCGGTTTCTGTCTGGAAACATTACCGGACCTGAAGCCCAAACTGAAAAGGCTGAATTTATCGGAGGACGGGAACCAGACTTCAGCTGGATGTAACGGGGAAAGTTCTAGTGAGAAGTACCTGATAGTTCCTAACCTTGAGTTACAGATAGTTGATATGATTTGTACCGCATATTTCACGATGGAACTTATCGTCCGCTTTGTGTTTTCCCTAAACAAACTAAGCTTTGTCCGTTCCACAATGAATATCATTGACCTTCTTGCCCTCGTGCCTCTTTATATGCAGCTGATCTTGAACATGGAGAGTTTACAGTTTTGTTTCGTAAATGAGCGTCTGATGGTAGAGATTATGTTCATCTTGCGAATCATTCGGATGTTTCGGATTTTTCACTTAGTAAAGCATTATCAAGCGTTACAGATTCTCGTCTATGCGTTAAAGGCTAGTGTCCAAGAACTACTTATGTTGGGCATTTTCTTGCTCATTGGAATGCTAGTTTTCGCCACCATGATTTATTATGCAGAAAGAAAAGATGCTATTAGTCCGGGTGAAAATTTTGCCACCATTCCAATCGGTTTTTGGTGGGCATTAATCACCATGACAACGGTTGGATATGGCGATGTCTATCCTACTTCTCCAATCGGCTACGTGGTTGGTACGGCGTGTGCAGTGAGCGGTGTCCTGCTCTTAGCTTTGACATTCCCAGTTATTTCAAACAATTTCACTTTATTTTATACTCATGTTAGATCACGAGGAGGGCATGACGATCCCAGCAGTCCGACGCCCGCCGGGAGCGATGATTCTCTATTCCACTCCGAAGACGATGATGATAACAAACTCTTATACGAGAACGCTCGTTGTACGTCGAACGGGTCGATTATTCTCAACAACCACAGTTTTATCGTATCGAGGAATGTATCGGGAGTTACAGAACTGTGTGGCACTGTGAGTGTCAATGGTCGGCTGAGTTGCGGAATACCAAAGGACGCTAACTCTATGCAAGATGTAATTGTAAAACGGGACGAGTCGTCTCTCTTTACTAGGACCAGTTCCCTAAAAGCTCATTCAGATGAAGGGGTTGCGTATGCAGGGGAGCAGATGTTGTGATGTCTCAATCAATTACAGTTAAACCTGTTTACAGCGACCATCCAAATATGTCTAAATCTGGATTTTCGTGTCAGATGTTAACGTAATGCAGGGCAAAAGTTATGCCAAAAGTTATGCCAAAAGGTATGCCAAAGCTCCTATAGGAGCAACCACCTGCGTTTGCATACATATACATATATTATATGTTAATTAATTATCTGGTCGTTATAGGCAGATTCTACTGTACACAAACGCTGGCATTTCACATGCTTATGAATGACATCTTTTCATTTAGTCGTGCTTTGATTGGACTTATAACTTTAATTTAAAACACCTGTTCAGACTCGGATTATGTCTGTGAAAATATATATACTGTTCATATTAACCGCGTTGTTTCCATCGTTCATGTGTGTACATTTGTATGTGGATGCTAGTCTTATATCATAGGAAAAGCGGATAACACATACAATTCTGTTCATCTTATAATAATGATTTAGGTATTTTGTAAGTCATTATAAATATGTCTTACCCTTGACTCTACGAGCGTTAATGACAGAAATGATGACAGCATGAATACTAATTAGCTGGGTTTTTAACCCTTTCCTCCATAAATACGCCTTTCTACGCCTCTGTAAAAGTCACTTAATGATACCATTGTGATAAATAGAGCATTTGCTCCTGTGGAGCAAATGCTCTATTTATCACAATGGTTTCAAAACTACACAATTTGTTAAATTGCATATGGCCACACAATTGTTTTGCCATGGCAGAAAGTACATGTAGATCTATATCGTTCCATAAGCGAACAGAGCAGACTCTGGTCAGACGGGTCCTACAGGAGCCGTCTGATCTGGGTCTACTCTGTTTGCAAGGGATTAAAGGGTCACGGAGTAACGTGTTAACCTTTATCGTACTTATTGGTAAAAAGTAGTAAAGTCAAACGGAAAAAGTCACACACAAACCACAACCACCGCCAAAACACACGCCAACAGAACTACATACATGCATGCACACACGCACGCGCGCGCGCACACACAAACACACACACACACACACACACAAACACACACACACACACACACACACACAAACACACACACACACACACAAGAAATGACCACATCAAATCTCAACAAACGCACACGTACAAGAGATAAGCATTTCAAACAAAAAACATGACAAACATAAAAGTAAGGGTGACAAAGAGAGAACCGCATTGGAAACCACCACTCGGGGTTTAAAGCGGTTTACGGACGTCATGACCTCACACTCATAGTACACATGCAAATGCAAGTGAGGACAAGCTTATACTTTATCTCGCTAAGCTTGTCCTCACTTGCATGTGCATACAGTTTGGGTTAGGATGAGACGTAGAACAATTGTGAATCTCATCGGGATACAAACTGTCTGACGTTCGGTCAATGGTTTCTCAATAGCTAAACCCTTTCCCTGTTGAATATTCATGTAAGAAATAATTATGAATATTAATTTGCTGTTTTATAATGTTTATAATATGATGTGTACACATGTATGACTTGTTGGTATAGGTAAAACCTGTAGAGTCTGATCTATTATACTTACATAAAAACAGGATAGTCCCTGATCAGACGGCTCCTAAAGGATTTGGGTCTTCTCTGTTTGCAAATGCGTGAGTTTGAGTTGAACTTGATACGGGTTAAATATCATCGTTTCATATTGCTATAGTTTTAACCCTTTGAATGCGGGGAACGCGTGAACTTTATTTACAAATATTGTAAACCCAGATCAGAGGGCTCATAGACGAGCCCTTTGATTAAGATTTGCACTAGAATCTTTCTGTCCCAATGAAACTTCAAATTTCAGACTTTAAAATGTCAAAATTCAAATTTCAGATAGAGCTCTTCTTGGGAAATGAAATGAAAGGGGGGACAAACAAACAATGGAAAACAAACAAACAAGCATCAAAACAACAACCTAACTTTCTATTCCAGTCTTTTTTCTTTTTGAAAGAGGTATTCATGTAGATCTAGCATTCGTTTTGTCTATTAACACTGTATTGTATTCTTTTTCATGATTGCTATAAGCATACTATGTATGTTTTATGCAATAAAGAAATTGGATTAAATTGAATTGTATGTCACTCACAAAACTCTCTCACACACTTAAGCATTTCACACTAAATGGACCGGGCCAACACCTGTCTTATTTCATACATTATTTCTTACATGAATATTCATGGTATAAAGTGTTAGTGATAAGTTTACTTAAGGATAAGGTTTGACCACTGCTGCACTAGTTCTCAATGGTTATTTTCAGGTTTCAAGTCACATTTGTTCTTTATGTATTGACTATTGTACATGTATACTGTGCAGTGGAACCTGTCTTAAGCGGACATCAAATAAGGTCTAATTATAGGTATGTAAAGCAGGTGGTAGCTATATTCAGGGCAAAAGGAATTCAGAAAGCTCCTACATGAGCATTCTGCATTACTTTACCCTGCATTTAGCGACCGCCTACAGTTTAAGACTTCTATGTACAATGACTGAATTGCCGCTTAAGAGATGTTCTACCGTGATTGTAAATATTACTTTTAACCATGTTTCACCTTTAACTACAATAAACAACATCTTACACAAAAGAGCTTTTATTAATTATTAAAGATTAGTTTCGCCACCATTTGTTAACCATTTCCTTCATATAAACGCCTGTGCATGCCTTTGTAAACGAAGTAGACCCAGATCAGACGGTCTTCTGTTTGCTTATGAAATTATAACATATTTGACTCTACAGTTCTACAATATCAAATATGCTCTTTGTACGTACATATGCCATTATTTAAATACAGAGATACATAATAGATATACATTATTTCATTATTTGAAATTGTTAAATTACCCTATTGCAAGCCGTTAGCAAGTTTATCACTTTTCCTCTTGACACATTGCCCCCTAGTGACGCATTTTTGCACCTCTATATATATTTGCTCTATTTATCACAATGGTTTCAATACTACACAACTCTAAAACTCTCCATGCCTATGCTCTTTTTCTCACTGCTTTTCACTCATGATTATGTGAAGCAATATGTTCTATACGTTCCTTACAGCGTAAAACTGTGATCGGGTACGTCATCATTTAAACGTGATGTTTGGTCTGGTTATAAAGTGTTTGCAATGCAAGAATGCATCTTTTATCAGAGAGGCATCTTTTATCAGAGAGGCATCTTTTATCAGAGAGGCATCTTTTATCAAATGTAGTTGATTTGTATCATGCAAACTAATACTATCTCGGGTTAGGTGTTATTAAAAGTAAGGCAAAGTTGAATTTGATATATTTATTAAAAGACAACAATTAAAAACAAAATAACAAACAACGGCTGGCAGCTATGAGGTACTGAATGGATTAAGATGTTTAGTATAAGTCATCGTCATCTGTAATGAAAACAGAATATAAAACATTAAAATAGTACATGCATAAACAAAAATGAAAACAACATGTAAACAATGAAAACAATATACAGTAACACCTTTTGTGTTAAAGGCAGGTGGATGCTTAAAGCAAGGTGAAAGTAAAACAGAACGCTCCTATGGGAGCGTTCTGTTTTACTTTCACCTTGCTTTAAGCAACCACCTGTCCAAAATACAAAATAATTAACACAAATTTAGTGGTCGTTATAGAGAGGTTTTACTGTATAAATCAATGAACACAATATAAAAAACAATGGACACTAATCTAAACAAAAGTAAGACATTTCTTTTAAAAAGCAAATGTTTATATGGCGTATTGGTTTGTGTGGTAAAAGACGTGTTACTAGTAACATGAGTGTTGAATTTGTCTAAACAAGAAAACTGTCATGATACATCAGATGCGTAAACTAAAACATTTTCAAAGTAGATGTCCTTTATTTCTCCACCAAACCCTATGTTATGACCACTGTTAAGAATCTTCTCCAACAGAGGGTTTTATTGAGAAATGTCGATTGAAATGTTTGACTGCACATCATCATCTATCATTATTTACACAACGAAGGTGTCAATCATACTTACAGTAACTACGGTATCCGTGTCCACTGTGTCTGGTGTAGAGGCCTCCGTATGGATAAGATCTATAGCCTCCGATATAACTTCGTCTGTAAGGATAGCTTAAACTCCTACTCAAGTACCCGCTTCTTCTATAAGGGTATCTATAACTTCCAAGTATGCTTCCGTAACCATGGTAAGGAGAGCGATAACCTCCGGTCAATCCTCCAAGGAGTCCATGTGAGCCGTGCCCATAGCCACTATATCGACTCAAACCATTGTATAGTCCTCCATACCCGCTTGATTCATAACCACTGTATAGTCCACTGTATCCACCCAATCCACGACCGCTGTACAATCCACTGTATCCGTGCGTACCGTAGCCATATCCGCTTGTGAGTCCACGGTGACCTTGCATGCCGTATCGATAGCCGCCTACAATCGCCTGAACGGCAGATATGCCGAGTATAACGGCGAAAATGACACAGAGAGTCTTCATGATTGACTGTAACATAATTAAAATAATGTGTAAGAAATCACATTAAATTATTGTTTAACAACATGCATAATCCAATATTATATTACTACCACCTGTGTTATATTTTCATTTTCTGTATCATCAGTCATGATAAAAACTGACCTTATGGAAATGCATGTAGTAAATATTGACATCATAAATACTAATTAGATGAATTTATTATGTATATGAAAACATGATTTAATGATCGTAGTCGAAGTTGTTGAGAAACAGATATGTATTGTTCAATACGCAAATGGAGTAGACCCAGATCAGGCGGCTTCTGTAGGAGCCGTCTGGTCTGGATCTATTCTGCTTGCAAGGATGTAAACAGTGTCTCCATCAGCAAACACATGACAAGTACTGAATATGCCTAAGATCTTAGCTGTCATGTTTGATACGGTTTAATATTTTACTCCATAAATACGCATACGTCCTTGCAAACAGAGTAGAACCAGATAAGACGATCAGCTTTTGCTTTGTTTGCTTATGATATAATACAGATATGATTCTACAGTTTCAACCATGACCAAAATCTCCCGTGTCAATTAATATTCATGATGTCAGTATTTCTCAAACAAATATTTATTTAGTAAAGGATTAACACAGTTTTCCAGCCACAGCAGGTATGAGAGAAGTTTTGTCCGCTCCTTCTACATCCCATTTAGACCCTGATATCAGATGCCATGTTTAACCCTTTCCCTCATATTGACGACTTTTGACGACTCTGTAAAAGTCACTTTGTGAAACCATTGTGATATATAGAGCATTTGCTCCTATAGGAGCAAATGCTCTATTTATCACAATGGTTTCAAACTACAAAATTCTAAAAAAAAATCATTTTTTCTAATTAATGCTCCTTTCCGGAAGATTTATTCAAAGAGGTTGTATCTAAAAAAAAAATAGCCTATGAGGTAATGTGTTAAAAGGTTGCGGCTGATCTGGCTCTTCTCTGTATGTAAGGTGAAAATGTGCCTTAGTGCAAATTATATTTAATTTCATTATATTATATATGTAAAGATTAGAGAAGGTAATTCTATATTATCACATAATCTACCATGTGGGAGTGCCGTAACAGAGTGCCGTATTTCGCAGAATTGCACTTGTGCATTTTTATGCAATTTAGCAAATTAGCCAATCGTAGCTCTCAAAAAAGCGTTAGCCAATCACAGCACTCCATGCGGGTCGTCCGTTGTATTACTACGCTGTTTGTAAAGCAATGGCAGAAACAGTCGTCAGTTAGTCTGTTTTATTTTCTATGGCATTTTAAGGATTATGTGATAAAAAGAATATTACATTCGTGTTCGTTATACATTGTCTTTATGATACTCGTTTACTATAATAAATATGACACTCGCTGAAGCTCGTGTCATATTATTATTGTAAACTCGTTTCATAAAAACAGTGTAATGAACACTCATGTAAGATCCTCTATTTAACACTGGCTATTGAAACCTATGGTCTGACATTATTGAAAATTATTGATATTAAAAGACATACATGTATATCGAATATAAAAATGTAAAACCTCTCTAAACCGGACGTTGAAATTAACATAAATACTGGCATGTAAGACAAGTGGCCGCTTAACGCGGGATGAAAACTCCCAAAGAAACTTTCTGTCTGACTTTCATCTTGCATTAGCAACCACCTGCCTAAACAATTTAAATTCTTCTTTACTAAAATGTTTACTTTATAGTACATGCTCTCTAGTTAATCATTACTTTTGTCAATAAAGACTTGCATTATGAAAACTTACCTGAGACTGTTGGTGTGTTCGCAGCGGCTGTGATAATGGATCTTTCTAGGACGTGTTTATATAGCATCTTGATGACCGTATAATTAGTAGATTTCAAAACATTTGAAAAACACCTAACGATCGATCAAAGTACTAATTTTCGCCGTCACTATTAGTAAAAGGAAAACCGTGGGCCATGTTACGTCATTACCTAAATCATCAATCTTAACAGGCACGTAAATAGAACATAAGCGGTCCAACAAATTAAACATCACCAAGCTGTAAAACAATATTTCCTGCTTACTATTTTGTTGTATGCAAACTTTTTCATCTGCTACATTTTTAATTTGTTTTTATTTTTCTTCACCGAGTTACTCGGCGTCTCATCTGGATCCAAACAGTTTGTGCAGGTGAGACATTGGCAGCGAAAGATTTAAGTTTGATTCCGTTCAATTTTAACTGCGAATTAGGCTTTTTAGAAACTATAAATTACTCGGCGTCTCATCTGAATTCAATGAGCGGATCAAAGCGGGATAAGAGCGAATGATTGAATGAATGAATGAATGAATGAGTGTTAAGATTTTAATCCTTTTCATGTTGCAAAAATAAAGTTTGCTAACTCTCTGCTCGACTGAACTTTTCACTGACTTCCGATTTGTTCAAGCCTTTGAGAAACTACTAACCTAGCGTAAAACAACTAAGATTTTAATGAGATGCCGAGTTACTCGGCGTCTCGTCTGGGTCCAGGATGTTTGCAAATACTAGTTAGATCGTTCTAAGCACGATAGGAGTTAATGTTTTACTATGATATATACCAGTTTCGTCGTCGTACAATTTCTTTCATCAAAGAAGAAGAGAATCGGCAGTGTAGTTTATGGCGCTGAAACTACGGAAGGAGCTAAATTCTTCAATAGTCTATACACATAATTTGGGTCCAGATAAGACGACATGAGTTAAAACAAAAACATGAACATTATACAGTAAAACCTCTCTATAACGGCCACTAAATTGTGTTAATTAGTTGGTATTTAAGGCAGGTGGCTGCTTAAAGCAAAGTGAAAGTTAAACAGAACGCTCCTGTAGGAGCGTTCTATTTTACTACACCTTGCTTTAAGCAACCACCTGCCTTTAACACAAAATACTTGATGTAATTTAGTGACCGTTATAGAGAGGTTTTACTGTAGCATATTAACGTTACTTTGCGTGCAGACATGTAACTCTATCGCTGCCGATATCACATCTGTGATTACCTATATGTAAACAGTTTGGATCCAGATGAAACACCGCATAACTCGGCGTCGTATCACGGTCTACACTGTTTGTTACTGTGATTATATTTTTAAAACAAACTGAATAGTCATTAAAAATGAAAATTGTAGCAGATGACAAAGTTTGCAGACGACACAATTTGGCAGGGAAACGCCTACACTTGCTTTCGGAGCCAATGTCGCCTGTTGGCACCATTGGAAACAGTGCAGTCCCAGGTCAGATACCGCCTTTTCAAGGCGGCATCTGACCTGGGACTTCACTGTTTTCTGTATTATTTTAGCCCAAGCATACAGGTTTTTAAAAACAAATGTTTTACTAATATACTTTTATTATTTGGTTTAGAATTATATTTAATATGAAATTATCATTACAGACGACACTTTTAAATTTGGCGCCAAAAGAGGTAACCCTTTCCTCCATATTTACGTGTTTTCACGTATTTGCAAACAGTGCAGACCTTGATCAGACCCGTCCGATCTGGGATTTCGATAGATATGGAATTTGATAGATATGTTTCTTTACTTTCTAAAATAGCTACACTGTTCTACCTTCCACATTTTGTCCATGAATATTCAGTAGATTTTGACATTTGAAACAAACATAGAGCAGGTAGAGGGTTAAATCATTTCACACATACAGAAGAACAGAACAGAACTTTATTTCACCCATGTATATAACATACAGCATAGGGTTATGTCAACAGTAAAGTAGATAAAAACTGTATATAGGTTCCGATTGTGGGGGTAAACTCATAGGGAATAATCGTTTCGAAGCACATGTATACTAAGTCCATGCGAGAAGAGCGTATCTAGGTTACCGGTGTGCTGTTTAACCCTTTCCCTCATATTAACGTGTTTTCACGCATTTGCAAACAGAGTAGACCCAGATCAGACGGCTCCTAAAGGAGCCGTCTGATCAGGGTCTGCTCCGTATGCTAATAGAATTTGATAGATATGTTTCTTTACTTTCTTTACTTTCTAAAATGTCTACTATGTTCCACCTTCCATGTTTGGTTATACCTATTTTGTTAATGAATATTCAATAGGTATTGAAATTTGGCTTAAATACAGAACAGGGAAAGGGTTAAAATAAATACACATGTGACCCGAGACGTTCGTCAATGACATTCCACTATATACTACGCGATGTGTACTATGCACAACAAAAGCGTGCGTTTGATTACGGCAAGGTCAATATAGCTGCGATCATGTAGTTATGCAAATGACATCAGTGCATGGCTCGTTGAAGCTCATGTAATTAATCGGTCTCACAGCTGAAACATGTTTCAGCTGCTCCAACGAATTATGTTTTCCGTAGGTTTTCCAAACATTGTAGACCAAGTTCAGCCGAATTGATATTGGCACGGTGGTCGATCTGATTCTACGTTGTTTGCGAAGTCTTTGGGCACATTTCCTCATAGAAAGATTAACATTTAGCCTACTGAGCAAATTATTTTTACATAATTTTTCACCTACAACATTTTCCAAATTCAACCTATAATCAGCTTGCCTACCAAAATGCAATCAGGTGGCAAACAGTTTGGATCCGGATGAGACGCCGAGTTGCTCGGCGTCTCACTCATCAGCCCATAGCAGGCTAAAGGTTAATGTTGGTTAAGTTTGATTTACGTTTGTGGTTCAGGACAAACTTAATTGTCTTTATCCATTTTCTATCAAAGCCACCTCAAACAATTTGATAACCAAGATTAATGCGAACCTAATATTAGATTTAACAGAGTGTAATTAACCCTTTCGGTGTTATTAATGATCAGTTATTTATTGAAACTTTGTTAATGGAAATACGAGGTAAAACAATATCATACTAAAGTTATAAAGCGAAGCAAAATAAAAATATGGAAGCCAGTTTACAAAATGAAATTGCAAATATTGAGTCATGTTTAACGGAGGAATATAAGGAAAAGTTACTCATGTTACAAAATAAACTTGCAAAGATAAGAAATGAAAAACTAAAAGGGGCTTTTGTTAGATCAAGATCTAAATGGATAGACGAAGGTGAAAAGACCACAAACTACTTTTGTAATTTAGAAAAATATAATGCAACATGTAAAAACATAAATTTTATTGAAAAAGATGGGGCATTATTTTTTTATCAAAAAGAAATATTACGCGAAACAAGAATTTTTTATGAGAGCTTGTATAACGAACAGAATATAGAAAAAGATATTGATTTGGAAAGAGAATTAGACGGTTGTAAATTAAAAAAGCTAAATATAGATCAAAAGAAAAGTTTGGAAGGTTTGCTAACTTTCGAAGAAGTCACAAATACATTAAAAAATATGAAGAATGACAAAAGTCCTGGGTGTGACGGATTTACAGCAATTTTTTAAGGTGTTTTGGAACAGAATCGGTCATTGTGTTGTAAAAGCATTAAATTGTGCCTTTTTAGATGCAAATTTTTCCAGAAATATTAAATTAGGTACAATTACTTGTATTCCAAAAGACAACAAACCGAAACAGTTCTTGAAAAATTGGAGACCGATAACATTGCTTTATAACTCCTTTATAACATCAATAGGCAGGCTTTAGTTTTCCAGTTTGTTTGCTTTAAAATGTATTTAGAGAAAAGAATATCAAAATATATAATATAAAGAATATGAATAAAAAATGTACTAAAAATTATTTTCTATTTAAATTTGGTTTTGACGGGATTCGAACCAAGGAACCCCCGAATCATAGTCGCAGCCCTTTCCCCGTCGCCAGAGATTGGGTCCCAATATAGATAGATAGATGCTTTATTGACACAAACTTTACAGTTTCTGGTCATGTAAACATCAACATTACATACATACATATAGTCACATGATCATAGAAAAAAAATATATACTCTAAAAACAATAAAAAAAAAATAGAAAGATAGACAGTAGATAATACTGCAGTCCGGTCTGATTACTCTAAAACATTATTTATAATATTTGGAACCGATGGAGGATAGCATTGTCACCACGTAATTATCGTTAGTGCAATACTAAACTACCATTGATCTTATGTTAAATGCCTCGTGCAAAAACTTTCCTAGTCTTTTTAGCAAAGAATATTTAACTGACTGCATCAGCAAGGTAAATTTATAAACATTAGGTCTTTGATAATAAAACTTTGGAATATATTCTTTACGAATGTTTTCATACATTTTACATACAATAACAAAGTGATATTCATCTTCAATGTCACCTGCGTTACACAAATGACATAGTTGATTTCTAGTTACATCATGATTTCGTACATATCGACCAGTTTCCACATGTAATGAATGAGATGATAATCGTAATTTGGATATAGCAGTTCTATACATTATATTTAAACAATCGAGGTAACTTTCTAAACCAAAATATATTTTGAAACTCTTGTAGAGTAGAAGATATCTACTATTTGCAATATCGTTACACCATTGCTGTTTAAAGACATCAATAACACGCTCACGAAACACTAGGTAAAAAGTATGCAGGTTCACTGAATGTGGGTTAACAAATATATGTGAAAACCCATACGTGTCTAACAATGTCTTTACATTCGAAGCCCAATTCTTTCCACTGCTCATATGTATCAATGATTCGTATAATGTAGTTATTAAACAATTATTGCTGTTAACAATTTTACACCAATATTTGATAATACGCACATATCTGTTAATATAGAGAGGGTATCTCTTATACGCTACAAGGGTGTGAAAAGCCGCAACGACTTGTGAACGTACATACTTAATATGAAAATTATACAGGGCCACTTTTCATGAAATCTCTAAGCATAAAATGAATATATTTATAGTGTTCAAATATCTGCATAAAATCAGTTGACAGCGCACATAATTATCAGTGTCCTGGTAGCTTCCTGTGTCAAGGGTTCAAATCTCAGTGAAATCTATTTAATTTTTTGTTATTATTTTTCCCTCAGTGTGAGAAATCGAATTTAAAAATGTTATCTTACTGCATGAGAAATATTATTTTCAACGTCAATACTAATAATAATAATAGCACATGGACACAGGATATTTTGGGTTTGACAGAAACTATAGAATCATATCTATATTGTATCATAAGCAAACAGAGCAGACCCTGATCAGACGGCTCCTATACTCAATAAGAAATATATTTTATAGACGTGACATCTGCCCGTGTACGTTAATGGTTGACAGGGTTACCAAACGCCTGGAACCTTGACTTCAGAACAGAGCTGTGATAGTGCTAGCATTATCAGTACTGTCTCAATGACACCGAAAAGTCACTGGGAAAAGCGGTGAAGTTAATTACATTCGCTTTATATCTGCATCATTTATTTTATTATACACAACAAGCTCTACATTTATCAGCCGGAATAATATAATACTGACATCAAAAGTAATCATTCGCATGTACTAAGATAAATTTTTAAAATCGATTTCTCAAACTGAGGGAAAAGTAAAAACCAAGCAAATAAATTTCACTGAGATTCGAACCCTTCACCCTTTGCACGGGAAGCCTTCCACATATCCACCAGGCTATCGAGAGGATATTAATTATACATCGTTGAAAACTGATTTTATTCAAATATTCACCACAATCAATCTATTGACTTTAAGCTTGAATATTTAATGAAAAGTGGGTCTTTACAATTTGCATATTAAGTATGTACGTTCGCAAGTCTTTGTTTCTTTTCACACCTTAGCAGCGAATAAATAGAACCATGTCACCTTTATATATTGGGACCCAAGCCATGGCGTATGGGTAAGGGCTGCGACTATGAATATACACTTCCTGGGTCAGACCAGTTGTAACTAGAAATAATACTAGAATTATTTTTTTTCATTTTTTTTTTGAGTCTTTATATTCTCTACTGTATATACATTTTAAAACAAACTGGAAGTTACACATCTTTTCTTTTAAACACGAGCCTCTCTCCTGAAACTTGGAATGGGCCATATTCAAAACATTATGCTATATTAATATCATATCAAACATACATTCTTTTTCCCGATCGAATTCCGTCAGATGCTTAATCTTTTTGTTTCTTCCGTTCTTCCATCTGAGTCATATTTTATGTATGAAAAAAGTATTTGATATCAACCACTGGAAGTCTGAAGCTTCAAAAGCAGATATAACGTTTTCTCCGTGGACCCCCCCCCCCCCCCCCATTTTGAAAACGCTCACACGCCTATGTATAAGCACACGTTTATGATTAATAATACACTATAAAGAATTGAATTGAAATATAAGAATGTTAAATATGAGCAGTTTAATCAGGGTCTGCTCTGTTTGCTGATGAACGGATAGAGATCTGATTATACAGTGTCTGTTAATTCCAAACAAACAGCTAATCAATGTTCTTCCTGACAGTATTAAATTTTGCTACTTGAATATCCACGAAGTTTGGATGCTGATGAGACGCCGTACGTGTTACTCGGATGTGTATGTTTTGTTGGGTGTGTATGTTTTGTTGGGTGTGTATGCTTTGTGGGGTGTGTATGTTTTGTCTGGTGTGTATGTTTTGTGGGATGTGTATGTTTTGTTGGGTGTGTATGTTTTGCTGGGTGTGTATGTTTTGTCTGGTGTGTATGTTTTGTGGGATGTGTATGTTTTGCTGGGTGTGTATGTTTTGTTGGGTGTGTATGTTTTGTTGGGTGTGTATGTTTTGTTGATGTGTATGTTTTGTTGGGTGTGTATGTTTTGTGGGGTGTGTTTGTTTTGTTGGGTGTGTATGTTTTTGTGGGATGTGTATGTTTGTGGTGTATGTTTTGTGGGATGTGTATGTTTTGTGGGATGTGTATGTTTTGTGAGGTGTGTATGTTTTGTGGGATGTTTATGTTTTGTTGGGTGTGTATGTTTTGTGGGGTGTGTATGTTTTGTGGAATGTGTATGTTTTGTGGGGTGGGTATGTTTTGTTGGCTATGTATGTTTTGTGAGATGTGAGTTGTTGTATTCAAACGTTTTATTATATGGTTTTCACAAATATGTCTCTAGCAGGCAACTAGTAGATGTCTGAATTGTCTTGACCCATCCTGTACAAACTCCTTACAAAGTAATCATGCATTTTGAAATATGTAACCATACTCGCTGATTGATTCATAGATTTGTCTCATTTCATGGAAAGCGGAAATATCATTGGACCATTTAGATATCAGTTTGACATGTCGCCGATATTTTATTTGACATTCAGTCATAAGCGTAGTCACAGTAGTGAGGTACGTCACCCTATCGCGTGCATGTTTTATTAGTCGTTAACATCCAGTGGCATAGTCCCTTCCCTTTAATATTCAGTGACTGGCTGTATGTCTACTAGTCGTTAACACCCAGTGGCATAGTCCCTTCCCTTTAATATTCAGTGACTGGCTGTAGGTCTATTAACCTTTAATATTCAGTGACTGGCTGTATGTCTATCAACCGTTTACACCATGAATATTCATGTAAGAATATTGATTTTTGTATTTTTATAATGGCATGTAGGCCTAGACACATTACGTTTTGGCAAAGGAAGAATCTGTAGAATTATTCCAAGTTCCAAGAGCAAACAAACCCATGATCTGACCGTTCCTAGATACATATTCTGTATCTGTGTGTGAATGTGTGTGTTTGTGTGGGTTTGTTTGCGTGACTTTCATCCTGCATTTAGCAGCCACCTGCCTAAAAGTATCCAAATTCTTCTCTACTAGATTTCCGGTTTAGAGGGTGTTTACTGTATGTAGATCTATTTATTCCACAATCAATCAGAGCAGACCCTGATCAGACAGACCATGCAGAAGCTGTCTTATCTGGATATACTCCGCTTGTTTGCAGTTGTTTTGAAACTCGTGCAAGTGAATGGTTGGAAGGGTATTATATACGACTTAATAAGATACATTGCTTGCTTTAGGCGAAAGGCTGAAATTTGAGGACAAACGTGTTATGCTAAATCTATTGTTCTTTATTTTGATCAATACAGATATATTAACAACATCAAATTAAAATATATTTAAACACACTCGCACACGAAAACGTAGTCACACACATGCACACTTATCACCAAAACAAAATACCAACAGAGTTAACCCTTCACTCCATATATGTCCCCTACTACTAACAGAGTTAACCCTTCACTCCATATATGTACATTTTCACGCCTTTAATAAAATTGTTAAAATTCAGATCAGACGGATCGTGTAGGAGATGTCTGAACAGAATCTGCACCGTTTGTTTATGAAATAAGTACTGTCATGGTAAACATTCCTCGGTTCATATGCCATTATAAAGAGTCATCTAATTAATATTCATGATGCCATTAGTTCTTAAATTCATGACATACAGGGTAAAACCAGGTTACATAGACGGCTAATGAAAACGTGCAAATTTGACACATGCTAACAAAGACCTTCGATTCCACATACAATGATACAGCACTAAAACAAATATTAAATGTTTCATAATATATCGAAAATAAATAATGATAACAATTGTATTAATTTAGGATTAACCCTTACAGTACGGGACACGAGTCACTGGTGTCCTTTGCAAATAGTGAAGACCCAGACGAGAGGGCTCCTAGAGGATTCCTCTCGTCAGGGTCTGCGCTGTTTGTCATCTTATACTTTCTTTCGCTAAGTCCTTAAATATTCACAATAAGATTGACTTGTTTGAATTTTGGAATAGTCCATTTGAAAATTCAGCGTAGTAACAAACTGGAAAACATAAGCCTGCCTCTTGAAACTTGCTATGGACTTTTCAAAGCATTATGTTATATTAACATACAGTCCAAGTGCCAATAGTATGCATTTTGGTGAAACTTAGAGGTGGGATCTAGCATTTGTGCTAGGACAACTATGCATTCGAACGTACCATGTTCAATTTAAAATTTTCACCTGCTCAATATTTTGTGTATTGCGTATTCAATTATGCATATTCAATTATTATATGCTTTGCATAGTTTTATTTTAAATTTTTCAAACATCTAGGATCCTGATCACAGACCGACGTCACCCCATAGGAAGACTTAGCAAAAAGAATACATGGATCAGGCCCAACACTGTGTTTTTCTTGATCTAGGTCTTCAAAATAATTTGATCCATTTTCTTTGAAGGATGATGGTCAACTGCTTCGAAATCAGTTTAATCAACCATTTTTTTATAGAAAGGTTCCAAAAGCGCAACAGAAGCGCAGCTCCTGCTCCTAGGTTGAAGCAATGTCGTAACAGCAACGTATTAAGGGTAAACGAAGCGTAGCCTGAAATCCCGTGTCGTAGTGGAAGCGTAGTAGAAGCGTCTTGGAGAGACCTCAAGCGCCGTAGAAGCGCAGCAACATCGCGACAGGATCGTAAACAGCGCAGCGAGATCGTTATTGAAGCGTACTATAAGCGTATTGGAAACGCCAAAGTCCCAAAATTAGGCACATGGCGGTGCTTCTGTGGCGATTTGGAAGAATTCGGAGAATCACCATGATCGCCATGAGCGCAGTGGAATCGCCGCCCAGTGGAATGGGGGTATTAATTAATCATCTTCGTGAAAACATTCAAATTTAAATCATTTGTTTGATAGAAATTCGGAATTAATATCCGACGTCCTTCCGTTTCGGAATGAAAACGCGATCCTTAGCTTGATCCGAAACATTAAAGCCGTAGTGAACGCGTGACCTGGATATTCATCAAGCGCATTAAAAGCGTGGGACGTTAGATGCCTCACACTGGCATTTACAGCGTGGGACGTTAGAGGCCTCACCTTGGCATTTGTGAGCGACCTAACATTGAAGAAGTAGACCCGAAATCGATGCAAGCTCGATATCAATTATCCAAACACATTTACTAAGATCGTGTCTAATAATATTTAATAAAACATGTCTTCATCTAGAGAATTACAAATATCTAAAGAATGTGAAAATTACTCAACTCAAGTCGTAATTTCAGTTTAGCCTTAATGAACACTTTATCTGACATGGACATCTTTTAACGTCTTTGCAAACAAAATAGACCATGATCGGACGATACCTGCATGAGCCTGTCCACGGTCTTCTCTGTTTTCTTTGTAATAGTATAGTTTCTGTCAGAAAATGACATCGTTATCACTATGAGTTGCAACGAAGCAATTCTACAATGGCCAATAATCCAGGGTTTAAAGAACGCCGGACAAATGTTCCCAACTATCGATCTGTTTTCAAAAGTCAGCTATACTTTCCGAGACATCCTCAAAGTGGCCAATTTAATTAAATTTACATTTTTCGTCTTTCAAGAAGGATTCATTGCCGTGTTGATGTGAAAGTTGTATATACATTT
Source organism: Azorinus chamasolen (assembly GCA_963576725.1). Lineage (NCBI taxonomy): Eukaryota > Metazoa > Mollusca > Bivalvia > Cardiida > Solecurtidae > Azorinus > Azorinus chamasolen. The sequence continues at coordinate 59,657,496 of OY755243.1, read as the reverse complement.
ATATATTAGGTTATAATTTAGTATAACATTCTTAGCATATTGTTAAATTTCAATTCAATATACTGTATTGTATCAAACATACATGTATGCTTACAGCACATTTTGAACTACATATATGAGCATGGCATGGATTTACAGACGAGCGCAAAATCAACATAGTGAAAACATCACAGGGGTTTCTCTTTAGCACGCAAATGTATGTAAAACAACATGAATCACCCCATAACTTCTCTACGACAATATATTTATAGTGTGGATCCAGACTAGTTCAGCAGCAACAATAATAAGAAATGAAATACAGTAAATAAAGACTCGATACTACGACATCTTAGTAAGGAGGATGTTTTGTCTTCGTAGGAAGGTGGCTGCCACCTGTGTTAAGGATTAATAATGGTATGTATTTGAGTGTTCGTAGTATCGAGTTTTAATGTAATTTCATAGTACAACTTGACAATTACTGTAGATAGAGCCGACGCAACATCAGAGTCGGTTGTTAATAGTCTTGGTCTACAAAATTCGCATCACACACTATACATTTTTCTCCCATCCATTGTGTAACTTTTATACATCACAATGTTTTGCGAAAATGTCACAGTTTACAGCATTTGTATTCATATCCTATTCACTGTGACAGCGTACAGTGTGGCTGAAAGTGGTGTATTACTTGTGTGAGACATTTCAGGACATGTGTTTGTTATGATGTCATTGTAACTATATCGTAAACCCAGATAGGTGTCTTAATTGGACTGACTAGTACAGTGTGGCTGAAAGTAGTGTATTACTTGTGTGAGACATTTCAGGACATGTGTTTGTTATGATGTCATTGTAACTATATCGTAAACCCAGATAGGTGTCTTAATTGGACTGACTAGTACAGTGTGGCTGAAAGTAGTGTATTACTTGTGTGAGACATTTCAGGACACATGTTTGTTATGATGTCATTGTAACTATATCGTAAACCCAGATAGGTGTCTTAATTGGACTGACTAGTGCGGCTAACCAACCTTTAAACACATAATTACTTTTACGATCAATTATACGATCAACCTAAACGTTTACTACTACTTCCTTCTTTTGTGGTATTCTAGTTTGTATAAAATGGGGAACTTTGGAGAGCTTGACCAACAGAAATCAACATCAACAGCTCACTCTAGTCTGACAAAGTTTGCTGAGGGACAGCGAAGCAAAAGGTATGTTTGAACGTATTAGTACTGTATGAAAGGAAGACAGCGAATACAGAAGTGTTATATACTTAAACACTGTCATTTGCTTGTTGATATGGAACTATTTTAAGTTTATAGACATGCGTAGAAATGTGTGACTGAGATACAAAATTTTAAACGATCAAGACATTGAATGGTTTTAACTGAAACATGAAAACAATTAGATTGGATAGTCTGGTCTAAAACACGCATTTGTTTCAAAATCACCAACCTGTGCCAATAACATAATGACAATTTCTTAACGCAAGTCTTTAGCAGCATTACCTAGTTATATTTATTTAGACTTTTCTCTCTGAAATAAAACCATCAATAACTGGTTGGCCCTTTCAGCCGAATTCATATGCATTACTGAAAACAGGCGTAAGCCATTTTTTGTATTCGATACATGGCTGCCAGACAAAATTATTTCCAGTGCAAAATTGACCTAATTCAAAAAATATCTTCGGAAAAGACTTTATCTGTAATCAACAATCAACTATTAGCTAACGATATTAGTACAATATAATACATGAAACTGTTGGGCGTACTATTTAATTACTTACCCTATGACTATTCAGTATTAAATAAAGACATCATGGATATTAATTAACTGAAGCTTATGATGACACTTTGAACAATAGAATAGTTAACCATAAGAGAAACTGTAGAATCAGATCTATATCATTTCATAAGGAAACAGAGAAGACCCAGATCAGACGGCTCCTACACAAGCCGTCCGATCTCGGTCTATGTTTACAAAAGCTTGAAAATGCGTCTCTCGAGACACATACGTTCTAATAGTTTCTATTGATGTTATGGGCTTTCGTGATGGTCAACATGAAATTGAAATAGAAATGCACCACGCAGTTTAGCGTTTAAATAAAATGACAGAGAATACATAAAACTAGAGTAAAATGCAATTTAATAATTTGAATTATGTATCTGATTGAAAACAGAATATGCCACATTCGTTTGTTTTCCTTGCAGCTTAATTCCAAAATGAAGACTCTTTGTGTCATTTTTGCCGTTATGCTTGGTCTTGCCGCCGTGCAGGCGCATATCGGTGGATACGGTTATGGCAGACGTGGCTTAGGTGGACTCTACGGTGGACTTTACGGTGGCTATGGATTAGGTATGGGAGGATATGGTGGTCTCTATGGCGGCTATGGCTACGGCAGAATGTTTGGCGGTTACGGCTATCCTTACCACGGATATGGCAGAATGATTGGAGGTTACCACCCCTTTGGAGGTTACGGATACATGAGAGGATTCGGATACCCATACGGAGGTTATGGTGGTTACGGTGGTTTTGGATACCGCCGATACAACAAAGGATACGGGAAAATGAATTACCGTGAGTAGACTAAATTCAAACATGTGCTTCACGTAAAAACACACACACACACAAAGAGGTTCAAAAATAGCCAATGGAGGAATGGGTTAATATTACTTCAATATCTCTTCCAAACTGTGGCAAACAGTTTCTGTATCTTGATGAGGCACCAAGTTACATTACCTCTCATATGGACTGAAACTATTTGCACAGGCTATCATGAATCTACCGCTAGCATGCAAAGAATTAACAGACAAGCTTAGAAAGTGTGACTTTTGAATATATACCGGAGAGTTAACAGCAGCGTCTCTCGTGAAGATTGGCCAAGTTTTGTAATCCATGCTGTGCTTCAGGTGGAAATGGCGATGTTCTCCAAGACCGTATAAATTGTCAGAGGCCAGATTGGAAGAAATGTAATACAAAGTGTAACAGTAAAAAGGACAAACCCTGGTTAGAGGACTCTTATATGAGCTCTCTTCCTCTGGGTATACACTGTTTGCATGGGACATTAGTGACTTCCTTCCCACATTGTCAAGTTCAAATCAAATAATTCGCAAAGTGAAACAATGATTCGTAAACAGCGCATGTTGAAATCTGCATGTACATACTGGTCATAATAATGTTCGAAAAAAGTCAGGCTTAATGGGTGGTGGTTGTTTCATTCAACTAGTTTAAACCTTCCCTTGTTGAATATTCATGAAGGAAATAATGACACCATGATTTATTTGCTGAGTTTTTATAATGGCACATATACACCTGGATTTGTGACAGAAAATGTAAAGTCAGGGTCCATGCTTATAAAGGTTTTTAGTTGAGTCTGAGATCGTTCTCAAGCTTTTGATTGGTCATATTTGAGTTCTCAAGCTTTTGATTTTTCAGATTTGAGCCAAAGGCTCAAATCTGCCCAATCAAAAACTTGACAACGAACTCAGACTCAACTAAAAGTTTTATAAGCATGGACCCAGATCTATTATGATTTTATAAGCAAACAAAGCAGACCCTGATGATGGATCGTCTTATCTGATCCTACTCTGTTTGCAAAGGCGTGAAAAAGCATTTGCACGAAATAAAGCGATATATTGGTAATGCAAGGATGCAATACATCTTTAAGAAATCAGTAAAAATAAAGTTTCTCTGTTTCTTCTCTTTTTCAGGAAAGAAGGGGTACTACTGAACGGTCGGGTCGTCTACTAAATCCATTCCTGCCTATTTATAACTATTCCATTTGTATTGACGTTGTTTGTTTGTTCTGGTACATCGATATCTACAATAAAAATACATGAACGCAAACTGTTTATGTTTGTTTTCTCTATGTCAGTGAACTTTGAATCAAAACTGCACGACTACGTTCTGTAGTGCGAATTATTGTCAATCTTGAATGTTTGATGCACGTGAGACGCCGGATAAACTAATGTATAAATAAATTTGCTCCAATTCCTAGAAATATATTTCAACATAATGTTAAAAGTGGTGATTGTAGACCAGGTTCGGGACTTTGTAACAGCTAAAATTCCAGACTCGAGTTTTTCCATAGCATTTAATAGAATACAATACAGTTAAACCTCTCTAAAACGGCCACTAAATTACATCAAGTATTTTGTGTTAAAGGCAGGTGACTGCTTAAAGCAAGGTGAAAGTAAAACAAAACGCACCTATAGGAGCGTTCTCTTTTACTTTTACCTTGCTTTATGCAGCCACCTAGTCTAAATACCAACCAATTAAGATAATTTAGTGGCCGTTGTAGAGAGGTTTTACTGTATTTAACCCTTTCCCTGTTGAATATTGAAGTAAAACTTAATGACATCATGAATATCAATTAGATTCAATTTCATTTCGTGCTATTTTAGGAATGATAACACATGTATAATCCGATTTATAAAGTTTCAAAGGCAAACAGAGCAGACCCTGATCAGACTCCTACAAGAGTTTGCAAACGCGCGAAAAAGGCGTTTATGTTAAAGGAAAGGGTTAACATTGCTTTTATACACTTCAAATGGTAACAGTTTTCAGACAAAAACTCAAACTGAAACAAAAGCTCCATTTTAATCTGATTTTTGGACAGTACAGTATGTGGACAATTGGTATTACGAAATCTGTCCAGACTTTGTTTTATGTGAAATTATAATGTTGAATGAAATGGGTATCTAACAATAGATATGGTTAAATATAGCTTAATCACGGTCGAAATATAGTAACAAAAAGAGGAGGCTAATGGCAAACGGATCTACAGTAAAACCTCTCTGTAACGACCACTAAATTGCGTTAATTAGTTGGTATTTAGGGCAGGTGGCTGCTTAAAGCAAGGTGGAAGTAAAACGGAACGCCCCTATAGGAGCGACCTGTTTTACTTTCACTTTGCTTTAAGCAGCCACCTGCCTTTAACACAAAATACTTGATGTAATTGCGTGGCCATTATAGAGAGGTTTTACTGTAAATCAGTATATTTGCAAACAAAACAACATTATTATGAAAATATAGAAAACATATCACATACACTACTGCATCTAAACTCTATTAGCCTAATTACACCGCTGTTTGAAGCTTTCTTTAACTCTAGAACATTTCATCAACTACTTTTAACGTAACTTTCAATCTAAAACGGTTCAGATTCCGTTTAAAACTGGAGCATACATCCGCATTTTGAAACGTACAGTAGAACCTCTCTATAACAGCCATTAAATTAAGTATTTTGTGTTAAAGGCAGGTGGCTGCTTAAAGCAAGGTGAAAGTAAAACAGAACGGTCCTATAGGAGCGTTCTGTTTTACTTTCACTTTGCTTTAAACAGTCACCTGCCCTAAATACTAACTAATAAACACAATTTAGTGGTCGTTATAGAGAGGTTTTACTGTATCTAACATTTATAGACCGATGTATGATTGAAATGTGACTACCATTTATAGACTACTGTATAATTGAAACGTTAAGTACTACCATTTATAGACTACTGTATAAAATGAAACGTTACTACCATTTATTGACCTCTGCAGAATTGAAACATTTGCAGACCCTTGTATAATTGGAATATTTCTTCAGGGTTCCTAATTTTCTGCTAATTAATATTCACGAGGTCGTTATTCCTTACATTCCACTACTTGAACTAAGGCTTTCATCCGCTACTTGAAACCTCGATAAAATCTTCTACTAGAATAATAAATACTATGTAAACGTTATCGAAAATGGATTCGCCCGTAGTTATACGTCTACCCAGTATCTGATCTGCTGAACTTTGTATTTGAGTTGCGATTCGTTCAAACTTTTGAGAAACTATTGACCCATTCAAACAGCTTGTACCCAGATGAGAAGCCGAGTCACTCGGTGTCTCACCTAGTTCCAAGCTGTTTGCAAGTGCAAGTCAGGTCACGCTAAACATGAGAAGGGTTAAACTCAGATTTACTCTGGTTTCGTATCGTAGACATGAACAGCGTGTCGAACAATGAGGACACTGACGAAACATCGAGATAGCCAACATCTAATTTAGATTCAAATGTTTGGAAAATGTAATTATGAAAATGAATAATCATTCGCATGCTAAAGGTCAATAGATAAAAGGTAGCCACTGACATAAACAACCGATAACAAATTTAGTAGGTCAGAAAGCCTATAAAAATTTTGTAAACACTTTCAGACATGGACTTTACAAAGGGCTGTATACCAATGTCGTTTCGCTTTTAAGCCTCTTTCTTTCTTCTGCCAGTGTTTTGTTTGCTAGATATATTGGAGTTGATCGTATGCACTGAACATATATGACACTCACAACTTCCCCTACTGTCGGTCGGTCGGTCGGTATGTCTGTCTGTCTGTCTGTCTGTCTGTCCATCCTCCAGTCTGTCAGTCAGTCATGCTGTCAGTCAGTCTGTCTGTCTGTCTTTTGGTCGATAGTGTCGGTCATTCGGTCTGACTGGTCTATGATTCTGTCTCTGTATGTGTCTGTCTATGTGTGTGTGTTTGTGTGCGTCTTCTTTTGTGTGTATGTGTGTGTGCGTGCGTGCGTGCGTGCATGTGTGTGTGTTTTGTTGTGTTCGTCATTCTTCCGTTTCATGGTTTTCTTCATACATCGTCTTTAACCTTTAGCTAGCTGAACAAATTCTACTCTGGGAGAGAATGTCCTCTTTAAAACATTTTTTCCATTTCTTAAAAATCAAACAACAACAAAACAACCAGTTTATTTACAGTTTGACAAGTGTATTTACCCTTAGCCTGCTAAGCGCGACCTAACTGACATTTGCAAACACCTTGGATCCTGATGAGACGCCGAGTAACACGAGTCGACGTCTCATTAGGATCGAAGCTGTTTGACACTCAATATAATAGTATCTCAAAAGTAACAACGGCAACAAATCGGAGCATAAGCAGACCTCATTTTTATAGCAGGCTAAGGGTTGATCAGTTTGACAAGACTGTTTGGACCTCGATAAAAAGATCTGAATTAATAAAGTCACATTGTCTGACATGTGTGCGTGTGTTTAATCTTCATCTGTCAACAGGCTACATGCATATTAAAAACAGATAACGGGTCATCTGCCTAATGATTATACGGGGATGTGGCTCAGTGGTAGATCGTTCGATTTGCATGTGAAAGCACCCAGGTTCGATCCCCGGCATATCCATGTATTTGTTTTTTACATAGACCATTACTTCACAATTTTAAAAGCCAGCTGCTCGTCACATTGACCTTGATTTGATTTTGGGTTTTAAACTGCACCATGCATCTCTACAAAATCATTTCCCTTAAGAAAGCTAATCTGACATACTCTTGTGATGCTTATGTGTATGTCTGAGAAACCTTCAGTTATGCTGGGGGTTCTGCATAGAGCAAGTGCCAATAAACCCGTTTTCTGCATTCAAAGGGTTAAATCATATTCTTACATATTATTAATTTCAATCAGCCTAATTTATTTCTTATTTTTACCCTTTACTTAATGAATAGCCATGTAACTTTATGGATATTTTATCATGGCATAATTTCATATTACCCTAAATGTTCAGACAGACAAACATAGGCAAGTGGTGAAGACCCAAAACAAACTGCTCCGGTAAAAGATTGATCAATGTCCTCACCACTTGCTATTACAGTAAAACCCTCTAAATCGGACGTTCACTTTAGTATAAATATCAGTCTTAATATCAGGTGATCAACGTAGAAAGCTCCACTAGGAGCTGTCTGCGTGTCCATCATCCTGCATTTAGCAGCCACCTGCCTAAAAGTATCCAAATTCTTCTCTACTAGATTTCCGGTTTAGAGGGTGTTTTCTGTATATAGTGCAAAGCTGAATTATCCAGCTTTTTAAATGGATGGGGAGGAGAAACTTGGTACCGGAATATTTAGAGTAAATATGATATGAATATTTGACTATATATATATGGCAGAAACTGTAGAATCATCAGATCTATTTATTCCACAAGCAACCAGAGCAGACCCTGATCAGACAGACCATTTCAGAAGCTGTCTTATCTGGATATACTCCGCTTGTTTGCAGTTGTTTTGAAACTCGTGCAAGTGAATGATTGAAAAGGTACTATATACGACTTAATAAGATAAATTGCTTGCTTTAGGTGAAAGGCTGAAATTTAAGGACAAACGTGTTATGCTGAATCTGTTGTTCTTTATTTTGCTAAATACAAATATATAAACAACACCAAATTAAATTACATATATGTATACACACTCGCACACGAAAACGTACGCACACACACGCACACTTATCACCCAAACAAAATACTAACAGAGTTAGCCTTCACTCCAATGACCCATATATGTACATTTTCAAACCTGTACAAAAGTTAATAAAATTCAGATCAGACGGATCCTGTATGAGCTGTCTGAACAGCAGCCTCTCCGTTTGCTTATGAAATAAGTGCAGCCATGGTTAACATTTCCTTGCTTCATATGCCATTATAAAGAGTCATCTAATTAATATTCATGATGTCATTAGTTCTTACATTCATGGAGTAACTTAAGGGTAAAACCAGGTTACACAGACGGCTAATGAAAACGTGCAAATTTGACCCATGCTAACAAAGACCTTCGATTACACATACAATGATACAGCACTAAAACAAAAAATGTTTCATAAAATATCGAAAAAATAGATAATGGTAACAATTGTATTAATTTAGTATTAACCCTTACAGTACGGGACACGAGTCAGTATCCTTTGCAAATAGTGTAGACCCAGACGAGAGGGCTCCTAGAGGAGCTCCTAGAGGAGCCTTCTCGTCCGGGTCTGCGCTGTTTGCCATCTTACACTTTCTTTCGCTAAGTCCTTAAATATTCACAATAAGCTTGACTTGTTTGAATTTTGGAATAGTCCATTTGAAAATTCAGTGTAGTAAGGGTTAAAGCCAAATGTTTCAAGATAGTATACACACTTATCTTTAGCCTGCTATGGGCGGATGAGGGAATATCTTTGCAAACATTTTGGATCCAGATGACACGCCGAGTAACTCGGCGTCTCATCAGGATCCAAACTGTTTGACACCCTGGTTGAATTTTGATAGACAAATTGATTATAGCATGAATTTTGAAAAATGTAGGTGAAAAGTTCTGTAAAAATAATTTAATTTTCTCAGCAGGCTAAAGGTTAAAGAATCTCTGTAAACGAGTATTACATGTATCTTGATACTAGTCTTATTTATACTAGATGAGTCGATACAAAATTGACTACAACTGAACTCATCCTCATAGGGATGACTCAAAGGAGTGAGGTTAATCTATTTCCAAGTTAGCGCGTTAACCATTTACCCCATGAATATTCATTAAAGAAATAATGACATCATGGATATTAAATAGATTAGTTGTTATAAATGCACATGGACACAGGAATTTAAGGTCAAGACATCAATGCTTAGCAGTATACAATAAATCCCTCTAATACTTAAAATGATAAAATCTTTAAAACAGGTCGTAAATTAATGATGGACAAAAACAGAAAGTTCCATCAATTTATGTTATTCCCTTTGTCCAGCATTAAGCAACAATCTGCTTTTAAGGACTGCTTTGTTAATAAATTATGCGGTCGCTTTAGCCAGGCTCTACTGTAGTAAGTAAGTACAGTAGAACATGTCTTAAACGGCCCAAAAAGGTATAATTATGGGTCTGTGGTAGTTTAATGCAGGTCTAAGGCAATGCAGAAAGCTCATATAGGAGCTTCCTGCAATACTTTTGCCTGTATTTAGCAACAACCTGCTTTTGTATGTACAATAAATGAATGACCAGTAGAATGATAGGTTATATGGTAATTCATCAAAACAGTAGGTTCTCCCCCGAAGTTTGATATCACGATTTACCATTTTCCTGATAAACAAGCCTTTTATCATAACTTTGTAAACAGATAAGACCCCGATAAATTGGGTCCTGTAAAGAAGTAGTCTGATTAGGGTTTTTCTGCTTATTGGATTATATAGATTTGAATACAGTTTCTGCCTTGGACAAAAATATACTATGTTCATATGCCATTATAAAAATACTAACCAATATTCATGACGTCATTACTTCTTACATGAGTATTCATCAGATAAATGTTAACAATGATATTATCTACACATTTCTTGGAAACCTATTCCGGAAGTCACTTTCGTTTTGAATTAACCCATTTGCGCCTAGTGGATTCTTCCATGTTTATATATTGGATTCGTTAATTTTTTTTATCTAAGGGATACCTGGCCTAAATTTTCAATTTCGGTTTTTATATTGAAATTCCAATCAGCAAACAGTGTAGACTGATCAGACGCCGAATTATGCGGCGTGTGATCAGAGTCTACACTGTTTGCCTATGTCCCATATATGGGATCGTGGACACAAGTGGGTTAAGTTACCACATGTCAGGAATTAACCATTTACTCCATACATACACAAGTACACGCCTTTGTAAGCAGAGAATACCTAAATCTGACATCTACTGCAGGAGATGTTGATCAGGGTATGCCACATTTCCTTATGGAATAAGATATATCAATATCCTATTCTAATTTGTCAGGACCAAAACATTTAACACAATAATCATTCACATTCAGTTACCATCCCTTCACTTGTCGAACAACCATATATTGACCCGTATATGAATTGACCATTTCCCTGCAAAATATGGAGTGAGCGAGTGAGTTGGGTATGGAATAATCACATCATTGTTATTAATTAGCGGAGTTTTTATGGGTGGCATATGAACACAGGATGTTTTGGTATTGGAAGAAACTAGTGTCAGATCTAAAAATTATTTCACAAACAGACAGAAACCGTCAGACATAAGTCTACTCTGTTTGCAAATGCTTGAAGTGATTATATGGAGGAAAGGGAACAATCTTTATTAGTTTAACCCTTTCTCTGATGACTATTTATGTTAAGAAATAATACATGTATGAATCTTCATTCATAATACAATTATTACAGAGGGTGGTTATTAGAGATTACGTATGCACAATGGTGTAACATGAATTTGATTCAACTCGAAAATTCTGCTTTCAAATGTACACGCATTTGTTGAATCTGCCAATATACCTTCCTTTTAGTTCTTGCCAAAGGGAATACTTCTTGCTGAATAAACAATAATATCCCCGATTGCAATTAAGCCCCATAACCGCGTCAAGGTAGGAGGTAAATATGGGGTTGCCACTTTTCCTTTTTCCAAAAAGAATACACAAACAGAAAATTTACAGAAAAAAGTGTTGCCCGCAGGAAAAAAGATAGAAAGAACCCATTAAATGAGTGACTTGTCAAAACGCTTGATCCTCTCTGTAACTACATGTACATGTCTAAATGCCAAAACGTCTATCTAAAGCTGGGAGATCAAGCAATAGCTTTATGCATCTGTCCATTCATTAAAGAAGTTTTAAATACAGTCAAATAAAAATGCAAGCGCCCTGTGAGCTTGCTAGATCAGTTAATTGCCCTTAATATAAGCTCTCTGAGCATTTGACGGTTCAGAAAAGTATCCCCTGGCAGAGATCAAATTATGAAGTTTGCTATCTACTAATAGAGGACTCAGTTCCAGGACAGGCTGTGGTGGTTGAAATCCTGGGATGCAGTTTGCTTCTTGCTCACAGACGGTTAAATCACGACAGACCATTGTGTTTATAGTTCAGTTTGCTACTCAAGTAACGTAAGTGAAGTAAAATGAGGCAAAACGTACACCAGCAATATCGAAGTAATAGAAAATTGATTCCTAGTAGTCCCTAATGTCCTATATGAAATCCTAACGCTGAGCAAGCAACCTCAAAAGTGCTGGTACACGACTGCCTATAATACAGATAAGCTGTATTTATTTTATGTCAAAGATGCAGTTTCATTTGTACTGTAGACCCACCAAGACACCTGAAGAAAACTACCAAAGTACTAAACTATCAATACTACAAAACGATCTATGAAAGTCCGAACCAAAAATGTAACATCACTGACTTGTCTATGATGTCACATTGGACCGAGAAACGACCATAGCACATATAAGGTGCTTGGTGGGATATAAATATATACATGTATATATAAAAACAACGTTAAACTTTAAACCAGAACAAAACTACTGCACTATAATAACTATAGACTGCTGAAATTAAAACCGCCTATAACCAAGAAGTAGACTGCATCGCAGGACATCAAACACTATAGCATGTCCGGAAATCGAACCCTCTGCCAGTAGATGTAAAAGACGGACGGCAGGCTGAAAAATACTCATTGAGCTTTAACCTTAGCCCAATCTAAAAGTGTATGCAAGTAGGACGATATTAAAAACAGACGTTTTATGATATCGGCCACATCAGACCATAACACACACTGTACCCATAAAATATAAATCCCATTGACTGATCGGAATGAGAATAAAATAAATATGGACAGTTGCTTTCAATATCTCAAACCTTAGGGCAACATAATTAACGAAGTAGTTATAAACGTAAATTTACTAGAAGAAAAAGGAAATTTGGCCATTAGAATGAACGTATCGTGCATTTCTAACTATCTGGTGACAGTATAGACCCAGAACAAATTCCCCACTGTTCTAAGTGAGGCCTTTGGATTGGATCGCCACTCAAGCACTATTTATTCACACAAAATAAATTGAATCCAAACTGTTTGCAAATCAAGCACTGATTATTCGAACTAGGTCAATAGGATCCAAACTGTTTGCCACTCATGCACTATTTATCCACACAAAATTAATAGAATTCAATCTGTCGTTGATGCCCTGTTCACATTTGATCAATAGGATCCTAACTGTTTGTCTTTCTAGTTCGATTGATTCACACCAGATCAATAGGATCCAAACTGTTTGCCATTCAAGCACTTTTTTCACACAAGATAAGTAGGATCTAAACTGTTTGCAAATCAAGCACTGTTTATTGAAACTAGATCAATGGGATCCAAACTGTTTGCCTCTCAAGCACTATTTATTCACACAAACTAAATTGGATCCAAACTGTTTGCAAATTAACCACTTTTTATTCACACCAGATTATAGGATCCAAACTGTTTGCCATTCAAGCATTATATTTTCACATAGGATAAATAGGATCTAAACTGTTTGCAAATTAAGCACTGATTATTCGAACTAGGTCAATAGGATCCGAACTGCGATTCAAACACTATTTATCCACACAAGATGAATAGGATCCAAACTATTTGTCGTTGATGCTCTGTTCACATCTGATCAATAGGATCCTAACTGTTTGTCTTTCTAGTTCGATTGATTCACAACAGATCAGTAGGATCCAAACTGTTTGCCACTCAAGCACTATTTATCCTAACAAGATGAATATGATCTAGACTGTTTGTCGTTGATGCTCTGTTCACATCTGATCAATAGGATCCTAACTGCTTGTCTTTCTAGTTCGATTGATTCACACCAGATAAATAGGATCTAAACTGTTTGCCATTCTTCCTTCGTCCTTGATGTTCCAATGCAGCTACCCTACTTCTTCGGACCCGCCCACTCGGCCCAATGGAAACCATCAGTGAAGATAGTCGTCCTGGAAGACTCTATAACGCCTTGTAGCCAGTCAGGGATTGGGGACTTGACGTCATAGAGCTGAATAGTCTGCCTCGGTCCAACGTCGCCTCGTCATCTGGTCCCTCTGGTGGCATTCAAGCACTTTTATTTCACACAAGATAAGTAGGATCTAAACTGTTTGCAAATCAAGCACTGTTTATTGAAACTAGATCAATGGGATCCAAACTGTTTGCCTCTCAAGCAAAATTTATTCACACAAACTAAATTGGATCCAAACTGTTTGCAAATTAACCACTTTTTATTCACACCATATTATAGGATCCAAACTGTTTGCCATTCAAGCATTATATTTTCACATAGGATAAATAGGATCTAAACTGTTTGCAAATTAAGCACTGATTATTCGAACTAGGTCAATAGGATCCAAACTGCGATTCAAACACTATTTATCCACACACGATGAATAGGATCCAAACTATTTGTCGTTGATGCTCTGTTCACATCTGATCAATAGGATCCTAACTGTTTGTCTTTCTAGTTCGATTGATTCACAACAGATCAATAGGATCCAAACTGTTTGCCACTCAAGCACTATTTATCCTAACAAGATGAATATGATCTAGACTGTTTGTCGTTGATGCTCTGTTCACATCTGATCAATAGGATCCTAACTGCTTGTCTTTCTAGTTCGATTGATTCACACCAGATAAATAGGATCTAAACTGTTTGCCATTCTTCCTTCGTCCTTGATGTTCCAATGCAGCTACCCTACTTCTTCGGACCCGCCCACTCGGCCCAATGGTAACCATCAGTGAAGATAGTCGTCGTGGAAGACTCTATAACGCCTTGTAGCCAGTCAGGGGTTGGGGACTTGACGTCATAGAGTCTGCCTCGATCCACCGTCGCCTCGTCATCTGGTCCCTCTGGTGGCATTCAAGCACTTTTTTTCACACAAGATAAGTAGGATCTAAACTGTTTGCAAATCAAGCACTGTTTATTGAAACTAGATCAATGGGATCCAAACTGTTTGCCTCTCAAGCACTATTTATTCACACAAACTAAATTGGATCCAAACTGTTTGCAAATTAACCACTTTTTATTCACACCATATTATAGGATCCTAACTGTTTGCCATTCAAGCATTATATTTTCACATAGGATAAATAGGATCTAAACTGTTTGCAAATTAAGCACTGATTATTCGAACTAGGTCAATAAGATCCAAACTGCGATTCAAACACTATTTATCCACACACGATGAATAGGATCCAAACTATTTGTCGTTGATGCTCTGTTCACATCTGATCAATAGGATCCTAACTGTTTGTCTTTCTAGTTCGATTGATTCACACCAGATCAATAGGATCCAAACTGTTTGCCACTCAAGCACTATTTATCCTAACAAGATGAATATGATCTAGACTGTTTGTCGTTGATGCTCTGTTCACATCTGATCAATAGGATCCTAACTGCTTGTCTTTCTAGTTCGATTGATTCACACCAGATAAATAGGATCTAAACTGTTTGCCATTCAAATACAATTTTTCCACACCAGATCAATAGGATCTAAACTGTTTGCAAATCAAGCACTGTTCCATCTAGATCAAAAGGATCCAATCTTTTTGCAAATCAAGCACTTTTTATTCACACCAGATCAATAGAATCCAAACTGTTTGCCACTCAAACACTATTTATTCACACAAAATAAATTGGATCCAAACTGTTTGCAAATCAAGCACTTTTTATTCTCACCAGATCAATAGGATCCAAACTGTTTGCCAATCAAGCACAATTCACACAAAATAAATTGGATTCATACTGTTTGCAAATCAAGCACTGTTTTTTCACATCAGATCAATAGGATCCAAACTGTTTGCCATTCAAGCATTATTTTTTCACACAAGATAAACAGGATCTAAACTGTTTGCAAATCAAGCACTGTTTTTTCACACCAGATCAATAGGATCCAAACTGTTTGCCATTCAAGCATTATATTTTCACATAAGATAAATAGGATCTAAACTGTTTGCAAATCAAGCACTGATTATTCGAACTAGGTCAATAGGATCCAAACTGAAGTAGTTATAAACGTAAATTTACTAGAAGAAAATGGAAATTTAGCCATTAGAATGAACGTATCGTGCATTTCTAAATATCTGGTGACAGTATAGACCCAGAACAAATTCCCCACTGTTCTAAGTGAGGCATTTGGATTGGATCGCCACTGCCTGAACAAAACGTCACAGCATCCTCGAGTCCTTGCAGCTTTCTCGTCCCATTATCTTCCTTTTCGCCCCTTCGTCGCCAATGTTATTCCGCTAAGTCGCGGTTGGTTCCTCCGTCGTCTTGTGGTTGTTGGCCTCTTCATTCGTCCTTGATGTTCCAATGCAGCTACCCTACTTCTTCGGACCCGCCCACTCGGCCCAATGGGAACTATCCGTGAAGATAGTCGTCGTGGAAGACTCTATAACGCCTTGCAGCCAGTCAGGGGTTGGGGACTTCGACGTCATAGAGCTGAATAGTCTGCCTCGGTCCACCGTCGCCTCGTCATCTGGTCCCTCTGGTGGCATCTTGGTCCTCATCTTGGTGGCATCTTGGTCCTCATCTTGGTCCTTCCTGGTGTCATCGTGGTCCTGTCATCTTGGGCTTCATCCGTTCTACAAAAAACTAAATACAAAAGAAGGTTAAGGCTGAAAAGAATTTATGGATTAGAACATATATAACAACACTAACAACAATACATATGAAAGAACACTCAAAATACAATTGCAAAACAAAACTAGCTATACAAATACTAATAACAACCATACATGTAATTAGAAAAAAAAACGAGTTGACCGATCAACTTCTAAACGCGCGCGATGTGGTACGACAAACGAAAATGATTGGGATTAGAACAAATATAACAACAACAACAACAATACATATACATGAGCACTCAAAATACAATACAAACAACGTTAACAATATTAATATCAAAACAAACTAGCAATACAAAAACTAATACATGTAACAACCATAATGAGAAAAAAACCGAGCTGACCGATCAGCTTTTAAACGCGCGCGATTCGGTATCACATTAAAAAACTAAACATATCAAACAATCTTAATCTATCAACAGCTGAAAATGATTGGGGTTAGAACAAATATAACAACATCAACATTATTACAAATACAAGAATACTCAAAATACAATGAAAACAACGATAACAATATTAATAATATCACAACAAAACTAAACTAGCAATACAAATATTAACAATCACGACGAGAAAAAACAACCGAGTTGACCGACCAGCTTCTAAACGCGCGCGATTCGGTATCACATACAAAAACTAAACATATCAAACAATCTTAATCTATCAACCAATAAACTATGAACAAACCTAATTAACCTGAACCCTTTGTGCACACTTAAAACCTAAACCCTGATTCCTCTTATGTTCCATCCTTCAGCGCAGCTCCCGGTGTTGGTCGTTGTCATCGTGGTCCCCTCCTGGTGCTTGGTCCCTCCTGGTGTCATCTCGGTCCCTCTGGGTGTCATCTTGGTTTCATCTGTTGTCGTCGCAGCTCCCGGTGTTGGTCCTTGTCGTAGTTCCTCTTCGTCACCCGCCATGGCGACCCATAAGGGTCCCATATAACACTACCCAGCCGTAGATGCTAAATTTAAATTAAAACATACATATCTCTATAGCAGTGTATATTGGGCGACATCCAAAGAAATAAATTCAGTGAAGCGACATAGTTCGTCTGGCTAATTTATGCCAAGTGTTTAGATACAGATCACAGGTATCCAACAGGGTTTTTCTTTCCCCAGCTGGAATCCAACCCAGCGTTATGTAACATAAATCACAAAATCTGGATCTTAAAATTTGCGGACAATTGTTTAAAACTGTAACGGTAAGGCTACTGTTAACACTTTCGTTGTTCTATATTTATTCCAAATTGTAATACCTACCGATTATTCATGGACAAAATAGTTAAAATAAAATATGGAAGATTGAAGGTTGTAGCCATTTTAGAAAGCAAATGAACAGACATTTCAAATTCCATTAGCAAACGGAGCGGACCCTGATCAGACGGCTCCTCTAGGAGCCGTCTGATCTGGGTCTACTTTGCTTGCAGATGCGTGAAAACGCGTTTATATGAGGGAAAAGGTTAACGGAACAGTTTGAGAATTAAACGGTTTGTTTCAGGTCAGCAGATCCCATGTGTATATACAGTAAACCCCCTCTAAACCGGACGTTAAACTTTATATAAATATGTCTTGGTGGCAGCTTTATATAAAACAGGGTGAAAGCAATGCAAAAAAAGCTTCTGTTGGAGCTTTCTGCATGATTTCACACTGCATAAAGCAGCCACCTGCTTAAAAGTATCTAAATGCTGTTTTACTAGAATTCCGGTTTAGATGGGTTTTACTGTACTTCGCAAAGTAAGTTCGATACCGCTACCTGTGTATTAATAGTTCGATACCAATTCATGTGTATATTTATCTGCAAAGTTGTACATCCATCACATTGAAGCTGTGTATTTCAACGACTATGTTATGTTCTAACCATTTCCTTCATGAGCATGCATATAAGAAGTAATGGCTCTATGGATATGAATCGGAAGAATTTCTATATGTATAGTGGCATACAAACGCAGGACAATTTGGTCACGATAGAAACTGTAGCATGTGAGATCTATATAATTCCATAAGTAAACGGAACAGACACTGGTCAGACGGTTCCTAGAGCTTGACTTGTACAATGTATCGTCTACCTTTGACTAGGTCTATAATTTTTACTCGTTTATACACACGTAAATTGTAAAAGTTCCACCCTAGTTACATAAATCATGGGTAAACCGAATAACAGAGGACGTATTTACCATTTACTAAAAAAATACGCGTGTTTACGTATATTCAGAATAGACCCAGATCAGATAGCTCCAGTAGAAGCTGTCTGATCAGGGTCTGTTCTGGTTGTTAATGGAATATAGATTAGAAGAATGGTTATACCTGTAACGGCATACATTCGCAGGAAATTTTGGTCATGACAGAAACTGTAGTAATTTCATAAGCAAACAGGGCAGGCCCAGATCAGACAGCTCCTACAGGGACCGTCTGATCCCTGTATACTCTGTTTTGCAAATATGCCAATGCATCTCTATGATGTAAAGGTTTAACACGAATCATCTAACATCTAAAGCGTATTCAAATCTCAATCTTTATTTCTTAATATTCATGTAAGAAGTAATGACATCAAGAATATTAATTAGATACATTTGTAACCGGGTGTTCTTATACAGAATCATACCCACATGCAAACAAAGTATGAATCTGAAGTGATTGACACGAAGCTTTAGCATACTGTGGGTAAGCACATTAACCCTTTACTCCATATTCATGTAAGAAATAATGACATATTGATTAGATACATTTTAACAATGTCGTATGAACACTTGGTATGTGATTCTATAGCCATACAGAGCAGACATTGATCAGACGTCTCCTATAAGGCTATATGATCTGGGTCTACTCTGTTTGCAAAGGCGTTCGCATCGTACATATGGAGTAAAGGACTTAGCTTTCAGAATACTGCAAACCCATGGGGAACTTTAATAACTTTCCGAGTCAAGACTAGAGACGGACTTTACAAACGACGAGGTATGAACGAATCGCCTTTGACCCCAGTTTCACCACTTGCCTCCTCCATATCTAGACTACAATTGTGGCAGTTATAAGATATCGGTTAGCTGAAACATTAATTATAAAACGCAGACAGTTAAACGAATGGTGCCCGGCTGTCTGGATCCTGATGAGACTGGGCGTATTATCTAGATCCAAACTATTTCAAAATATGTAGCAGCGCCTGTCTTAACCATTTCCTCCATAAATACGCCATTATACGTATCTGTAAAAATACCTGTTAAAACCAGTGATAGAGCATTTGCTCCATTAGGATTGATATAATAAAATGCTCTATTTATCACAATGGTTTCAAACTAAACAATTTATAAACTTTTCCTTTACTCTAGTTAATTCTCCTTTTAGGTAGATTTATTCAAAGTGGTTGGATCTAAATATAGTCTGTGTAGGAAAGGGTTAAGTGAGCAGTCTTGAACAAAAGTTATTTTTCAGCATTTAGATATTTTCAGCACTCAGTTTGCATAACATGTAAACATATATCAGTGGTTTGTATGAGCAAAATTCACTCTTATATATAGAACCTTCTGGAACCCTTTCTCACTGAATATTCATTTCAGAAATAATGACATCATGAGTATTAGATTTTGTTTTTATTATGGCACATGAACACGTGAGCTTTTCGTCATGACAGAAACTGTATAATCATATCCAAATTATTTCAAAACAAAACAGAGCAGACCCTGATCAGCTGGATTCTACAGGAGCCGTCTGATCTGGATCTACTGTGTTTGCAAAAGAGTTGAGTGTGTTTTAATGGAGTAAAGGGTTAATAGCGAGACGTTTGTCTTATGCATTTATAATGTAAATTAAAAACGCAATACTACGAACACTCAAATACGTACCATTATTGCGCTTTTAAAGAGGTGGCAGCTTAATGCCCCCCTAGGAGCTTTATGCATGCCTTTCACTCTGCATTAAGCATCCACCTGCCTACAAAGACATGAATTCTTCATTACTAAAGTTTCGTAGTATCGAGGTTTTACTGTACATGTATACAATGCTTTGCCTCATACAGACGCTAGTTGGCACACAGAACCGTCTGATCAGGGTCTGTTCTGTTTGTTTATCTAATTATATAGATCTGGTTCTACCGTTTCTACCCGTGTTTGTCCATCATTATAAAAAAGCTAGTAAATACCCATGATGTTATATTATAATTTCTTGCATAAATATTCATGAGCGGTTTTGAAATATCAGTTCGATTAACAACTACAGTAAATCGCCGCTAATGTGACCACCAACTTGTTGCTAGATGCAGGTGGTAGCTTAATGCAGGACAGAAGTAATGCAGAAAGTTCCTAGAGGAACTTTCTGCATTACGTTTGTCCTGCATTAATCTGTATCTGTATCTATACGTCGTAGAATCCTATTAAGGCTTTTACACGACGGGTCAAGCAACCATCTGCTTATAAAGACGCCCATGTTTATTCATTAAGTGATCGCATTAGAGGAGTTCTATTGTATATACAGTAAATTTCCTCTAAAGCGACCACCAAAAGGCGATAGACATTAATATCCACGAAGGAAAGGGTCTACTCTGTTAGCAAAGACATAAAAACGTATATATGGAGTCTTTACTTGATAGTGCATAACCAATAATGTCGGACAATACTCGGATAATCTTGCTTCCAAACTCTATAGCAATGGTAGGCCATATCAGAAAAGAAATGAGTTCATATACCATTAATATTTAGGACGACGTTATTTCTTAACCCTTTACTCCATAGATAAGCCTTTTTACGCCTTGGCAAGAAGAGTAGATCTCATTCAGACGGTTCCTATAGGAACCGTCCGGATTAGCGTCTGCTGATTGCTTGATATAAATAAAATATTCTACAGCCTCTGTCATGACCAAATGTTCATGTACTATTATAACAATTAATCTAATTAATATTCCTGCTGTCAATGTATTACTTGAATAGTCATGGGTTAATAAATATGCAAGGAATAAAGGACAAAGTAAATCAAAAGAACCAAAACCTAAAAAACTGCAAACTCCACCATGGAGCAAACTCCTAGACCACAGTTAGTTATAAAACAATGTGAAAAGAAACAAGTAACAAACGATAATACTCACTGGCCTGTCCTCACCCACTCTAGCCAAACTCCTCAATTTCACAAACACATAAACACTTGCAGCAGTCATGTACGAAGTATAGTGAACGAATGATTTTGTTGTAGTTCTTTTGTCATTATCCACACCTTTGAGATTTTTGCTGGAAAGCGTGCAAATACGAGTTGAATAGCCAACAACTCGCGATATTTTCGATTCAGCCATTGATTGAAGTTCAATTGGAAATGTATAAATCTATTCTCAGAAAATTGCTCCCCATACAATAGATCTCAAATAAGATGATCACTGAAACGTTTGTATCCAGATCATAATTGTACTTCAAATTCAGTTTTTTAAACATTGAATTTAAACAAATTCATCTACTTGAATATGAAGATCGATGTTACTATTTGAAAAGATAATTTGATCATGATAAATCAGGTGTTTGATTAGGATCAAAACCGTTTTATACTCTATTTGAGTCTAGCCCCAGTCTAACATTATTACACATAGCATATAGGCTGGGTCCTAGTAGTGGTTACCGTAGCATCCCCCCCCCCTTAGACTTTTTTTCATGGGTACCAAATTGTTTGTTGGGGTCCTCAGAACACATTTTGAGCATGCCCCCAAAAATAAGTTTGTCCCAGCGATGTTTTATTTAACGGTTTCCATGGTAACCCGAGGTAATTTTCGAAACTACCTTGGTTCAGAAAATGCGTCGTAACTTTGCTTTTAGAAGCAATAGAAGGCCAAAACAAGTACCAAAGTGAAGCAGAGACATATAGCTTGAATATGATATAAATTTAATTAATATTCATAAATGCATTCTTATGAATATTAATGAGGAAGTAAAAAAATGCGGGTTTTTTTTAGAAAAAAGGAGTTTGTTGTTTAGTCTGAGAGGCTTATTAATGCACAGAAATTATTGAATTTAGGTTTAACTTGTTTGTTGGCGTCCTCAGAACACATTTTGAGTATTTCCCCAAATAATTTTGTCCAATCTATGTTTTATTAAACGGTTTCCATGGTAACCCGAGGTTAATTTCGAAACATCCTTGGTTCAGAAAATGCGTAATAACTTTGCTTTTAGACGCGATAGAAGGACAAAACAAGTACCAAAGTAAAGCAGAGACATATAGCTTGAATATGATATATGATTTTATTAATATTCATAAATGCATTCTTATGAATATTAATGAGGAAGTAAAACAAATCCGCTTTTCTAGAAAAAAGAGCTTGTTGTTTAGTCTGAGAGGCCTATTAATGCACAAACATTATTGAATTCAGGTTTAAATTGTTCGTTGGGGTCCTCAAAATACTTTTTGAGCATTCCCCCAAAATAATTGTGACCCAGCTATGTTTTATTAAACGGTTTCCATGGTAACCCGAGGTAAATTTCAAAACTATCTTGATTACGAAAATGCGTCATAACTTTGCTTTTAGAGGTAATAGAAGGACAAAACAAGAACCAAAGTAAAGCAGAGGTATACAGCTTGATTACGATATGTAATTATATTAATACTCATTATGCATTCTTATGAATATTAATGAGGAAGTAAAAGATGCGTTTTTAGTAAAACGAGTTTGTTTTTAATCAGAGACGCCTAATAAAATACAAAGAGTTATTGAATGCAGGTTTAAATGTTTTAATATCATCATACAAAGAAAAAAATATCTTTGGTTCATGTAATATTTCTAAAAACATGTATATTTAAGCTAATTTGCATATAACGTGCGTATATGAATAAGCAATTTAACATAAGCACTATATGTAGCATTGTTTCGAGTGTACTATCTTTTCTGCTATTTATTTTACGTAAAATACCAGATATTGAACACAGATTGATAAGAGCATTACTTTGGGTTCATGAATATTAATGCATATTTATGAATATGAATGAGATGTAAAAATAAACACACTTGAATGAGCTGTTCTTTTTATCTGAGATTATTTTAGTTAACCAGTACAGAGCTTGATACTGACTGAAACAGAGATATTGATGTTCATGTATATAAATATGTAGATAATGAATATTATTTTCAAAATCATGGATATTAATGTGAATGTAAACTGTTGTAAGAAAGTAAGTTTTTCTATTATATTGCAATATACATGTATGTGAACAACACATTTCTTGTAAGAAAATAGAGCGGAGGAATTGAGCCTCATGCATGTTTTATGAAGAATATTACTTTTATGAGTATTTTGCAATACAATAGAAAATATATACATCTCGGCTGCAATCATCAGCTTAAATATGTTTACCCATATTAGCCTTGCGTGACTTCGAACTTACTCGCGATGTCTTATGCATTTGCTTGATTATTTACCACAGCATGCCAGAGCAACGCAAGGCTTCTTGCGGGCATTTCGCGACAGGCTGGATAACTCATTAAGTGTATCTGGCCTGCTGCGGATGCTCCGCTTCAGCTCCCAGTCCAGTTTCATCCCTCTGGACATGGGAGACGTGGGAGCTTGCTGACCGACGGAAGAAGTATTCTTCTCCTTGGTCAGCGACTCCCTAGCAACAGACAAATCACTGTCTTCTAAAGCTCAGAAGAAGCCTGCTTTTTCTTTAAAATATCTTTCGTCAACAGCCCATGTTGTTAGTTGCAGCTCGGCACCCAACTGCTAGCCCGGGTGCGGGTTCCCCATTTACCACTTGAATGTTGCCCTTTGTTCTGGTCCCAGGTGTTATTGTTGCCAGGTCTCCCGGTCCGCTTGTTATGTGGAGAGTTTTGCCTGGTCCCGCTGAATCTAGGCCCAGTTATCAGTCACCGGTCCCCGGTGTCCTGGTGTTAGTGCTTCCGTTTCACGACGTCACCGGCAGACCGGTCTACCGAGCCCCGGCCCAAAGATGTCTCTGTGTATTCTTTGGCCCGGTGTCCTAAGTTTGCTCTCCAACGGGCCTCCCTTTGGACCGGGATACCAAAGTGGAACGGTAAATCTACCAGTCCAATCTTTTCTACTGGGCATTCTGTCTCTACACCGCATTACAGTGGGGAAAGTCAACAGGAAGCTGCTCTGGCTAAGTCTAGAAGTTCTTGGTCGTCTAGACCCTGCAATTACTCTTCATCTGCTGAGTACACTTCGTACTCCCCAGCCCCCATCCCACCCCACCCCGTAGGAGGCGTAAAAACCTTCTTATTCTTCTAATGGGAACCGGCACTCGCACCGCTCTCATCGCAGGCGCAGATCGAGGTCTTACCATTACTCTTCTATGCTCTTCCTCCTCTCAGATTCGCCTGCTGGTCTCTCTCGCTAGCCGACACTCATTCTGGGAACCAGCAAGCTTCACCTTACTGGCGGGCATTATGCCTTCTTCTCCAGATCTCTCTCTCTCTCTCTCTCTCTCTCTCTCTCTCTCTCTCTCTCTCTCTCTCTCTCTCTCTTCTCATTCACTTTTTAGCATCGGGAGTTGCATCCAACAGATGGGGTTCGCGTCAAACATTGACCTCCTATGATCCGCGGTCGCCGTGACACCTTCCTCTAGTCTGCAGGACAAGTCGAAGGACGAGCTGTGGGCGTATCTCTTTGCCTCAGAACTACTTCGTGGCAACGTTATGGAGAAAGAGCTGACAGGGCTTCTACCACGAACCCTCCCGCTTCGGGTCTGGTTTTTTTTTAAAAAAATCCTAAGGTTGAATGTAAGCCTCTTACGGGACCTCCCAAGAAAGGTAAGACAACCAGGCCCTATTCTGCCTCTCAGCGGGGCCGGCCAAGAGCCGGTTAGGACCCTTCCCTTTTTCCCCTAACTCAGGGCTGGCATCTCAGGGTTCCTTCCCTTCCCGCCCTAGGGGTTCTGGGCCTTCTAGGCCCCAGCCCTAGGGATACGCGCTTTCTGGCCCTTCCGATTCGACCCTTCATCAATGTGGCGCACTATCACTCAGGACCCTTTGACCCTCTCTATTGTAGAGGAGGGCTATCGTGTCCCTCTGGGTCGACAGCCTCCTCTCTCCAGAGAGAGGGGATTCTACTAAAGAACTTTATTTTTTTAGATTTTAATTAAATAACAGATAAGAACAGCTAATTTAAGTGTGTTTAATTTTACATCTCATTAATATTCATAAATATGGCATTTATATTCAAAAGACATGAACAAATCAATTATATACACAAAGTAATGATCCTCTGCTCTCGTCTGTTTCGGAACAATTTTTTGGTATTTTACGTAAAATAAATCACAGAAAAGATATTATACTCAAAATAATACTCAATACAATGCTCAGAGAAAAGTGCTTATTCCTTTGCGCACATTATATGCAAAATAGCTAAAATATGCATGCTTTATAGAAATATTACCTGAAACAAAGATAGTTTATTTTCCTTGTATGATCACATGAAAACATTCAAACATGAATTCAATAACTCTTGTTTATTAATAGGCCTCTCAGACTAAACAATAAACTCCTTTTTTCTAAACAAAAACCGGATTGTTTTACTTCCTCATTAATATTCATAAGAATACATTTATGAAAATTAATTAAATTACATATCATATTCAAGTTATATGTCTTTGCTTTATTTAGGTTCTTGTTTTGTCCTTTTGCCTCTAAAAGCAAAGTTATGACGCATTTTTTTAACCACGGGTGTTTCGAAATTTACCTTCGGTTACCATGGAAACCGTTAAAAACATAGCTGGGACACACTTTTGGTTTTTTTTTTTTGGGGGGGGATGCTCAAATTGTGTTCTGCGGACCGCAACAAACAATGTAAACCTGAATTCAATAGTTACTGTGCATCAATAGGCCTCTAAGACTAAACAACAAACTCCTTTTTTCTAAATAATCGGATTTTTTATACTTCCTCATTAATATTCATAAGCAATAATATATGAATATTATTAAAATTATATATCATAATCAAGTTATATGTCTCTGCTTTACTTTGGTTTTTGTTTTGTCCTTCTATTGCCTCTAAAAGCAAAGTTATTACGCATTTTCTGAATCAATGATGTTTCGAAATTTACCTCGGGTTACCATGGAAACCGTTCAATAAAACAGATGGGACCAAATTACTTTGGGGGCATGCTCTAAATGTGTTCTGATGACCCCAACGAACAATTTAAACCTGATTTCAATAATTGCTGTGCATTAATAAGCCCATCAGACTAAACAACAAAGTCCTTTTTTTCTAAAAAAAAACGCATTTTGTTACTTTCTCATTAATATTCATAAGAATGCATTTATGAATATTAATAAACTCATATATCATATTCAAGCTATATGTCTCTGCTTTACTTTGATACTTGTTTTGTCCTTCTATTGCCTCTAAAAGCAAAGTTATTACGCATTTTTTGAACCAAGGATGTTTCGAAATTTACCTCGGGTTACCATGGAAACCGATAAATAAAACATAGATGGGACAAAATTATTTGGGGAAATACTCAAAATGTGTTCTGAGGACCCCAACAAACAACTTAAACCTAAATTCAATAATTTCTGTGCTTTAATAAGCCTCGCAGACTAAACAACAAACTCCCTTTTTTCTAAAAAACGCATTTATTTTACTTCCTCATTAATATTCATAAGAATGCATTATGAATATTAATTAAATCATATATCATATTCAAGCTATATGTCTCTGCTTTACTTTGGTATTTGTTTTGTCTTTCTATTGCTTCTAAAAGCAAAGTTATGACGCATTTTCTGAACCAATGTGGTTTCGAAAATTACCTCGGGTTACCATGGAAACCGTTACATAAAACATAGCTGGGACAAACTTATTTTTGGGGGCATGCTCAAAATGTGTTCTGAGGACCCCAACGAACAATTTGGTACCCATGAAAAAAGTCTAGGGGGGGGGGGGGGGATGCTACGGTAACCACTACTAGGACCCAGCCTAATACGTATTTCAATCCTTGTACGCTGGCGAAGACATGCGAAGAGTGTTTGGATCCAGACAGGATCATCAGGATCCAAAACATGTTAACTGAATAGAAGAAGTTAATATTGAGAATTGTAGCAGCCACTAATTATCAGACAACACAATTAATTATCGAAAGAGTGTTAATAGTTATATTTGGACATTTGAAGAAACCGCTGTTCATTTTTCAGCTTGCAAATACATGTGCTCTCCTCTGTCTCTGTCCCTGTCTCTGTGTCTGTCCCTCTCTGTCTCTTTCTCTGTCTGTCTCTGTCTGTCTCTCTCTGTCTCTCTGTCTATCTCTGTCTCTCTGTCTGTCTCTGTCTGTCTCTGTCTCTGTCTCTGTCTGTCTCTGTCTCTGTCTCTGTCTCTGTCTTTGTCTCTGTCTCTGTCTCTCTCTCTCTCTGTCTCTCTCTGTCTCTCTCTGTCTCTCTCTGTCTCTCTCTCTGCCTCTCTCTGTCTCTGTCTGTCTGTCTGTCTGTCTGTCTGTCTGTCTGTCTCTGTCTCTGTCTCTGCCTCTCTCTGTCTCTCTGTCTCTCTGTCTCTGTCTCTCTCTCTCTCTCTCTCTCTCTCTCTCTCTCTTCTCTCTCTCTCTCTCTCTCTCTCTCTCTCTCTCTCTCTCTCTCTCTCTCTCTCTCTCTCTCTCTCTCTCTCTTCCATTAGACAATCAAATATTTCTCAATGCTCTCGTCCACATTTCCACTCTTTCACCGCTCTGTAATGTTATTATTCAGTACATGTACCTTCTTTCCCAATAATGCGCAGAACATATATACATGTACTTCCATATCTCCACCTAACCCGTAACTCATTAAAATTGCCACTTTTTTAGACAACTCTGGGCGTGGTGGAGACACGAGAGAAATGTTTAGTTAACGCGTTTAATATACATGTATAGACATTAAGTCAGTAATTTATATTGTCCATATACCATTTTAGTTAAACTGTAATACAGTAAAATCCGTCTTAGCGGTCATTCATTTATTGAACACAGGAGTCTCAAAACTCAGGTAGTTGCTTAATGTAGGACAAAAGTATTACAGAAAGCTCCTGTAGGAACCTTCTGCATTACTTTTCACCTGCATTAAGTTACCAAATACCTTACAGACCCTTAAATAGACCTCTTTTTGATGGCGGCTTAAGACAGATTTTACTGAATAGACAACGTTTGTCAAAGTCGTACATGCAGGGAGAGTCAGCTGGATATAGAGATTAGACATAGTTTGTCAAAGTCGTATATGCAGGGAGTCAGCTGGATATAGGGATAACATGTTATATATTAAGATTAACCCTTTCCTTCATATAAACGTTTTTACGCATTTACAGACAGAGTAGACCCAGATCAGACGGTTCCTATAGGAGCCGTCTGATCGGTATCTGATCTGTTTGCTGATTGAATTTGTACGGTTTATTTACTTTCTAAATTGGCTACAATGTTCTACCTTATATATTACATTATGACTATTTTGTCTATGAAATGCATTTGTTTTTGGTCGATTGAATTATGATTATTTTATTCATGACATTAATCGAATGGAAAACATAATCTCTATGATTAGAGTTTCTTGGGTAGGTGTACTTTGTTCAATGGATCGCGTCATCAGGGCTAGTCTTGGTCCAGTTAGATAAGATCCCATTCCAATCCTTTGCGCAGCAGATAAAAAAAGTCAATTGGGTTCAACGGCTATGTGTGGGGTATAGATATTCATATCCTCTCGATTAATGCAAGCGTAGAGGAGATCAAGACACGAGACATCTATTCGCTTAAGTTTCACTGCTTTTGCTTAAATTACAGGTACATCTAACCCTCACAAGTCGCTAGTGGTTCTAAGTTGTTGCAATGTAGGCAAACAGGGAAGATCCATATCAGATGGCTCAGATAGGATCCCTCTAATCAGGGTCTTCTCTGTTTGCTTATAAATAACATAGATGTGATTCTAAGTTTCTGCTTTGGCAAATTTGTCATCTAAAATTGCATTTTAAAAATTAATCCAAATCAATATCCATGATGTCATTATTTCTTTCATGAATATTTATGGAGTAAAGGGTTAAATGAAAAGTATAAACTTTACGCTCAATCAGTGTCCAATAATAGCATAACTATTTCACGGACAACCAGTGTCTAGTTTGACAGACAACTGTAGTCTTTCATCAGAATGTCTGGAGTGGTAAATGCATGCACATTTTTAAAAAGATAAACAAAATTGTTAATCAAAACAATTAAAAGGCTTGACATCACAGGATGTAGATGACATTCATGAGGTCATGAGGTCATGAGGTTATGGTGTTGTGACCCGGACCATCTGTGCCCCTTTTTGTCACAAGAAGATATATACAATGTACTGCTATTAAAAGTGATGTCCGTTCACATTCTTTTTGGCTTCTTTGTATAAATATTATCCATCTTGCGTGCGCACTACAGTAAAACCTCTCTATAACGACCACTGAATTACATATAGTATTTTGTGTTAAAGGCATGTGGCTGCTTAAAGCAAGGTGAAAGTAAAACAGAACGCTCCTATAGGAGCGTTCTGTTTTACTTTCACCTTTCTTTAAGCAGTCACCTGCCCTAAATACCAACTACTTAACACACTTTAGTGGCCGTTATAGAGAGGTTTTACTGTACATATTTACAGGGACGTGGAATGGGACGTGATGTACGTATATTGTGTTGGTTGCGAGACAACCGTTCGATTTAGATATGTTTTCTCTTTTTCTTTTTATAAAACTTGCGACAGCAAAACCTGTCTTAAGCCGTCACCTAAAAGATGTATAATTATGTGTCTACAAGATAGGTGGTAGATTAAGGCAGGCCAAGCGCAATGCAGAAAGCTCCCATATGAGTTTTCTGCATTACTGTTCCCCTGCATTTAACAACCGCCTGTTACTTAAGACTCCTATGTTCAATAAATGAATGATCGCGTTAGACAGGCTCTACTGTGTTTTAAAGGATGGAAAGAAACCACGTGATTAGACATATAAGTATACAAATACACTTTTTGCACCAGGATCTGCACTGTTTGTCATGTTGCACTTTTCTTTTATCCCTGAATATTCACAGTTACATTGACCTGTTTGACTTTTGGGATAGTCCATTTGAAAATTCAGCGTTGGAAGGGTTACAACATAACCACAGTTATCAAGCTGCCTGGGCCTGACGAAACACCCATGGTGTTATGTGTATGAAACTGTTTGTACACGTGGTTACAGATTCGCAATCAACAGTGACATTGGGACTCTTTGCTTACCGGGCGGTTGATTCAACGCGTTGATTTGGGACACATGTGCACTGGCATTTGCAGTAGTGTAGATCATAATCAGAGGATCTTTCTGGTCAGGCTATGCACTGTTTGTCCTTCAAACTTATCTAGCAAGTGTAAGCGTTTCTCTTTTAAAGCAGACGGATGGTTAATGCAGAAAGATAGTAACGCAAGTAATTCCTTCGGTACTGTATTCTGGGCCGTTGACTTTTAACTACAAATAAACGTATTGGTAATGTTTATGTTTTATTATGTTCGAAATTATTCCATTTCCAAAATATGAAAAGCCCTGTTAAAGGCAAACTAAGTCCATTCTATAGTTCAAAGATATGTGTGCTTTCAATGTAACAGAACAGAAGAGAAACAGTTTAACTTCGTTATAGTTTTTGCATTTGTTGATCAGGGTAAGCATTCGTTCGACAATAACTGTTGGGTCATTGAATTGTTTTTTATGACACACTGTTTATTAGTAAGGGCATCATAGAAAAGAACTAGGGCCGTCGGTATACATGTTAACCCTTTCCCTCATATAAACGTGTTTTCACGCATTTGCAAACAGAGAAGACCCAGATCAGACGGTTCCTATAGGAGCCGTCTGATTAGGGTCTGCTCTGTTTGCTAGTAGAATTTGAAAGATCTTTCTCTTTACTTTCTAAAATAGCTACATTGTTCCACCTTCCAGATTTCATTATAACTATTTTGACCATGAATATTCAGTAGGTATCAAAATTTGGAATAATATAGAACAGAGAAAGGGTTTAAATGGCTGATGTTAACCCATTACCTCATAGGCTATTTTAGATACAACCTCTTTGAATAAATCTACCGAATAGGAGCATTAACTAGAGAAAAGGAACATTTTAGAAGTTTGTAGTTTGAAACCATTCTGATATATAAAGCATTTGCTCCTATAGGAGCAAATGCTCTATTTATCACAATGGTTTCACAAAATGACTTGTACAGAGTCGTCATGGGAATGGGTTAATACCTATCAATGTACTTTTACTGCGTATATGAGTGTTACTATACATATCCATGTAATAAATAATGACAGTATGAATATTAATCAGATTATATTTTTCATAGCACTTGGATACGGGAATAGTTGGCCATGGTTGAATCTGTGGAATCATAGCTATCTTATGTTATAAGCAAACAGAGCCTCCTATAGGAGCCGTTGATCTTGGTCTGCTCTATTTGCAAAGGCGTAGACAGGTGCATTTCTATTTAAAATTATATTGACAGCGATTACAATATCAAGCGGTATATTATGTTTTAAATTACAAAACCGCCGTTTGTACAAGGTGTTACGACAACGGAAAAAATGCTAGATTCTGCTACTTTAACAGTGTCTGATACTTCTAATAAACGAACAAGACTCAGTGATATCATGTATATATGACAAAACCATAAAACGATAAAAAGAAAACACACAAAAAGAGAGAAAAAACACAAGAATAGCCGTCTTGGACAATGTCCTGCTGAGTTCATCACAAAAGGGTTCGGCGAGAAACTACTCTTCATCTTTCGAGAGGATTTGTTTGAAACATTCACAAGTGAACAACACTGGTATGGTGACGTGGTATGAATATCAGAATTACAGCGGTAGTCATTGAACATTAATTGATGACTTATTGCAAAACTATTTTCACTGCATTCCTTGTAAAAGTGATGAATCATTATTGAATCATTAAATATTATCATGTACTTCAAATGCGCATTTGCAAATAGAGCATACCCAGATCAGTCGGCCCCGGTAGTCTGATCAGGGTTTGTTTTGTTTGCTTCCGGAATTATAACAGAAATAACTTGCAATTTCTACCAATACCAGAAAACCTTGTGTACATATCGAGGGTTTGGTGCAAAACTATTCTAACTCCTTCACAAAGTGAAGGAGTTAGAATAGTTTTGCACCAAATCCTCGATATGCCATGTTTGTGTTTGATGTAGTTGCTTATAACATAATATAAAGGATGATGTGATTTCTATAGTTTCTACCATGGTCCAAAGCTCATGCCTTCAAATCGCATTATCAAAACAAAACAATCCATTACTTAACATTCGTGATGTAATTATTTCTGACATGATGAATTTTCGCGGAGTGAATGGTATAACAGGGCTGTTGTTTTGTTGTTTTTTCAAGACCTTAATCCAATCCCTCATATTGACGCCTTTTGACGCCCCTGTACAAATCACCTTTTGAAACAATTGTGATAAATAGAGCATTTGCTCCTATGAAGAAAATGTCTATTTATCACAATGATTTCAAAACTACACAATTTCAAAACTTTCCCTTTTCTCTAATAAATGCTCCTTTTCGGTAGATTTATTCAAAAGAGGTTGTATCTAAAAATAGCCTATGATGTAATGGGTTAACCAGTGTCAAACAGGCTGGATATCAGCGACAGAACGTGCCACCCGGTGTCTTGTTAAAGACTGCACGAACTAGCACTGCTAAATGTAGACAGGTGATTTTGAACCATGCTCTTGATGAAAACATCTACAGGCATAGAGAAAACACAACTAAACAGTTTGCATTTATGTATTTTATTGTAGATACATGTATCGATGTACCGGAACAAACAAACAACGTTCAATATATATGGCATAGTTATAAATAGGCAGGACTGGATTTACTTGACGATCCGACTGTTCAATAGTATCCCTTCTTGTCTGAAAAAGAAAAGAAACAGAGAAACTTTATTGTTATTGATGTCTAGGATATGTTTTGCACAGATTACGTTAACATTCTGAAATATCAAACTGAAGTAAATACCGCTCTTTAAGTTGGTTCTTTATGGAACATCACTGTGACGAATAGGTACACATAACATTCAGCGATTTATGAACCAATTTTCCTGATTTCGAATTGTTCGCTTTGAAATCAAAGGCAAATATTAAGATGCCAGAACTGCATTCCGTCATAAGAATATCCCCTTATACGCAAGAAAGATGAATCAGAAATCACTTTAGGTAACGCAGCATCTAGTCAAACCAAGATGGGTCGTGTATGTTTCAGTGGATCTTCTTATTAGAAACATCTAAATGTAAACTTAAATTAAGACTACTCACGGTAATTCATTTTCCCGTATCCTTTGTTGTATCGGCGGTATCCAAAGCCACCATAACCACCATAACCTCCGTATGGGTATCCGAATCCTCTCATGTATCCGTAACCTCCATAGGGGTGGTAACCTCCAATCATTCTGCCATATCCGTGATTAGGATAGCCGTAACCGCCAAACATTCTGCCGTAGCCATAACCGCCATAGAGACCACCGTATCCTCCCATACCTAATCCATAGCCACCGTAAAGTCCACCGTAGAGTCCACCGAAGCCTCGTCTGCCGTAACCGTATCCACCGATATGCGCCTGCACGGCAGCAAGACCAAGCATGACGGCAAAAATGACACAAAGAGTCTTCATTTTGGAATTAAGCTGCAAGTAAAACAAATACTTTATGACACATTTGTTATCTTCAATCAGATATTTGATATGATTTGATAATTGTCAATCCCAAGAGTCCAATGACAAATAAACCTCATATCAATAACAGGAACGTTTACATGCAGAACATATTTGTATAGAGTACAAACGTACATACAACATAATGAACACATAACAGATACGAAAAGTCGAAAATGAGATCTTCACTATCTGTTAGTATTCCAATTTCTTCTTCTTCAGACTTCGGTTGACCTTGAGTACATCTGATGCTACATAATGAGCTTTTTAACTTAAACACATGAAATAATTCGGGATCACTTAAGCGAAAGTGTCGTATTTACTTATCCTCCACATCACGTAGATTATCGGTTGACATTTTAATAGTATACTTCATAAATAGTAAAGTATACAGTTGAACTTCGATATCTCGAACTCTGATAGCTCGAACTTCGAAATAACTCGAGGTACAAGTTCGGTCTATCCAACATTTATGATACAATAAAATATATTACTACGCATGTCAAGAATTACATTTTTATTGTATGTACAAAAACTCCGAAATAATAAAGTATACATGTATTTAATACGTCATACGAGCGTAATATCTTTATAACTAATAGTTGGCAATTAATAAGTGAAGTAGTATTTACAGATTCACATTTATCGCAGAACATTGCACGGATGCCGTAATTTACAGTTATGCTGGATTTTATTTTGGTTGACAGCAATGCATCTAAACAAATGGAGTTTCTGTTTATTTGTATCTGGTTTTGGTCAAAAAGCTTTTTATTGATATTAGGTTATGTCTGTTTTCAAATGTTCGCGTCAAGGAAACTTTCATCATATTAATGACTCAACGAGGCTGAACAAAATTGGTTATTTGTGCCAAACGCCAGTGTTTTGTTTTGACCGTCAAATCTAATTGTCACACAATAGAGATTGTTAAAACTTAATATTCTTGTAAAACCTCAATACTTCGACTTTTCGGGAATGAAGATTTGATGCCTTTTTATGCTTAATGTAGGATAAAAGTAATGCAGAAAACTCCTAAAAGAGCTTACTGCATGACTTTCACCTAGCATTAAGCAGCCACCTGCCTTAAAGATCGATAATGATACGTATTTGTACTGTATGTTATGTCGTGGAGGTAGTTTAGTTTTCTTGCCTGCAATATGTGTAAAATGAGAAACACATAACCACAACAAAATACGAGTTCTAATTTAATTAAATAGAATTCTTTATTTGGAAATGATAAAGTTCATTTGCAGCTGTATATGCCATGATGATGTCAAAATTATGGATTTACATTTGAAGAAATTAAAAAAAATCGACTAAATGCTATTTGCATGTGTATTGCTGTTTAAATAGTTTGTTCTAATGTACTTGAAAACATGATTTTTACATTTACATTACACAATTCAAATATCAAAAAAATGGACTTTTCTTCTGCGAAATACAGTTTGAATTAAAATTACAGTTCAAATCCTTCAGTTCAACTTTTTCTGTCAGTTAACAATCTAATTCTACTAAATATGAATCAGACACACAAATTCAATGTATTTCAGTTATTATATATGTTCACATCAACAAAGATATGACACAATATAAACAATTATTTACCGTTCGTTTGAAATTATTATTTACTAACAAATGAAGTACACATTCAAACATACCTTTTACTTTGCTGTCCCTCAGGAAACACTGACTGACTTCAATGAGCTGGTGATCGTTGTTGCTCAAAGTCTCCAAAGTTCTCCATTTTATAGAAACTATAATACCACAAAAGCAGGAAAAAGGAAAAAACCAAATTGGATTGATTGTATAAGTCATTATGTAATTAAAGTTTGGTTAGCCGCACTACTCAGCCAATACCAAGACCCGATTCTTGGTTTATGATATATTTATGTAGTGTCATACTACATACAATAACTGTCTCTAAGGTCTCACACAAGTAAATCACTAACTATGTCTCACTGGCTCCTGTGTTGTCACGGTAAATAAGTCATTAACACAAGTCATATGCAGTGAACTATTTAGCTATTATCATGTTGTATAGACTGGTCAGTAGTATTTGTATTTACTTTTGATTCGTTCATATTTGATCCCGATGAGACACCGAGTTACTCGGTGTCTCATCTGGATCCAAGCTGTTTGTAAAAGTCATCATGTTGCACATATTATGAGGAGGGTTGAGGTGGTAGTATGATGCATATTATTAAGATTAATTGTTATAACAGCACATGGACACAGGAGGTTTTGCCTATGACAGAAACAATTCTATATTATAAGCAAACAGAGCAGACCCCGGATCTACTCTATTTGCAAAGGTGTAGAAATGCGTATTTACACAGTCAAGGTTTAACTCTTTCGCTGCCGAATATTATTGTCTTCAACATTTGTCGCCTTCTATAATTTTCGTTTGCTTAAAATTTTCAATTTTGTTTAAAAAAGAAACATTAAAATTGTAAAAGTTTGATCATGGCAGAAACTGTAGTATCATATCTATATTATATCATAAGCAAACAGAACAGATCCTGATCAGACAGCTCCTATACTATAGGAACCGTCTGATCTGGCTCTACTCTGTTTTGCAAAGGCGTAGAAAGGCGTATGTAAACGATATATGTCAAAACCATCTGTGTACATATACCATTATACAAATTCTGTTAACATTATTAACTATGAGATATGGAAATGGTTACATCGTGAACACGGTCAAGTCGGTTTATTTTATAGAACACTATATTTGGGTACCACCTATTTTAACACTTACCACGCTGTGAAAATTACCTGTCTGATTAAACTATCACTTGATGCAACTTTTACCAAATTCAAATTCGTTCAAGCTTTGTAGAAATTGTTTTAAATGAGCATGAAACAGCTAGTATCCTGATGAGAAGACGCGCCTCATCTGGATCCAATCTGTTTGCAAGATGAGTCAGATCGCGCTTAGCTAAATAAGGGTTGATCTGAGAGATGTCTGTGACATTAGAATGCATAATGCATACAGACCATTAGTATAACAACATGTAAAATAATTGATCCGCACACTTCACTTAATACTCATCGTCCCTTATAGATACTATATTTTTACTTGTTAACCCATTTGCTCCCACGATCCCATATATGGGACATAGGCAAACAGTGTAGACTCTGATCAGACGCCGTATAATGCGGCGTCTGATCAGAGTCTACATTGTTTGCTGATAGGAATTTCAAAATAAAATAAAACGAAATTGAAAATTTAGGCCTGGCACCCCTTACATAAAACACGGACTAATCCAATATATAAACATGGAAAAATACACTGGGAGTAAATGGGTTAATTATACAACTAAATACCATGGCAAATGGACTGGCAGATCCTTTTCTTCAAAACGATTTAATATATACATGTAGTTCTCATATTATACCAGAGTTTGATTGCATGCGCAAAATAACTACATATATCCCCTTTTTTGGTGAAAAGTGGGTGGAGTAAACTGTAACTACAGTAAAACCCCTCTAATGCGACCACCAAAAATGGGCATATTTCTGGGCGGCAGAGGCAGGTGGTAGCTTAATGCAGGACGAAAGTTATGCAGAAAGCTCCTATAGGAGCTTTCTGCATAACTTTCGTCCTGCATTAAGCAACCACCTGCTTTAAACGACGCCAGTGGCTGTTTATTAAGTGGTCGCATTAGCGGGGTTTTACTGTATCTTAAATATGAGGATATAAACACACATGAAAACAATATAAAGACTAATTGGCCCACAGTTGTATTTTAAATAAAATTAGTGTTCTGCGAAATGTGTGCAGGACATATATATATATATATATATATATATATATATATATATATATATATATATATATATATATATATATATATATCCCACTTTTCACTTAGAGACTGTGGATGACTCTTATGACATCAAAGTGTTACATTTCTGGGGGTTTCATAGCATGTACTCGTATAAACTATTGTACAGGAACCATTTGATCTGGGTCTACTCGTTTAGCAAATGTTTGAAAGACATATCTCTGAAGTAAATGGCGAAAGCCTGCGACTGCTTTATGCAGAATTTTAGCAGTGCAGAAAGCTAAATTGGACTCACAATTAGACTTCTTTTGAGAAGTTGCTTTATACATGTTTTGCGTACATGAATAACATGCTCCTTCATGTAAATGCCTTTTCAAGCCTTGCAAACAGAATAGTCCCAAGTCAGACCCAGATCAGATCGCTCCTGTAGAATCCGTCTGATCAGGGTCTGCTTTGTTTGCATCTGAACGTATAATAGATCTGACTCTAAGTTTCTACCAATACCCAAACTTCTTGTGTGCATGTGCTATTATAAAACTTTAGCTAATAAATATTCGTGATGTCATTATATCTTACATGACTATTCAACTTGGAAATGAATAACAGGGTAACTTACAAATTGAACAGTCGTTCATGATAAAGCAGTATTGTAAGTAAATGGGACATTCCCAAACAGAAAGTCTAAGTAAATGGGCAATTCCCAAACAGAATGTCTAGGTAAAAAGGTAATTCCCAAACAGTAAGTCTATAATCTTTATTTTCGTTCACGGTAAATTGTTTTAACCATGTACTCCATTCATTCATTTAACCCTCGCTTGCTATTCACGTCAATATACCTACCTGTAAATAGTGAAGACCCAGATGAGACAGTTCCTGCAGGAGCTGTCTCATCAGGGTCTGCACTATTTACAAGTTGATTGTGCAACCAGTGCACTCCACAGCTGTGATTGCACAGCGAAATACATGTACACAGTGAAGATATATGTAATTATACTACAGGGCATGGGTAGAGAAGGAGAAATGCATTTTCTATTTACAGGTAGGTATATTGACGTGAATAGCAATCGAAGTCCAGCTTAGGCTAAGGCAAACAACACTGAGTATCGTAATTGCTTTTTATACTGTAAGAGCAGTCTGATTAGGTTCTGCTCTGTTTGCTTATTTGCCAATAACTAAATTGCATGTGTACATAATTATGTGATGTAACAGATATTCATGACGTCATCATTTCTTACATGAATATTCAACAGGTTAAGGGTTAAATAAGTATCGCCATATTGTTAACATTTTCCTGAGAAATAGTTGTGGTCTTGATACGGGTGCCACCAGACTGTTCTGTTTGTCTAGTGCCTCGATGGTTTGCAGAAAAAAACGCAATTCTGCCATAAGACGAACAGATAACCCATTCCCTCATATTGACGACTTTATGAAACCATTGTCGACTTTATGAAGCCATTGTGATAAATAGAGCGTTTCCTCCTATAGGAGCAAATGCTCTATTTATCACAATGGTTTCAAACTACAAAATTCTAAAATGTTCCTTTTCTCTAGTTAATGCTCCTTTTCGGTATATTTATTCAAAGTGGTTGTATCTAAAATAGCCTATGAGGTAATGGGTTAATCTGTATAAGTAACCATTTGCCTGCTAAGCACAACCTCATTGGCAGTTTCAAACAGTTTGGATCCAGACTGGACACGTGAATCAGTAGTTTGTCAATTTGTTAACGAATCGAAAGTATAAGTATTTTTATGTGAGTAGCTTATTTGTAGCTAATCAGAGCAGGTTAGATGTTTAAACAGACGGCTCAGTGTTAGTCGGATGTTAGAGGAGTTAGTGTTTTTAGCCCTTCGCCTGCTTTGCGATCTGACTGACAGTTTGTACATGTCACAGTAGAAACTGCGATTCAGGACAATCGTCGATTCTCCTTGGACAAATTGCGATCGAAATCTCTCCTAGGACAGACTCCGATCAAATTAAGTAGTTTGGATCCAAAAGGTTTAGGCTCATTCGCTTGAATGTTTTCTATATATCCTGTGTCTTGCTGCATTTGTTTTCCGCCAGTGAATATTCACAATGTTATTTATAAATTCTTTCATTATTGTCTATCAGGGAATGGGTTAATATGTGAATTTATACGTAATGAACTAATTAAAGTAACTTTGATACCTTATCATTTGTGGTTGTGAAATCCTGAGTAAAAAGGTGGTTTGTAAGAAAATTGATCTTGTTCCCTTAATCATAAAGCATATTAATTTTAACTAGTTAAGTAGAATATCCTATAATAGATTAGGATCAGAGTCTGTCCTAGGAGAGATTGCGATCGCAATCTGTCCTAGGAGAATCGGCGATTTCCTGAATCGCAATTTCTACTGTAACATATACATGTAACCCTTATCTCATTATCAACGAACAGATTCGCATTTGCAAACGGTTTGTATCGAGATGAGACGGAAAGTAACCCTGTGTCTCATCAGGGTCACAGGTGTTTGACACTCGGTCAGCAGGGTCCACTATAATTTTCCACACCGTATAGTATTAGTCTGCTACAGCTGCCTGTGTTATGAATCACACGCTATCCTACGTAGAACGGTTTTATGTGTTGATCAATGACATTCATGACCAATGAGATATAATAATCATGAAGGGGTTATATGTCAAGTGAGTGCAAACAAGTACAATTGAAATATAAATACAGTTGGACTTCGATAGCTCGAACTTCAAGGGACCATACAAATTCGTGCGAGATAACAGAAGTTCGAGTCATCCGATTTCTGATCTGAACAATTTCTCAAGGCCAGAGCTTAATACGAGTCTAAAATAATGCTGAAAGCTCCTGTAGGTGCTTTCAGCATTACTTTACACCTGTATTAAGTTGTCACAGTGTGTTTCTTGACATGTAGAGATACATTATTGTTGCTCGAGTTATCCAGAAGTTCGAGTTATCCGAGTCCGAGATATCGAAGTTCAACTGTATTATGAATAAGAGCATCGCTTAAGCTACATCACCTAAACCATAATAGCTGAAATACATTCTTTAATTAACAACTGATTGAAAACACATTTACATTTTTACATTGCATCCACTACTTTATTCCCGTCTTGGAATTTGGATTTTTCATATGAGCCTCAGAGGAAGTCTTCCAACTGTATTGCGGTAGATCTGTGGTTCTTCTGTGCACGACGCAATGCAATTTGTTCTGTTCTAGACCTCTGTGGTCTTCCTCTGGTCTGGATCTACCCTGTTTGCAAAGGCGTAGCCCTAAATGCGTATTTATGAAGGAAAGGGTTAAGATAGACCGCTGCTACACTAACTGAAACTTGCTAAGTCATTGACATACAATTATGCAAATGATATCGGTGCGTGTCTCGTTGAAGCGCATGTAATTCATCTGTCTCACAGTCGCTCAAGTAGGTTATATTTCCCATAGGTTCTGTAATTTTCCATACACTGTAGACCAAGTTCAGTCGCCTTGACATTGACACGGTGGCTGACCTTACTCTACACTGT
Organism: Azorinus chamasolen; assembly: GCA_963576725.1. Classification (NCBI taxonomy): domain Eukaryota; kingdom Metazoa; phylum Mollusca; class Bivalvia; order Cardiida; family Solecurtidae; genus Azorinus; species Azorinus chamasolen. The sequence goes on along the minus strand of OY755243.1, from coordinate 59,616,395 downwards.
TGCTGAATTTATGGGGTTCAGTCGCTTTAACACATTACTCCCTACATGTAGCAACGCATTTTTGCGCCTCTACAAAATCACATTTTGAAACCATTGTGATAAATAGATCAGGGTCTGCTCTGTTTGCTAATAGAATTTGCTAGATCTATTTCTGAAACGGCTGCAATGTGCCTCCTTCCATATTTCGTTATAACTATTTTGTCCATGAATATTCAGTAGGTATTGAAATTTGGAATAGAAATAAATAGGGAAAGGGTTAAGAAATAATGCCATAATGGATGTTTATTCGCTTATTTTTTTATAATGGCATATGTAGGTATGTAAGGTACTGGTATAAACTGTATTATAGTTCTACATGTATCAGCAAAGAGAACAGGCTCTGATCAGACAGCTCCTACAGCAGCCGTCTGATCTGGGTCTTCTCTGTTTGCAAAGGTGTGAAAAGGGTTTATATGAAGGAAAGGGTTAAGATAGACTACACACCTACACCAACCGAAACTTGTCAAGTCATTCACGTACAATAATGCAAATGGCATCAGTTCATGCCACGCATCTGCTGTACAGCTGAAACGTGTGCAGCCACTCCGTGAGAAAATTCTCCTCATAAGTTCCTGAGTTTTTCAAACATTAAAGACAGGTACGCTGGCTGGTCTCACTCTACGGTATTTGCGAAGTCATAGAGAATATTTCCTCATCGAACTGTTAATTTGGGCTTATTTTTGTGGTGTATAATAAGATTAATTGCCTTTACGATTTTTTCTACTAAGTGACCTCAAAAAGTTTATAAAACAAGAGTAACCCTTCGCTTGCTATTCACGTCAATATACCTACCTGCAAATAGTGAAGACCCAGATGAGACAGCTCCTGTAGGAGCTGTCTCATCAGGGTCTGCACTATTTACAAGTTGATTGTGCAACCAGTGCACTCCACAGCAGTGATTGCACAGCGAAATACTTGTACACATTGAAGATATATGTAGTTATACAACAAGGCATGGGTAAAGAAGAAGAAATGTATTTTAAAATTCACCAAGAGAAGGGTTAAGGCTGATCTAATATTAACTCGTTCTCTGTCCAAGTCGCATCTGTTATCAACTTTGCAAACAGTTTGGATCCAGACGAGACGCCGAGTTGATTATAGTAGTTGTAAAGTTTCTTTTTTAAACAGAATTGAAGAAATTTTCAACAAAATTATAGCAGACGACAAATGTTGCAGACGATAATATTTGGCAGCGAAAGAGTTAACCATTTACTCAGTAAATACGCCTTTGCAAATAAAGTAGACCTAAATTAGGCACCTCCTGTTTGTTTATGATAGAATATAGATATAGCCAAAGCTTCCTGTGTCCATGTGCTATTTTAACCATTTATCTTATTAACCCTTTCCCTCATATAAACGTGTTTTCACGCATTTGCAAACAGAGTAGACCCAGATCAGACGACTCCTAGAGGAGCCGTCTGATCAGGGTCTGCTCTGTTAGCTAATAGAATTTGATATATCTGTTTTTTGCTATCTAAAATGTCTACAATGTTCCACCTTCCATATATCTTTATAACTATTTTGTCCATGAATATTCAGTAGGTATTGAAATTTGGCCTAAATACAAACAGGGAAAGGGTTAATATTCATCATATTATTATTTCTTGCATGAGTATTCACGGAATAAAGGGTTAAACTAGTTAATGTAATAAATAATGCTCAGAAATCACTACGAGTGCCAGTACGGAATACTTTTAGTAAATGTGACAGTAATTGGTCACCATTAAGAAATAATTCCAGAGAAAAAATCACCAAAACAGCCTTACGCTAGATACTCAAGAATATTAGCAAGTGCATTTGCTTTATTGTAGCAAAACATGAGTGGATACGGTCATGTATTTTGAATCCGAGAATCTAATAAATGCGTTCGGGCCTTTTGCAAGGCGAGAGCCAACAAAAAATATGTGCCAATCACATTCAGTCCCACTTATATATCACCCCCACCCTACCGACACTAATACCCCCCCCCCCCCCCACACACACACACACATACACTCACCGACAAACTTAGCACACCCACACAATTATTCGTTCCAGAACTCATAAAAATTCTATATGTAAGTAAGAAAAGTGCGTCCTAGTTTTAGTTTTGATCCTTAAGATGATCCTGGTTTTCAATTTTAGTATCAATTTCATATATTATATATTCAACATTAATAATAATTGAAATTAAATAAACATTTTATCCAGATCTTGATCTGAAACTCGTGATTCATAATGAACAAATATAATGTTTATAAGTACGTCAACGTATCGACAACGTAATAGGTACATTAAACGCATTTACAGCGTAGGAGACGTTAAGAGGTCTCACACAAGTTGGCCCCAAAACTGATGCAACCTCGACATTTACTGTCCTGATACATCTACTAAGATCCTCTCACAATAATACAAAAAATACGTTTATTAATGTAACTCTTTATATCTAGAGAGGTACATATGTCGAAACGGTCCCTTCTGTGAACACTATCCCAGTCCTGATTATGCTACACTTAAATTGTAGTAATTCTGCAGCAGCCACTAAATGAAATATATTGACTGAGTGTAAAAAAGCGTACATCCTGATGAGATGCCGGGTCATTCTATCTATCTATATATCTTTGCATAATGCCTGACTCCGCTTTCGCGTATTACTGGCATGAAAAGGTGCAGGGTGTTAAACATATGCATTGAACCACATGAAGCAATCTGTGGCACTATATCTACAGTGTAGAATCAGACCAGCTCGGAGTCGTATATGTGTACCTGACGATAATAAGCATGAAAATGTGACAAGTTTACATTACAAGTATTATAACTTGGCATTTACAATATATCTAGATCAGACGCCACATCAGAGGACGCTGTAGAAAATCTTAGTCTACATAATTTTGCATTACGTCCGAAATTCATGCTAAGCGCAACATGATGGACTTTTACAAAAGCTTGAACCCAGATAAGACAAAGTTGTTTGATATGTGATGAATAGTTTCCCTTAAATATGAACTACTTAAAATTAAATACAAATACAACTGACCAGTCTATACAACATGATAATAGCTAAACAGTTAACTATATATGACTTGTGTTTACTTATTTACCTATTTACCTACTTGTGTTTACCTATTTACCTACTTGTGTTTACCTATTTACCTACTTGTGTTTACCTATTTACCTACTTGTGTTTACCCATTTACCTACTTGTGTTTACCCATTTACCTACTTGTGTTTACCTATTTACCTACTTGTGTTTACCCATTTACCTACTTGTGTTTACCTATTTACCTACTTGTGTTTACCTATTTACCTACTTGTGTTTACCCATTTACCTACTTGTGTTTACCTATTTACCTACTTGTGTTTACCCATTTACCTACTTGTGTTTACCTATTTACCTACTTGTGTTTACCTATTTACCTACTTGTGTTTACCTATTTACCTACTTGTGTTTACCTATTTACCTACTTGTGTTTACCCATTTACCTACTTGTGTTTACCTATTTACCTACTTGTGTTTACCTATTTACCTACTTGTGTTTACCTATTTACCTACTTGTGTTTACCTATTTACCTACTTGTGTTTACCTATTTACCTACTTGTGTTTACCTATTTACCTACTTGTGTTTACCTATTTACCTACTTGTGTTTACCTATTTACCTACTTGTGTTTACCCATTTACCTACTTGTGTTTACCTATTTACCTACTTGTGTTTACCCATTTACCTACTTGTGTTTACCTATTTACCTACTTGTGTTTACCCATTTACCTACTTGTGTTTACCCATTTACCTACTTGTGTTTACCTATTTACCTACTTGTGTTTACCTATTTACCTACTTGTGTTTACCTATTTACCTACTTGTGTTTACCTATTTACCTACTTGTGTTTACCTATTTACCTACTTGTGTTTACCTATTTACCTACTTGTGTTTACCCATTTACCTACTTGTGTTTACCCATTTACCTACTTGTGTTTACCTATTTACCTACTTGTGTTTACCTATTTACCTACTTGTGTTTACCCATTTACCTACTTGTGTTTACCTATTTACCTACTTGTGTTTACCCATTTACCTACTTGTGTTTACCTATTTACCTACTTGTGTTTACCCATTTACCTACTTGTGTTTACCCATTTACCTACTTGTGTTTACCTATTTACCTACTTGTGTTTACCCATTTACCTACTTGTGTTTACCTATTTACCTACTTGTGTTTACCTATTTACCTACTTGTGTTTACCTATTTACCTACTTGTGTTTACCCATTTACCTACTTGTGTTTACCTATTTACCTATTTACCTACTTGTGTTTACCTATTTACCTATTTACCTACTTGTGTTTACCTATTTACCTACTTGTGTTTACCCATTTACCTACTTGTGTTTACCTATTTACCTACTTGTGTTTACCCATTTACCTACTTGTGTTTACCCATTTACCTACTTGTGTTTACCTATTTACCTACTTGTGTTTACCCATTTACCTACTTGTGTTTACCTATTTACCTACTTGTGTTTACCCATTTACCTACTTGTGTTTACCTATTTACCCATTTACCTACTTGTGTTTACCTATTTACCCATTTACCTACTTGTGTTTACCTATTTACCCATTTACCTACTTGTGTTTACCTATTTACCTATTTACCTACTTGTGTTTACCCATTTACCTACTTGTGTTTACCTATTTACCTACTTGTGTTTACCTATTTACCTACTTGTGTTAACCTATTTACCTACTTGTGTTTACCTATTTACCTACTTGTGTTTACCCATTTACCGTGACAAAAAAGGAGCCTGGGAGACATAGCAGTGGTCAACTTGTGTGAGACCTTAGAGACAGTTATTGTATGTAGTGTCATTGTAAATATATCATAAACCCAAAATCGGGTCTTGGTATTGGCTGAGTAGTGCGGCTAACCAACCTTTAATTACATAATGACTTTTACAATCAATCCAACTTGATTTTCCTTTTTCCTGTTTTTGTGGGAATCTCGTTTCTATAAAATGGAGAACTTTGGAGAGTTTGAGCAACAGCAATCAACAGCTCATTGTAGTCGGTCAGTGTTTCCTGAGGGACAACAAAGTAAAAGGTATGTCTTAATGTGTACTTCATTTGTTAGTAAATAATAATTTCAAACGAACAGTAAATCAGTGTTTGTATTGTTTCATTTCTTTGTAGATATGAAAATATATGATAACTGACATACATTGAATTGTGTGTCCGATTCATATTTAGTAAAATGAAAAACTAACTGACAGAAAACATTGAACTGAATGATTTGAACTGAAATACTAATTCAAACTGCATTTTGCAGGAAAAAACCGTCCATTTTAGTTGTGTAATGTAAATGTAAAATTAATGTTTTCAAGTACATTAGAACAAACTATTTAAATAGCAATGCACAGTGCATATCGCATTTAGTCGATTTTCTTTAACTTCTCCATAATTATGGTATCATCATTGGTATTTACAACTGCAAATGGCCTTTATTATTTCCAAATAAAGAATTCTGTCTGATTAAATTGTTAAGGTGGTGTGTTTTTTATTTTAAACATATTGCAAGTGAGAAAACTATTCTACTTCCATGGCACACCATACGGTAAAATCTCGATTATTCGAACACCGAAATACGTATCATTACCGATCTTTAAGACAGGTGTCTGCTTAATGACAGGTGAAAGTCATGCATAAAAGGCATCAAATCTCCATTCCTAAACGTGCGTAGTATCGAGTTTTACTGCAATATTAAGTTTAAAAAATCTCTATTTTGTGACATTTAGATTTGATGGTCAAAATAAAACACTAGCATTTGTTTCAAAATAACCAATTTCGCTCAACCTCGTTATGCCATTAATACAATGAAAGTTTCCTTGACGCGGACATGTTAAAAACAGTCATAACCTAATATCAATAAAAGCTTTTTGACGAAAACCAGATAAATAAATCATGTTTGGCTAATGCAGGATATAAACAGAAACTTCATTTGTTTTAGATGCATTGCTGTCAACCAAAATAAAACCCAGCACAGTTGTAAATTACGTCATTAATGCCATTTTCTGCGATAAATGTGTATGTGTAAATACAGTAAAACCTCTCTATTACGGCAACTAAATCACATCAAGTATTTTGTAATTTTAGAATTTTGTAGTTTGAAACCATTGTGATAAATAGAGCATTTGCTCCTATATGAGCAAATGCTCTATTTATCACAATGGTTTCACAAAGTGACTTTTACAGAGTCATCAAAAGTCGTCAATGTGAGGGAAAGGGTTAAATGTCAACCGATAAGCTGTGTTATGTGGAGCATGAGTAAATATACGACACTTTCGCTACTAATTTACTGCAAAAGTGATCCGAAATTAGTTCATGTGTATATGTTAAAAAGCTTATTTTGTTGCATCAGATGTACTTAAGGTCAACCGAAGGAGAAGAAATTTGAATACAGAATAATACTGAAGAACTCATTGTCGACTTCGCAACTATTATATATCCATTATGTTCTATGTACCGTTGGTCTCTGGACAAATATGCTCAACATGTAATAGTTTCTGTTATTTATATGAGGTTTATTTGTCATTAAGCTCTTGAGGTTGACAATTATCAAATCGTATCAAATATCTTTTTGAAGATAAAAAAAATGTGTCATAATGTATTTATTTTCCTTGCAGCTTAATTCCAAAATGAAGACTCTTTGTGTCATTTTTGCCGTCATGCTTGGTCTTGCTGCCGTGCAGGCGCATATCGGTGGATACGGTTACGGCAGACGTGGCTTCGGTGGACTCTACGGTGGACTTTACGGTGGCTATGGATTAGGTATGGGAGGATACGGTGGTCTCTATGGCGGCTATGGCTACGGCAGAATGTTTGGCGGTTACGGCTATCCTTATCACGGATATGGCAGAATGATTGGAGGTTACCACCCTTATGGAGGTTACGGATACATGAGAGGATTCGGATACCCATACGGAGGTTATGGTGGCTACGGTGGCTTTGGATACCGCCGATACAACAAAGGATACGGAAAAATGAATTACCGTGAGTAGACTAAATTTGAATTTACATTTAGGTGTATCTAATAAGAAGAACCACTGAACCATACACGGCCCTTATTTGTTTGACTAGATCCTGCCTTACCCAAAGTGAGTTCTGTTTTCTTGCGTATAAGGGGACATTCTTATGATGGAATGCATTTCGTTCTGAATGCTGAAAGTACCTATTCGTCACAATAACGTTCAATAAAGAACCAGCTTAAAGAGCGATTATTGCTTCATTGAATAGTTCAGAATGGTAACGTAATTTATGCAAAACATATCCAAGACATCAATAACAATAACAATTATCTGTTTCTTTCTTTTTCAGGAAAGAAGGGGTACTACTGAACGGTCGGATCGTCTACTAAATCCATTCCTGCTTATTTATAACTATGCCATATATATTGAACGTTGTTTGTTTGTTCCGGTACATCGATATCTGCAATAAAAATACATAAAAATGCAAACTGTTTAGTCGTGTTTTCTCTATGTCTGTATATGTTTTCACTAAGAGCATGGTGCAAAAACAACTGTCTATATTTAGTAGTGCTAGCTTGTGCAGTCTTTAACAAGACACCGGGTTATACGTTCTGTCGCTTATATCCAGTCTGTTTGACACTGGTTAACCCATTGCCTCATAGGCTATTTTTAGATACAACCTCTTTGTATGAATCTACCGAAAAGGAGCATTAACTGGAGAAAAGGATTTTTTTTAGAATTTTGTAGTTTGAAACCATTGTGATGAATAGAGTATTTGCTCCTATAGGAGCGAATGCTCTATTTATCACAATGGTTTCACAAAGTGACTTTTACACAGTCGTCAAAAGTCTTCAATATTAGGGAATGGATTAACTCATTCCCTCATAGGCTATTTTTATACCTAACTTCTTTGAATAAATCTACCGAAAAGAGGCATTTACTAGGTAAAACGGAACATTTTAAAAGTATGTAGTTTTGAAACCATTGTGATAAATAAATGGTCTATTTATCAAAATGGTTTCAAAAATATGACTTATAGAGGCGTATGAGGGAATGGATTAAGGTCTTGAGAAAACAATATAAAACCCCTTTTATACCCTTTACTCTGTGAATATTTATCATATAAGAAACAATAGGTAGGCCTATATTTATTTATAACCTAAAACTAGTTCCGGTCCAGATGAGACGCGTAGTAACTTGGTACCTCATATGGGTCCATTCTTATAAAGCTTTTCAGTTGAGTCTGAGTTTGTTCTCAAGCTTTTGATTGGTCATATTTGAGCCAAAGACTCAAATCTGACCAATCAAATCTGACCAATCAAAAACTTCAGAACGAACTCAGACTCAACTAAAAAGTTTTATAAGCATGGCACCAGGATTAAAACTTGCTGTTGATATACTAACTACCTTTTTAATACAAATTATGGGACCATTATTTTTCATAATTGCAACAGTATATACATGACGTCATTATTTCCTACACGGATATTCAATAGGTTAAGGGATAAATCAGTCTCGCCATATTGTAAACATTTTCCTGAGAAACAGCTATGGTCTTGATACGGGTGCCATCAGACTGTGCTGTTTGTCTGATGCATCGTAGTTTGCAAAAACACAAAAGTGTCATTAGACGAATAGTTAATTTGTATACGTAACCCTTTGCCTACTAAGAACAACCTGAGTGGCATTTTCAAACAGTTTGGATCCAGATAAGACGCCGATTAACTGGGTGTCTCATCTGAATACAAACTCCAATCTGTTTGACACTCCATCAATAGTTTCTCGTACGTTTAACCCATCCTCGCATAGGCTATTTTTAGACCCAACCTCTTTGAATAAATCTACTGAACAGGATTATTTACTAGAGGAAAGGAAAATGTCAGAATTGTGTAGTTTTGAAACCGTTGTGATAAATAGAGAATTTGCTCCTATTGAGCAAATGCTCTATTTATCACAATGGTTTCAAAAGTGAAAGGCGTAGACCTATTTATAGAGCAGGCACGGATTTACCGGGGCACAGGGGGCACGTGCCCCCCCCCCCCCCCCCCAGTGTAACCGCTTTTTTTTGTTAAAAAACAAAAGTCAACCTACAACTCTTCCCGACACTATAAATCACCCACTTTTTAATCGCCCCTGGCCATCTGCCATATGTGTTCCTTCCAATGGATTTGATGATCGCATCACAGCATGCAGTCTAATGGTGTGACCCCGGTGAGCAATTGCTAAGTAGTTCTTTAAAATTGAACTCCTGTAAATCTGGGCTGGAAAGTGTCTCTTAGCAACCTGAAATGATGTGTAACTACATATTTTCAAGTAATTGTGTGTATTTTCTGCATATTTGGACCATTTTCTGTCACTTTCTGACAGAACTACATCCTCTGGTGGATGTTGGGAAATATGTGTGCACACCGGTCAAATGCGAAACTAGGCGGTGTGTACATACTTTTGTGTGTAGCGAAAAAAGTCAATGTTCTTGGCCTTAATTCTGGTGATCTAGAGACAGTATGTGGACTAAATATGAATGTGCTAAGAGGGTATAACCCAAATCTATTCCTGGAAGGAGCTAGGAGATTCAGAAAATGTCTGTTTTTACATAGAATAAAGAAGGGCAAAAGTGACCGGGCTCACATCTATAACTGAAACTGTTAAAATGGAATATCTTAAAAACGGTAAGGAATACAGCCCTGAAATTGTTCATGTATGTTATTTTTAGCTACAGAAGCTTACAGCAGGAGGCATTAACCACAGATTTGAATATTTTTTTTTATTTATTGGGAATCTTAGCTCTCATGACTAAAATTAGAAGTCTCGACATATCCCCACAGTATCATGCCTCTCATTTGTGCAACAACAAGCAGTGTGTGAACACAGATCATCTTGTTTTTTAACAAAGCGGCATTAATTGCTAGAGGCGTACATGTTTTAGAATGTCAAAGTGCAATGGACATATGCTACATGAAGGAACACATGCCCCGGACTGCCTGATAGAGCTGTCAGAGTAGCACTGGTAATGATAGCTTACATGTTTGGTTAATATGATTTGATCAAGGGTCAAAATGCAATAGGTGTGTGTGTTCATAGTGTATGTGTGTGGAGATGGGAAAGCATATAAATTGTTTATAATGCGTAGCAGAGCTTTTAAGCTGCATTTAGACACTCGGCAAAACTTCCCGTTTCGGCCGGCAACAGGCCATCATCAGGGATTCTGCCATGAATCCGACGATGAATCCGACGTTGTTTTTTTTCTGTAGTGTCTTTCCACTTCTTCACACATAACCCACCCCTATCATCATCTCGCAGTGTGGTAGTATGTCAACTGCTTAATTTGTCCAACTGTCCCTTGACGTATTCATCTTGAACTTCAGCAGTGGCACCCGTCCGAGCAGTGTGAAAGGTGTGCTCCAGCTCAGCTCTACGCCTGCGACGTCTGGCCTTGTATGCATTGGTTCTCTGAAGTCTTTTCCGTGCTGCAGTTACCCGTGACCGTTGACGTAAATAGCGCTGTGGTTCCGGAGAACGCTTTATGCCAGTTATTGACCCAACTTTAGCTTCAATTGAAGTCAATAGAGAGTTAATGAGTTGTAGTGTCTTAGAAGCCAGTTTTCCGATAAAGTTCCGAGAGTAGTTCACATCCTTTGGCAAAGTAGAAAGCACACCGCGGTTAATGCCTCACATTTCTGTGAATCAGTATTCGATGCCACGTTGATAGCTCACTTAGTCTGATCTGTAGACTGCTTCTGAGCAGACCCTTGTCCTCATCTGTCATTTTCAGGTTATGTATGTTGTGTGTCTGGAGAAATTCTGAGTTGTACCACCAGTCGCCTACACCTCCAATTCCATCGCAGACGAGTGATCGATGTGGACAGAAGCTACAGTTGCCAGAATAGCATTTAACAGTGGCTGAACAGACCTGTGGAAGTAAAGGTAAGGTTCGCCTAAGGTCGCCATTGCCAAAAATTCGCAGTCTGCTTACTATTTTAGAGCATCGTGACTTGATGTCTCTGGCAAAGGCTGCAGCGGCTTGCTGTCGGGGCTGTCTTGTCGCCTTGTTCGGAAACATGTCTCTGCTCCAGTTTGCTTTTCGGGCATGTCTGATCTGCGTGCTTCCGAGATGGTAAGGATCCGCTTGCCGAGTGACATTCCAAGCTTGGCCCAATTCATCATAATAATCCTACATGCCCAAAAAGGATCTGGTGTCACCATCTGTTGTAAGGGTTCGAACTACTATGTCGTCATCCCATAGTTGCTGTGCGACGTCATGAGCCATGCGTCTCTCAGAATGGGGCTGCATGTAAGGGATGTTGGCTGTGCAACCTGCATGGCCACCAGGGCATACCACTTCCTCATAGGCTGCTCTCTTTAAATTAGCTCCATTCCAGCAAAGCTTGTTCTCAATAGCCAAAGCGAGAACATATGAGTAGTCACTGTGGTTCTCAACAGCAACGCCGTATGCTTGAGACCCTGATTGACAGGGCTTGTAAGAAGAAACCATTCTGTTTGAGTTGTATCTACAGTCAAATGACAGATCTTTGTTTAAGGAAACGGTCAATTTCGTCGCATCGTTGAACAGTGTCTGCAGGTGACTTCTTGACGGTGGTGGCATGTCCATCGAAGAGAGTAAAATATTTGCCTTTTCCACACCAATGCATCTTGTAAGCCTGATGCCAGCAGCATGTTGATGGCTGCTCCGCTTCTTTTTCCAGCTCGAGGCGTATACGTGCGGCAATGTCAACACAAATTGGCATGTTGTACAGGCAAACTGAAGGTCAGACCCAAGGCCAACTTTCCTCTCTCTGTGAAGTGTCAGTTGCATTGATTCACAGTGGGTCTGGTGAGTCCAGTGGCTATTGGACACAGTACTTATGATCTGTAGCAGCTGATCTAAGCTAATTATTCTATTGCCCAAGTGGTCATTGCAATCCTTGTTTTCGAGATTTCTTCTCGGACGGAAATACAGTGGGCACTCGTCTGGCTGTACATAGTCTGGTTGCAGATCTGGAGCAGAACTGGGTCCTGGTGTAGCATTGTCCACTACAGTGTGCTTGGCTACAGGAGTCGTCTGCTTGGTGCCGAAGAGTTGCCCGGCCAGCCGTCGTTTCAATGTTCCCTTCTGAACCATGCCGGATCGAGTTGGAGCAAAACATTGTGGACTCTTGTAAGATTCTGACAGCTAATGACCAAGCCCATTTATGGCCCTGGTTATATAGGGCGAATCGCCGTGACGTCACGCGCACCTGTTATCTTAGCCGAGAAAAGCTTGGTGGGCAAAAAGACTGACAGCTGATATGTAAACAATAACAGAAACATTGAGAGCACTTTGAAAACTTCTGTTAAAATTAATAAAAAACGATTATAGTGCAATCGTTTATGATAATTACATCAATAGCACGTGTAAAATCATAAATATGAATCGAAAATTGATTCTGGAAGATGAATTTACACGATACAAAAATCTTTATTTGGAGTCGGTTGTACAACAAATAACACGACAGGTCTACAATAAACTACTTGCCGACTATGCAACAAAAATAACAACAGTTTAACATGACAACCTGTGGAATTGAAAGATATAAGCTTTTCAAAGCATGGGTAATACACAATACAAAATCAGAATCAGAAAATGTTAAATATTGGTAAAATACACAAGTATTAACTGTATTTGATAAAGGGTCATATCTAATGGGTATAATTGATTAGAGTTACAAAAGTACATGCATTTCTAAAGATGTGTCACAAAGTTCCTATCACAGGATACTATACTGCCAATCATGACAAAAACGTTATTTGTTGCAAATTTATATAAAATCATAATGCGTGAAATATCAACCAGAATTAAGAGTTGACATCGTAATACACATATAAATTGACTGGGACCCTTTACTCCGTGACTATTCTTGTAAGAAATACTGATATCATGAATATTTATTAAATTAATTTTTATAATAGCATATGTACCGAGGATGTTTTGGTATTGGAAACAACTGTAGAGTCGGATCCGACATAAATTCATAAGAAAACCGGGAATACCCTGATCCGGGTCTACTCTGTTTGCAAACACGTGAAAAAGCGTCGATGTTTTCAGAACTTTTACCTCTGTTGCTGGTTAATGTCAGGTATACATTTTAGCTGAATTCGTAACTTAAGGTTGGTTGTCGGTGGTTTTTAACCCTTTCCCTGTTGAATATTTATGTCAGAAAAAGATGACATCATTAATATTTATTAGCTGATTTTTATAATGGTATAGAAACACATGCCTTAAATGTTTTGGTACTGGTAGAAATGAAGAGTCGGATCTGATATAATTTCATAAGCAAACAGAGTGGGCCCCGATCATATGGCTCCAATAGCCTTCAGATATTGGTCTACTCTGTTTGCTAAGGCAGAAAAACTGTTTATGTATGGTAAAGGGATAAGCAAACAGAGCAGACCCCCTGATCAAACAGCTTCTATTTTGCAATCTGATCTGAGTCTTACCATTTGCAAATGTGTTTATAAAGGGTTTGGAGTTTCAAACAAATAAACATATTTTTATGAATTGTATAACTAAGAAAACATTCTTGTTATTCTGTTACTTTGTGATGATTATCCCTTTCCCTGCTCTGTTTTTTTCTTACGGATTCCCGGGCGCCGTAGCCTCCAAGATTTGTCATAAAAAAGTTATACATATTTTCAAAATTCACAAGCCCGCAGCCCGTAAACATGTGGTTACAGGCATCGTACGACCTCCGCACGGGCATCATACGGAGGCCGCACGAGGATCGTACGGAGAACGACCGATTTTCGGTGGACATGTAGCCAAAAAATCGTAGCGCGGCAGTATCACAGCAAGACTGCCGCTCGGTGTCCGTGCGATATCCGTGAAATCATACGTACATCGCACGGTCATCCTGCGGCAATTTCACGGCGACCGCACGATGGGCGTGCGGCGATTTTGATATTTCTGATGGGTGCATATTTATTTGACATTTCCTGTATTAATAGTTTGTCTATCCCATTGCGTTACGATTGATCCCATTGGTCTAAGTGTGGAACCCGCACAGCCTCCGTACGAATGCCTTATCCCAGCGGAGACAAGCGCGATGACTGCACGGCGATCGCACGATCTCCGTACGGTCGCCACTCAGTCATCATACGGATAAGCCCCGATCAGTATACACAACTAATCGTACGATGATCGTAGATAATGTAGACAAAAACATCGCAGCCCGTAGACTTCTACGATGCCAAACAAAATCGTAGGAAAATCGCAGACAAAGAAATCGTACGGCCTCCGTGGTAAATGTAAACTAGGCATTAATGTAACAATTCAGTTCATCGCTTGTTTCTTAAAATTACCATCCACTACTTGTAACGGATGTTCCATTCTTAATGTCTTAGACATTTATATAGATCTATCTGTAACATTTGGTTGATTCTTAAACTTTCTACCGCTACACGACGCATTATCTTAACCTTTCACCCGTAACTTTCACTCTTAGCTATTTCCTTCATTCACGTCTTTGCAAACAGAGAATACCTAGATCAGATAGCTCCTGTAGGCGTCGTATCAGGATATGTTATGTTTGCTTATAATATAATGTGGATTTTTCTACAGTTTCTACCATATCCAAAACATTTGCTTTACTTTCTCATATAACTAATGCATTACGAATTTATTCGGATAATTAGCATGAGTGAGCATTACATTGATTGACAGGCCAGAAACCATTGAATAAATCTATAAACCAATCAGCAGCCGTGCAATTTTAATGATTATCCAATTATAATCTTGCAAAGACACAGTTGGTTGCAATCAATTAGGGGCTGTAATGCCGACAGTGACAGGGGTGAAATAAACAAGCCTGTCAAACAGATAAGACACATCATTTGCATATTGTTAAAGTAAAGTACCTAGCTATAGTTTACTTTCAGTCCGAATGACCGCTCAGCCGACTGTACATTTACTCCCCTGGTCATTGAGTCATTGGCCTACAATATTGAGCACTGCTAACATATGGCGCAATCATGCAGCCGCAGTACCGGCGAGTGACCCTCACAGGTACCCATTTTAACCCCTGGGTGAAGAGGATGTGCGGGTGGGAGACACGGAAAAGCGTCTCTGAAATTTCCGGGTGGGGCCGGGATTTGAACCCCGGACCTCCGGACTGATAGTCAAGCGCGTTACCACTAGACCATCGCCACCTAGACCACCGCCATATTGTAAGCGACACATTGTCGGGGGGGGGGGGGGGGTAAGATAAGGAAACCCTTTATTTCATTTTTTATCCCCCCCCCCACCCGAGTACTCGAATACTATATTTGATAACCGGTACTCGGAGCCTCGACCGAGTATTCGGGTACTCGTTCCCATCCCTACGGCAAAAATGGGTATCATTATAAAAAATAATCTGATTAATATTCATAACATTATTTCATATATAACAAAAAACCTCATAATTATTCATTAAACTTAGCTTTTATGGTTTTGGTGCCATAGAGGAATAAGTGGTAACCTTTCCAAAAGCTTGAATAAAGAGGATAGGCTAGGTAACTCGTAGAGGGGCTGGGTAACTTGAGGAGAGGCTGGGTAACTCGAGGAGAGGCTGGGGAACTCGAGGAGAGGAGAGACTGGGTAACTGAAGGAGATGAGAGACTGGGTAACTCAAGGAGGAGCTGGGTAACTCAAAGAGAGGCTGGGTAACTCAAGGAGAGGCTACGTAACTCGAGGAGAGGCTTAGTAATCCGAGGAGAGACTGGGTAACTCAAAGAGAGGCTGGGTAACTCGATGAGTGGATTGATAACTCAGGGAGAGGCTGGGTAACTCGAGGAGAGTCTTGGTAACTCGAGGAGATGCTGGGTAACTCGACTTCTCGTCAGGATACTAACTGTTTGAAACTCAGATTTTGTGTTTTATAATAAAATTGAAGAAACTCCACATTGAAGCCTGAGTCAGGCGAAAGCAGCGGATATTTGGTATACAGTAGAACCTGTCCTAAGCGGTCATTCATTTATAGAACATAGGAGTATTAAAAGGCAGGTGATTGCTTAATGCAGGGCAAAGGTATTACAGGAAACTCCTATATGAGCTTTCTACATTATGTTTGACCTCTATTAAGCTACCACCTGCCTTAAAGACCCCTAATTAGACTTGTTTGATGGTCGCTTAAGACATTATATTTAGGTTAAAGAGGTGCTGTTATAGATAAAAGTGACATACTTCCATGACATCATTCCCATCAAAACAAGGCCGACTAAAATACATGTACAGGTAAACCTCTGAAAACCGAACCTCTGAAAACCGAAAATCTCTAAAAACCGAACAAATATTTTAGTCCAGAATTTTTCCTTATATATTCTATATAGAAAAGCTCTCTGAAAACCGAACTCTCTGAATTCTGAATACCGAACACAAGTTCCGGAACAGAAACCTATATTTCCATTGTAAATCACCTCTGAAAACCGAACATACCCTGTGGGCCAATTAGGGGTGCTGGCTTGTTGATAGTTTGACTAGGGAATTTTGGGACCCCTACTGTGTATGACAGCTGCCTGTGTTACTACAAAGGTGTGAAAACCATGAAAGGGGTATAGGCTAATACTGTAGCTGATGTTGCTTTTGGAAATTGTAAGAAAATTTTAATTAGGCATGGTTTTTCACACCTCTTTATTGAAATTAATGGAAGACGATCTCAACATGCAAATTTGGTTTTCATAAACACAATGCCTACATACTTAAATGTTCATGCTACATATTACCAGTGCTTCAATTGACTGACATAACTTCATTAACTGAAGTTTTAACATTAGAGTAATTCTGCATGAACAAGCCTTTTGATTAGGAAAAATAATAAAAGATAAACACAATCAATCAGGCACTGAATCTGACAGTCAGTTTAAACACTTAACACAATCATGCCTGCTCCCCCTTCTGCTCCGACATCATCAATATGTGGCAAAGTATAAATTAGATAAAACAATATTACAATATGATTATTTTCTTGTTACTGAAAACTCTCATCTATAATAGAAACTGGTGTTTGTATCTTATTCTGATAAGATCAAAAGAAGTGAACAATATTACAGAAGATCACATTCATTACCTTCAGGTTTCACATTAAGAAAATCTCTGAAAACCGAACACCTCTGAAAACCGAACATTTTGTCCGGTCCGAAGGTGTTCGGTTTTCAGAGGTTTACCTGTATTGTAAAACAAAAGTAAGTCATAAGTGAAGTTGATACATTTATTTAAAATATAACAAATACAATTAAAACAAAAGAAAAAGACTGGCAGTTGTGAGGTACTGGATTTAGAGTGTTCAGTAGAGGTCATCATCATCTGTAATGAAAATAATATACAAAACATTGAAAACTGTGTTACAAAATGAAAACAATACACAAAACAATATAAAAAATCTATAAACTATGAAAATAATATACAAAATAATGAAAACAAAACAGTAAACCCCCTCTAAACCGGAATTCTAGTAGAGAATATTTTAGATACTTTTAGGCAGGTGGCTGCTTAATGCAGGGTGAAAGTCATACAGAAAGCTCCTAGAGGAGGCGCCTTGTTTTGATACTCGTGTTTTCAAATGTATTCATGTATGTATTTATGTGGTATAAATATGTTTACATACTGACAACCCTCGAAAGTTATAATTGAAATAAAACTACGACATGATGTAATATTTGTTCACATATACAGCTGTCAGCTCGAACTTCAAGGGACCATACAAATTAGTTCGAGATAACAGAAGTTTGAGTCATCCGATTTTGAACTTGAACAATTTCTCAAGGCCACAGCTTAATACGAGTCTAAAGTAATGCTAAATTGCTTTAGACCTGTATTAAGCTGTCACATGTGTTTCTAGATATCTGTAGACAGTAGGGATACATAGCAATTCTGTATTGTAAGTTTTGGAAGGACTGAACTTTTTGTTCGAGTTATCCCGATGTTCGAGTTATCCGAGTTCGAGATATCGAAGTTCAGCTGTTCAACTGTACCTGACCTTTGAACCTTTTGTAGGTTTGTTGAAAACAAAATCTTTCTATGTGATGTGCATTGAATAAAGGTTTGAATACTATGCATATTTGTCTACACAAAACTACACTATAATGATAAATAATGATGTTACAGGTAATCAGTCATACTTACAGTAACTACGGTATCCGTGTCTACTGTGTCTGTTGTAGAGGCCTCCGTATGGATAAGATCTATAGCCTCCGATATAACTTCGTCTGTAAGGATAGCTTAAACTCCTACTCAAGTACCCGCTTCTTCTATAAGGGTATCTATAACTTCCAAGTATGCTTCCGTAACCATGGTAAGGAGAGCGATAACCTCCGGTCAATCCTCCAAGGAGTCCATGTGAGCCGTACCCATAGCCACTATATCGACTCAAACCATTGTATAGTCCTCCATACCCGCTTGATCCATAACCACTGTATAGTCCACTGTATCCACCCAATCCACGACCGCTGTACAATCCACTGTATCCGTGCGTACCGTAGCCATAGCCGCTTGTGAGTCCACGGTGACCTTGCATGCCGTATCGATAGCCGCCTACAATCGCCTGAACGGCAGATATGCCGAGTATAATGGCGAAGATGACACAGAGGGTCTTCATGATTGACTGTAACTGAAAATAAAAATGAAATACTATGTGAAAAATCCCACTGAATAGCAACGTCCATAATGTAGTATAAATATAACGCGTGGTCCATGATTCAGTAATTCCAAACTTACATATGAAAATAATTTCATGTATATACAATTCATTTACAAATTATCCCTTATTCACAAACTATCATATTCTTTGAATAACGAACAAGAGGCATCGTTTGAAAACACCAAACGTTTTGGTCATACACGCCTTTTAACCCATTTGCTCCCAGTAAATTCCTCCATGCTTATATATTGGATTAGTCTATCTTTTATCTAAGGGATGTCAGGTCTAAATTTTCATTTTTGTTTTGTTTTATACTGAATTTCCTATCAGCAAACAGTGTAGACTCTGATCAGACGCCGCATAATGCGGCGTCTGATCAGAGTCCACTGTCTGCCTTCGTCCAATATATGGGATCGTGGGACCAAATGGGTTAACTAATGTCTGACACCCATTGTAAACTGTTTAATCCTTTACCCCGTGAATATTTATGGAAACAATTATAAAATCATGAATAGGAATTAGATTAATTTTCAAAATGGCATGTTTACACATGAAATATTTGCTAAAGCAGAAACTGTAGAGTCTATATGATTACCTGATAGACACGTCTTTGACGTCATTGCAAATACTGTCAACCCAGACCAGACAACTCCTGCATTGTCGTCTGACCAGGGTCTTCTCCCTTTCCCTCATATAAACGTGTTTTCACGCATTTGCAAACAGAGTAGACCCAGATCAGACGGCTCCTAGAGGAGCCGTCTGATCAGGGTCTGCTCTGTTTGCTAATTGAATTTGAACGTTCTGTTTCTTTACTTTCTAAAATGGCTACAATGTTCCAATTTCCATATTTTATTATAACTACATGTGTATTTTGTCCATGAATATTAAGTAGGTATTGAAAATTGGAGTAAACATAGAACAGGGAAAGGGTTATAGAATGATATAGGTCGGATTCCACAGTCTCTGCCATGGCTAAACTGCGTGTGTTCAATGGTCATAATAAAAGTTAAGTGAATGAATATAACTGAAGTCATGAATTCTTGTATAAATATTCATGAAGAAATGGGTTAATTTTCTTTCGACATTCACACTGACTATTGAAACCTATGTCCCAATATTGTTTGTAAATTATGAGTTTTATATCTACGTATTAAACATTAACGATTTCACTGTCACGTGAAGCCTATTTCAACATGTTTATCTGCCTCAATTTTCTTTGTTTTAAAAATAATTGTCACAGTGTCAAACAGTTTGGATCTAGGTGAGATGCCGAGTAACTCGGCACCTAGTTTGGATCCAAACTGTTTGCAAAGGTGAGCATAGATTCGCCCAAAGCAGCGAAAGATTTAATGTAAAACTAAGAATATGACTTTAACGCTTTCCCTGTTCTATGTTTATTCCAAATTCCAATACCTACTGAATATTCATTGACAAAATAGTTATAATGAAATATGGAAGGTGAAACATTGCATCCATTTTAGAATGCAAAGAAACAGACCTTTCAAATTCCAATTAGCAAACATTGCAGACCGTGATCAGACGGTTCATATAGGAGCTGTCTGATCTGGGTCTACGCTGTTGGCAAATGTGTGAACACACGTTTATATAAAGGAAAGAATGAAATAATGTTAACCCATTGTCTACTAGATAACATTTAACCCTTCTCTTGCTGAATTTTAAAATTCATTTCTCCTTCTTTACCCATGCCCTGTTGTATAATTACATATATCTTTACTGTGTACAAGCATTTCGCTGTGCAATCACTGCTGTGGAGTGCATTGGTTGCACAATCAACTTGTAAATAGTGCAGACCAAGGTAGGTATATTGACGTGAATAACAAGCGAAGGGTTAAATTACAATAACTTACCTACTGACTTCTGTGCTGAATACAGCTGGTGTGGTGCTGGGTCTTGTTTTAGACATGTTTATATAGAATCGTGGTGACCGCAAATTAGCGGATTTCAAAACATTTTAAAATACTTAACGATCAATCAAAGTAGCAAATCACCACTGTTGTTCATTTTCAGTGTTACGATTGGTAAAAGGAATGTAGTTAGTCATGTGACGTCGTTACTTAGTTCATTATTCTGAACACTCGTGTGAGTATGACATAATTGATGATCGTGAATTCACTTAACTGGCAGTTTCAAACAACATGGATCTGCACATGACTCCGAGCAAATTCGACGTCTCGTATGTATCAACGTTGTTTGATACTCGGGTCAGTATTTTCATAAAAGTTTGAATAAATCTAAGAAATTAAAATATTTGTAACATATGAGAATTTGATGTGACATCGAAATTTATAGCATGATACGGGTTTAACGGAAACAAATTAACACACTTGAATAAGGTTAACCCTTCGCTTTTCTAAGCACCACCTTGATGTCATTTCGCAGGATCCAAGTTGTTTGACACTCGCTCAATAGATTTTTAACCCTTCTCTTGCTGAATTTTAAAATACATTTCTCCTTCTTTACCCATGCCCTGTTGTATAATTACATATATGTTCACTGTGTACTAGTATTTCGCTGTAAACTCACTGCTGTGGAGTGCACTGGTTGCACAATCAACTTGTAAATAGTGCAGACCCTGATGAGACAGCTCCTGCAGGAGCTGTCTCATCTGGGTCTTCACTATTTACAGGTAGGTATATTGACGCGAATAGCAAGCCAAGGGTTAAAATTGTAATGAATCGAATGTAATTAAAAAACTATGTCAAACCAGAGTTGGAGCGGACATCAAGCTTTCAGCCGGCTAAGGGTTAAAATATTTCATTCAAATGGGCTAATGTAATGTATTTATTTTTCATTTACGTCATTAACCCATTAACCCATTACCTCATATGCTATTTTTAGATCTAACCACTTTGGATAAATCTCCCGAAAAGGAGCATTAACTAGAGAAAAGGAAAAACTTATAATTTTGTAGTTTGAAACCATTGTGATAAATAGAGCATTTGCTCCTATAGTAGCAAATGCTCTATTTATCACAATGGTTTCACAAAGTGACTTCTACAGAGTCGTCAAAAGTCGTCAATATGAGGGAATGGGATAATAGTGTAGAGTATTGGTCTGAATCAATATGAGGAAACTAGAAGGTACAACCATGCATTTTTCCTTTGCACGCTAGCGACGAATATGCGATAACAGTCCCAGCTGTTAATCCTAAGTGTCGAGTTCAAACTGTTTGTTTCCAGATGCAGAGTTCAAACTGTTTGATTCCGGCTGATAAATGTAGAGTTTATTGTGTATAATAATATAAATTATGGGAAAATGAAGGAGTTTGAAATGATATTAATATAGCATAATGGTTTGAATATGGACTATGCCAAGTTTCAGGAGAGAGGCTCATGTTTAAAAGAGCAAAGCGTCAAGGCTTTAAATCTGAATGAAATTTATTTTGTTTGGTTATTATTTTTCACCCAGTGTGCGAAATCGATTTTGAAATATATATCTTTGTGCATGAGAACTATTACTATTGATACTATTACAATTTGATACCCATGAAAAAAAGTCTAGGTGGGGATGCTACGGTAACCATGACTAGGACCCAGCCTATTATGATATAGTAAAGATATGATTCTACATTTGCTGCCATGGCTATAATAACAAAATAAAACTCATGAATTCATTATTTCTTACATTAATATTCGTAGAAGAAAGGGTTAAACGCGTTTGCTGGTCTGACTATCATTAAATTTTGTTTTTAACCCATTTGCTCCCAACTTGGATTCTTTCATGCTTATATAGTGGATTAGTCTATTTTACCTAACGGATGTCTGGTCTAAATTTTCATTTTTGTTGTTTTATATTGAATTTCCTATCAGCAAACAGTATAGACTCTGATCAGAGTCTACACTGTTTGCATATGTCCCATATATGGGACAGCAAATAGGTTAAGTCTGTAAGCACATTTCCTGAATGAACGACGGAGTTTAGTTTATGGTTTATGATAAGATTCATGTTCCTTTCCCAACTTTCTATCAAAGCGGTCTCGAATCGCGTGAAACCAAAGATAAATGGGGCATAATATTCATAATATTCATAAACTCATATTCAATACATATTTAACACTTTTCCCTACATATAAACGCCTTTTTACGCATTTGCAAACAGAGCAGACCCATATCAGACGGCTCCTATAGTAGCCGTCACTCAGAGTCTGCCCTGTTTGCTAATGACATTTGATATATCTGTTTCTTTACGTTTTAAATTACAATGCTCAACCTTTTATAATTCATTATATAGCTATTTTGTCCATAAATATTTAACAGGAATTGGAATTCAGAATAAACATAGAACAGGGAAAGGGTTAATACATGCCCGTTATTACATTAACTCCTATACTGAGGAATAAAGTATTATTGAAATCAAGTTTTATGCCGCTAACCGCGACAGCTTTGATCCGGATGAGACATCGAAAAACTCGGCACATCATCAGGATCCATGCTTATAAAGCTTTTTAGTTGAGTCTGAGTTCGTTCTCAAGCTTTTGATTGATCAGATTTGAGTTCTCAAGCTTTTGATTGGCCAGATTTGAGCCATAGGCTCAAATCTGACCAATCAAAAACTTGAGAACGAACTCGGATTCAACTAAAAGTTTTATAAGCATGGACACAGGTTCGAAGTTGTATGATACATGTACTTGGTCAGTAGTTTCTAAAAAAATCTTGTGCCATGCCTCTTGGTCAATATTTTCCTAACAGCTTGGTCGACTCGAAATGAGCAATTCTTTTTTCACAGTTAGACAAGGATAGAGGATCTTACATTCATAAGTGTTCATTACAAATTGTTTAAATATGAGACGAGTTTACTATAATATGACACGAGTTTTAGCGAGTGTTATATTCATTATAGTAAACGAGTTCCATGAAAACAATGTGTAATGAACACGAATGTAAGATTCGTTTTATCACATACTCCTTAAAAGTGCCATAGAAAATGAAACAGACTATATCTGGCGGTTGTGCATTTCCGCGACTTACAGCACTCTGTTACGGCACTCACGCACGGCAGATTATGTGATAAATACACATCTTTACGCATATGTAAAAATAGTAGATCCCGACCAGACGGCTCCTGTAGGGGCCGTCTGATCAAGGTCTTCTCTGTTTTGTTATCTTAAAATATTGCTCTAATTCTTCAGTTTCCGTCTGAGCTAAGATGTGCTAGTTTGCATTATTTAAATGAAGATTGCATGTAAAAATAGGAACTAGTCCATATCATGTTAACAGTCATGACGTCATGAATATTAACATATTCATATAATATATATAGTACAGTAAAACCTCTCTATAACGGCCACTAAATTACATCAAGCATTTTGTGTTGAAGGCAGGTGACTGCTTAAGCATGGTGTAAGTAAAACAGAACGCTCCAACAGGAGCCAACTAATTAACACAATTTAGTGGCTGTTATAGAGAGGTTTTACTGTAATGGGACATTGCAATCAGCCCAGACATTTCTCCTGAGACTGATTCTGTCGCCGTATGAGGATAAGGGACCTCGATGTTCCAGTGGTTATGGTGGTTGACTGTGGTACGAATCTCGGTCTGGGCATTTTGATTTTACATGTGAGGAACCTGCCAGACGGCTAGCTAGGGGTAGGCCGGTGATTCTATCCGGATGTTCTTCTATACACGAAATAATATATTTTGTTCCGTTCATGGTAAAACATCTGGGGTCTTCACTGGCCTGTAATTAGCTGTGCGTCGCGATAAGATTGTTCCGACGTAAAATCCAGATATAAACAAGCATAAAAGTATGGATGTGCCATAGCGATGATATTGTATGTGTTAGTGCCGGCGTTTCTGCCAATTATGTGCTAATTGGGCACCAATGAACTCGGCACTAGCTCCTTAACCCTTTCCCTGTTCTATGTTTATTGCAAATTTCAATACCTACTGAATATTCATGGACAAAGTAGTTATAATGAAATATGGAAGGTTGAACATTGAAGCCATTATAGAAAGTAATGAAACAAATCTATCAAATTCCATTAGCAAACAGAGCAGACCCTGATCAGACGGCTCCTATAGGAGCCGCCTGATCTGGGTCTACTCTGTTTCCAAATGCGTGAAAACACGTTTATATGAAGGAAAGGGTTAATACGATAGTGTCAAAGAATATCTTCTCCACTGTTTAATCCTACGCATATGCCAAAAACAGTCAGAGGTTTTCGACGACTCATTAAAGTAATTTACAAATGGCCCCAATGATATTTCCGCTTTCCAGGAAGACGGACCATCAACGTGAGACAATCCACGAATCAATCAGCGAGTATGGTCACAAACTGAACCGATGCATAATTTGTTTGGGGTGGTTATGTTTGCTATTATCTTTGTCCAAATATCCGCGACATGGCTCCAATTTGCAAACAGTTTGGATCCACATCAGATGCCGAGTAACTCGGCGTCTCATCAGGATCCAAACCGTTTGACGCTTGATTAATACTTTCTACAAAGTTTGATCGAATCGGAAGTAGTCAAACTTGCACCAGATCCAGATTTGAGCTGACATTATTTTTTTCACAGCGGGATAAAGGGTTGGTGAGTCAAAACAAACACATTAAGTTGTTGGTTTATATCTGTCACATTGACAGAGGTTTACCTCATCGTACACAGGAGTAAAAGTAGATCATACGTCACCAGGTAGATACGTCAACGTATTGACAGCATGATGCGTTAGAGGTCTCACACCGGTATACATCAGTGACTTAGGTAGATTCGGTTGGATATACATTTGTATCTTATTATATTACGACCTAACAACAGTCGTATAAATCCTTGCATTTCTTGGTCTAAAACAATAAAAAGAAACGGTTTGTAACTGATTGAGCTTTAATTTGTGTATCTATTGTACCGTATACAGGCGCGGATTTAGATGGGGCGTAGTCGGCGTACGCCCCCCCCCCCCCCCCCCCCTCTAAAATTGCCAAAACATTTTTTAGTAATATTTTAGACCTATATACAGTAAAACCTCTCTATAACGACCACTAAATTGTGTTAATTAGTTGGTATTTAGAGCAGGTGGCTGCTTAAAGCAAGGTAAAAGTAAAACAGAACGCTCCCGCCCTCCCCCCCCCCCCCCACCCCCAAATCTGAAATCCTGGATCCGCACCTGGTATACAACACTTTACAACTGAAAATAATTGTGTTGCCTTAGAAATAGTAGTTTAACCCTTTATTTGATAGCTATGCCTTTTAGTCTTTGCAGAGTAGACACAGATCAGACGGCATATAAACATGGGAAGTTTTAATCATTTCAAACACTGTAAAACCTGGTATATATTATTCCATAAGCAAACAGAGCAGGCCCTTATTAAAACCCTGATTATATGGAACGGTCTGATCAAAAGACATCTCTGGTTTGCGTTATACCTCTCTATAACGACCACTAAATTGTGTTAATTAGTATTTTGGACAGGTGGCTGTTTAAAGCAAGGTGAAAGTAAAACATATAGGAACGTTCTGTTTTACCTTCACCTTGCTTTAATTCACCTGCCTTTAACACAAAATACTTGATGTAATTTAATGGTCGTAAAAGTTTTATAAGCATGGATACAGGTCTATAAATCCTACTCAAATTTGTATCTGGCACAATTTTGACTACTTCTGCCATTGTCAAGTTTTTGAGAAACTGTTGCTCAAGTGTCATGACACAAGCTTTTGAGAAACTATTGTTCAAGTGTCATGACACAAGCTTTTGAGAAACTGTTGTTCAAGTGGCATGACACAAGTTTTTGAGGAGTTTGCAACTCGGCATCTCATCCGGTCCCACTCTGTTTTCAAATGCGACTGACATCGCAGTGAGCGGTATAAGAGTATACAGACTATACTCACAATAGTGTACATATATTTACCGCGATGGGACAAGAACGTTAGAAACAAACGATAGTGAAACTTGTGTGAGACCTATTGAGACGTTTATTGTATTTAGTGTCATTGTAAATATATCATTAAGTCAGAAGGAGTCTTAATTAGGACTGACTAGTGCGGCTAACCAGCCCTTAAACACATTATGACTTATACAATCAATCCAAACATTTTTCCTGCTTTTGTGGTATTCTAGTTTCTATAAAATGGAGAACTTCGGAGAGTTTGGGCAACAGCAATCAACAGCTCACTGTAGTAAGACAGAGGTTCCCGAGAAACAGCGAAGCAAAAGGTATGGTTCGATGTTTGACTTAATACAGGGGTTAAGCCAAAAATGGATGTTGAATACAGAATTACAGTAAAACCCCTCTAAACCGGACGTTAAAATTAGCATAAATGTCGGTATTGGAGACAGGTGGCAGCTTAATGCAGGGTGAAAGTCGTGCAGAGCTTTCTGCATGACTTTCACCCTGCATTAAGCAGCCACCTGCTTAAAAGTATCTAAATTTTTGTTTACTATAATTCCGGTTTAGAGGGGGTTTACTGTATTACAATATCAAATGAAGACAAACATGATTATTGAAATGTATTGAAGTATATGCCTTAGTTTTAAAGTCACTATTGAATGTTGTGTGTGTATGACTGACCTGGAATGTACATTTACAATTTATTATAAATGCTATTCTTAACTATTTAATATACATTCAAATTGTTTTCAAAACTGAGAATCAGTGTGAAACCTCAAGCATTTTTTTTCGAGAACACAAGAACACTTTTTAACTACATCGCCGTCACAGGGTAATCCACGATCGCATTTACACACAGTTTGTGTCTAGATGAGACGACGACTAACTCGGTGTCTCGTCAGGATCCAAACACTGTTTTGAAACTCTCATGTGTTTTCTAAAAACACGCTTTGAAACGTTTATCTGATGAGACGAATTTTGTTTGGTGCGAAAGGTTTAAATGTCAGATTTGGAGCTAGGTCGATATTTCTTCAAACGAGAGTACAGTAGAACTTCGATAACTCGAACTTCAAGGGAACATACAATTCAGTTCGAGATAACAGAATTCCGAGTCATCCGATATCTAATCTGAACAATTTCTCAAGGCCACAGCATAATACAGGTTTAAAGTAATGCTGAAAGCTCATGTAGGAGCTTTCAGCACAACTTTAGATCTATATTAAACTGTCATATGTGTTTCTAGATATCTGTAGCGATACATTTTAGAGCAATTGTGTGTTGTAAGTTTTGGAAGGACTGAACGTTTAGTTCGAGTTATCCTGAAGTTCGAGTTATCCGAGTTCGAGATATCGAT
This sequence comes from Azorinus chamasolen, assembly GCA_963576725.1. Classification (NCBI taxonomy): domain Eukaryota; kingdom Metazoa; phylum Mollusca; class Bivalvia; order Cardiida; family Solecurtidae; genus Azorinus; species Azorinus chamasolen. The sequence goes on along the minus strand of OY755243.1, from coordinate 59,588,513 downwards.
GTTCAACTATATATATTTCATTTTGATTTCATTGTTGGTATATAGTAGGGCAAACCCTTTCAGCATTTCCACATAAAGAATGTTTAATAAATGACGTCCCCTATATAGTTCTTCTCAGGTCAAAGTTCGCCTCTTAATATAAAGCGCAATATTTGATTTTTATTTGTATTACAATAGGGAAAAGTAAACTTACGTCACAACATGACGTAAATTCGCTTCTTGGTGAATATTCATGTATGAAACAATCCATGTAACATCAAACTATTTATAAGCTGCATGATTACAATGGTAGTTGAACACATTATTAGTTATACAGTTCTTTCCCAGGGTACATGACGATTTATTCCCGGCTGAGGAAAATCATGTTGCCCGAGCCGTTAGGCGAGGGTTACATGATTTTACCAGCCGGGAATAAATCGTCATGTACCCTGGGAAAGAACTGTATAACGAATTTATTATACTGCAAAGTTTTACGGTTCGGATAATTTATATAAATCCATTTTTTGCATGTTGAATCACTAAACACGCTAATTCCCCTAAAAGCGCCCCAATACATTTATTTCTACCCGAAGGTATCCGAAGTGTTGTGTATTGTATTTCATCGGCGTTCGTGTTATTATAGATGGCTGGACGATATAATAACTCCTCTAAAAACTATTTTATTGGTCATTTCAAACAATGGTGTTTTTTAATTCATTTCTGCATTGTTTTCTTTACGTATCAATAGTTGTCTATTATGAATTTTGCTATTGTTTAGCCGAGTCGAGAAGTCGGTCTTTTGGTTTCTGACCATAATATGTGGGGCCTGCCATGGGGAATTTCTATGTACCCTGTCAGCTCACAGGGTACATGGACTCATGTACACGGCTAGTTAACCAATCAGAAGTGAGGATTTTACTTTGCAGTATAATAAGAGTGTTTACCTTGGCAGAAACATGTACACTCACATCTATATAACACCAGAAACAAGTGGAGCAGACCCTCATCAGACGGTTCCTACAGGAGCTATCTCATCTGGATCTGCTGTTTGCAAATGATTGAATGGCGTTTATATCAAGTACAGGCATAATTAATTTTAATCCTTCGCTTGCTGTTCACGTCAAAATACCTACCTGTAAATAGTGAAGACCCAGATGAGACAGCTTCTGCAGGAGCTGTCTCATCAGGGTCTGCACTATTTACAAATTGATTGTGCAACAGTGAACTCCACAGCAGTGATTGCACAGAGAAATAATTGCAGACAGTGAAGATATATGTAATTTTACAACAGGGCATGGGTAAAGAAGGAGAAATGTATTTTAAAATTAAGCAAGAGAATGGTTAAAATGGAGTTAACTTTAGCTGTAAACGCTTTTGTGTGTTCGTATACAAAACACCTTTGATTCAATATGATAACTCTCATTCGATTCGCCATCGTTTACTGGTATTGTATATTTGCCCGTTTAATATCACATTTTTTTCTCCAAAATATGCTAACCATAATGTTATGCTAAATTCCATACACGAGTTGCTGAAAATAAAGAAAAACTTTGGTTTTATTTAGATGTAAATAAATTTAATTCCAATATGCATGTATACATCTCGCTCGATTTCCAGTAATCTTCTGTCAAAAGAAATAATCTGCATTATTTCTCTTCTGTTTTACATTATTTGGTGTAAACACAGTTTATTTCTGTAACTTACAACATGTATAAATGTACATAGTTTCTGAGAAGGATTGGAATGAAAGCTGGGAGCTTATGAAAATCCTCTTCTTGGCGTATAATACTTCACAAAAGCAATTGTTCATGAAAACTACAAACTTTTCAAAATATAATGAACTGCTGAAACTTATATTATTTCTATTACCTATAAAGACATGATTGCATTTCGATAAACTCTTGGGCACACTCCAGTTGAAAATAGCATTCGATAAACCCAGAAATAAGTCTGATTGACTATATGTCCTATTCATTTGTTTTCTCTTGCAGCTTAATTCCAAAATGAAGACTCTTTGTGTCATTTTTGCCGTCATGCTTGGTCTTGCTGATTGACTATATGTCATATTCATTTGTTTTCTCTTGCAGCTTAATTCCAAAATGAAGACTCTTTGTGTCATTTTTGCCGTCATGCTTGGTCTTGCTGCCGTGCAGGCGCATATCGGTGGACACGGTTACGGCAGACGTGGCTTCGGTGGACTCTACGGTGGACTTTACGGTGGCTATGGATTAGGTATGGGAGGATACGGTGGTCTCTATGGCGGCTATGGCTACGGCAGAATGTTTGGCGGTTACGGCTATCCTTACCACAGATATGGCAGAATGATTGGAGGTTACCATCCCTATGGAGGTTACGGATACATGAGAGGATTTGGATACCCATACGGAGGTTATGGTGGTTACGGTGGCTTTGGATACCGCCGATACAACAAAGGATACGGGAAAATGAATTACAGTGAGTACCATGTGTTTACTATAGTAGAGAGAGTTCATGCGTAAATTAGAAAATAACCAAATGCTAAAAATTCTATAATAATTATGTATATATTTGGTGTTGAATAAAAACCCGTCTGAAGTGATAACCGACACTATTTCTAATTCAGATGCTCGTTTTACTTAGGATCGAACGACAAAAAGTATCGCAGTCCTAATGTCACGACAATCGATACTGTTCGGATAGCCGAAATTATCGCAATTTCTTAAAGGCCCACTTTGTATGAAAGAATTTATCGTAGGTCCTAACATACGACGAACGCAACTTCCGGTTGTAACTTCCAGACGTAACTTCCAGTTCTAACTTCCAGTTCTAACTTCCAGATGTAACTTCCACCTGTAACTTCAAGTTGTAACTTCCAGATGTAACTTCCAGTTGTAACTTTCAGTTGTAACTTCCAGATGTAACTTCCAGTTGTAACTTCCAGTTGTTACTTCCAGATGTAACTTCCAGTTGTTACTTCCAGATGTAACTTCCAGTTGCAATCGTCGTATGTTAGAACTTAATTTCAATTGTACGACCTGTAGTAAAACGGACTTTGTGTTCTTAAAGCAGGTGGTAGCATAATACAGGAAAAAAGGTTATACAGAAAGCTCAAAAGGAGCTGCCTTCATTACTTTTATCCTGCATTAACCTTTTCCTTCATAAATACACCTTTTGACGCCTGTTTATAAGTCACTTCTTGAAACCATTGTGATAAATAGAGCATTTGCTCCTTAGGAGCAAATGCCATATTTGTCACAATGGTTTCAAAACTACACAATTCTAAAAAAATCATTTTCTCTAGTAAATGCGTCTTTTCGGTAGATTTATTCAAAACGGTAAGATCTAAAAAAAAAAAAACTCATGAGGGAATGGGTAAAGCAACAACATGTTCTTATAAATACCCATGTACATTTATAATGTGGTCGCTACAGAGGGGTTTACTGTGTATTGTAATAAGTAGAAATAGTGTATTGTCTGTACAGTAAAACCTCTCTATAACGGCCATTAAATTGTGTTAATTAGTAGGTATTTTGGGCAGGTGGTTGCTTAAAGCAAAGTGAAAGTGAAACAGAACGCTCCTATAGGAGAGTTCTGTTTTACTTTCACCTTGCTTTAAGCATCCACCTGCCTTTAACACAAAATACTTGATGTAATTTAGTGGCCGTTATAGAGAGGTTTTACTGTATATGGTGCGTTTTCGTTAACCCTCTACTCAATGAATATTCATGGTAGAAATAATGACGTTATGAATATCATTTAGATTCTCTTTCATAATGGCATATGAACACAGGATATTTTGGCCATGACAGAAACTGTAGAATCATATTTGTATCATTTCATAAGCCAACAAAGCAGACCTTGATCAGACGGCTCCTGCAGGGGATGTCTGATCTGGGTATTCTCTGTTTGCAAAGGCGTATTTATTGAGTAAAGGGTTAAATTGCCTTATTACCAAAAGTGAAATAAAAATCTTAAAAACGCGCTTATCTTACTGATGATCATAAATAGAGTTGAAAATATTTAAACAACTTGCAAAGATACATGAGCAATCTGCTGTGGCACTTATAAAACTACTTCATGTTTCCTGTTCCTTCATCTCTTATAGAAGAAATTTCTTTCTCTCGAAAATAAATAGGAACTGATAGCATATACATTTTGTTTTGCCATATATTTCAAATCGCACAATTTGAAAGTAGGAGCATGCGCCTTGTTTAAGACAATGCTGAACTTTTCTTCATAATCACAGTAACCTGACAAGGTTTCGAATTACGCGGCGTCTAATCGAGATCCAAACCGTTTGCACAGAAAACCACAGATCATGCTCACTTCACTTGGAAAATAAATGAGTTTAACGATCAGCAAATATTTCAATGAAGTGTTATAAAGTAACCTATTAATTGCAACAATTTAACAGGTGTGCCAAGTCGGAAAAAAATAAAGTTTATCTGTTTCTTTTCTTTTTCAGGAAAGAAGGGGTACTACTGAACGGTCGGATCGTCTACTAAATCCATTCCTGCTTATTTATAACTATTCCATTTGTATTGACGTTGTTTGTTTGTTCTGGTACATCGATATCTACAATAAAATGAAAAAAAGTTGAAATGAAATAATCGGTTTTTTTCCTTACCAATGGATTAAAACACCAGAGTTCAGTGCCCCCCCCCCCCCCCCCCCCCCCCCGTGCTATTGGGCTACAGTAAAACCTCTCTATAACGGTCACTAAATTACATCAAGTATATTGTGTTAAAGGCAGGTGGCTGCTTAAAGCAATGTGAAAGTAAAACAAAACACTCTTATAGGAGCGTTCTGTTTTACTTTCACCTTGCTTTAAGCAGCCACCTGTCCTAAATACCAACTAATTAACATAATTTAGTTGCCGTTATAGAGAGGTTTTACTGTATTACTCCATGGTTCGTTGGTTTTCACCTGGCAATTTGACTAAACCTCCATGGTTCAGTGGTTCCCCCTTGCTAATCGACAAAAACTCCAGGTTACAGCAGATTTCTCCTTTCCCTAAAGTTTCCCATTTTCAATGGACTAAAACTCCAGGTTTAAGTGGTTTTCCTATTTCCAATGGGCTAAAACGCCCCCCCCCCCCCTTAAAAATGGGCTTAAAGTCAAGGGTTCGGTGCAAAATACATTATTACTGCATTTTATAACAAGAAAAGCATTGATGCGTATATTTTTGTCTTTAATAATTGATGTCTTAGCACTGTGTCTGAATACTGCATTGTTGACACTACACGCACATTAATATATAGATGTTAGATCTAATACTGGTGTTTGCGAAAGTACCTGGCTCTAATCACTTAATTGATTAAAACGAAACTATTCAGATTAGTAAATAACCGAGGGTTTGTCTAATTTGATTTTGCTGTGAAGCTGGAGGAAAGTATATAGATTTGGAATTCAATTATCAGTAAACAATGATATCAACTACTAAAAAAGAACGAAATATAAAAAATATCTATTTGAACCGAAAATATGGCCATATTATTTAATACTAATTTATTTATTCCCATCATTATTTTTTGCGTTATTATGTAAAGTTATATACAAATTCAATCGAATTCATGCAAGGCACGAAAGAAAGTATTGACAATCGTCCACGCACTCGACTGGTCTATTTCGAAATAGCCCAGTCGAGTGTGGGTAAGACTGTCAACATTTTTCTTCGTACCTCGCGTCAATTCGACCCCGCTGTCGATATCAATATTTTGTTTGCGGTTTCTTTTCTGCTCATTATTTGTTTTATATTGAGTAAGAATTGAAAAAATTTAGATACATGTGTGTTTTTTTAACAGTAAATTCTCTCTATAACGGTCACTAAATCGTGATAATTAGATGGTATTTAGGCAAAGGTGGCTGCTGAAAGCAAGGTGGAAGTAAAACAGAACGTTCCTATAGGAGCGTCCTGTTTCACTTTCACCTTGCCTTAAGCAACCACTTGCCTTTAACACAAAATACTTGGTGTAATTTAGTGTCCGTTATAGAGAGGTTTACTGTAAATAATGGGAAAATAAAAGACTGTATGTTTGAAATGATATTAATACATCATGTACAGCATAATGTTTTGAATATGGCCCATTCCAAGTTTCAGGAGAGAGGCCCATGTTTAAAAGAAAAGATGTGTAACTTCCAGTTTGTTTTAAAATGTATATACAGTAGAGAATATAAAGAAACAAAAAAAATGAATAAAAAATATTCTAGTATTATTTCTAGTTACAACTGGTCTGGCCGGGATTTGAACTCAGGACCTGTAGTTTCCTAGTCGCAGCACTTACCTCTACCCCATGGCTTGGGTCCCAATATATAAAGGTGACATGGTTCTATTTATTCGCTGCAAAGGTGTGAAAATGAACAACGACTTGCGAACGTAAATACTTAATATGCATAGGCCATATTCAAAACATTATGCTATACATATTTATTTATTTATTTCAGTCTCATCTGCATACATACAGTAACAACAAACATGTATAGATGAATTATCAGACGATGTATACAGCCATTCTATAAAGAATTATAAGAGACTATACATATCACAAATGAATACTTATTTACTCTCACTATATACAGTGACAATAAAACCAATTACAGGTCGCTAATCGTTGCAAAGATGCATAAAAATTGCTTAAAACAGTAAAGTAAAATTTGACCATGAAAACACAGCGCAAAAACGCATACACAAAAAAAGGTTTTAAGAAATCTTGTAACCCCTCTGATCAGATCAGAAAGGCACTGATTAGCAACCAGTAACTGGATGGTCATAAAAGACTACATGGGGAATGGGCTAAGAGAATACTTGCATTATTTACATAAAAACGACGATCTTCGATTCAAGACCATCACGAATATCATGGTATAAAGGGCAGTGGAGGATAACGTGTAACGTGTAATTCCGATTTCATTGTACTGTATGTCCGTAATTTATTCCTACCCCTACCAGATGGACCAGTGGGACTATTGGTCAAAGTCTTCCAATTATTGACAAATTGACTCATCATACTGCTTTCAACAGCATTACAAACCAGCTTCTTGGATATACGGACATCAAGACTAGTACAGTTATTCATATTACATTCTATAAGCTTAGATTTGACCACAGAAAACCATTGTTTACCATGCGGTCCACTAACAGCAGACGCCCAAAGTGCAATACGTTTATTAATACGCGTTGAAAGGGTTTTGCAAATACGTGCCCAAAGTTGGACTACATGTTTCCACTGTCTAACAATCGGGGGCTGCCACGCCATCTCCCCGACCAACGCCGCACTGGGTGTATATTTGCCAACACCGAGAAAAAATCTCAATGCCCTGTTATGGACGGCGTTAATGCAGGAAAATGACCGGCATCCCCAAATTGCTGCACCATAGCCAATTACAGGCCGTATACTGAGTCGTATAATTTTGTAAAATGATGTATTAATATCATTTCAAACATACAGTCTTTTATTTTCCCATTATTTACAGTAAAACCTCTCTATAACGGACACTAAATTACACCAAGTATTTTGTGTTAAAGACAGGTGGTTGCTTAAGGCAAGGTGAAAGTGAAACAGAACGCTCATATAGGAGCGTTCTGTTTTACTTCCACCTTGCCTTCAGCATCCACCTGGCCTAAATATCATCTAATTAACACGATTTAGTGGCCGTTATAGAGAGGTTTTACTGTATATTATTATACACAATATACTCTACATTTATCAGCCGGAATAATATACTGACGTTGATAGTAATAGTTCTCATGCACAAAGATATATATTTCAAAATCGATTTCGCACAATGGGTGAAAAATAATAACCAATCAAAATAAGTTTCATTCAGATTTAAAGCCTTGACGCTTTGCACAGGAAGCCTACGACATACACATTAAGCTATCGAGACGATGTTAATTATACAGGGTGTCCCAAAAATCCCGAACCGGGGATAATATACATTTATTGAACTTATCTGGTTTCCATCAATATTTCTAAATTAAAAGTGCATTGCTTAGTAGAAACAACATTTTACCACATATTCTCAAAAGTTTGTCCAAAAGAATATTACATTATTTTTAACCCTTTCCTCCATGAATATTTATGTGAGAAATAATGACGTCATTAATATTAATTAGATTTATGTTATAATAGCACATGGACACAGGATGTTTTGGGTTTGGCAGAAACTATAGAATCATATCTATATTGTATCATAAGCAAACAGAGCAGACCCTGATCGGACGGCTCCTATACGCAATAAGAAATCTATTTTATAGACGTGACATCTGCCCTTGTACGTTAATGGTCGACAGGGTTACCAAACGCCTGGAACCTTGACTTCAGAACAGAGCTGTGATAGTGCTCGCATTATCAGTACTGTCTCAATGGCATGGAAAAGTCACTGGGGAAAACGGTGAAGTTAATTACATTAGCTTTATATCTGCATCATTTATTTTATTATACACAACAAGCTCTACATTTATCAGCCGGAATAATATAATACTGACATCAAAAGTAATAATTCGCATGTACTAAGATAATTTTTTAAAATCGATTTCTCAAACTGAGGGAAAAGTAAAAACCAAGCAAAATAAATTTCACTGAGATTCGAACCCTTGACCCTTTGCACGGGAAGCCTTCCACATATCCACCAGGCTATCGAGAGGATATTAATTATATATCGTTGAACACTGATTTTATTCAAATAGTTCATCCCAATCAATCTAATGATTTTATGCTTGAATATTTAATGAAAAGTGGGTATTTACAATTTGCATATTAAGTATGTACGTTCGCAAGTCGTTGTTCATTTTCACACCTTTGCAGCGAATAAATAGAACCTTTATTTATTGGGACCCAAGCCATGGCGTAGAGGTAAGTGCTGCGACTAGGAAACTACAGGTACTGAGTTCAAATGCCAGACCAGTTGTAACTAGAAATAATACTAGAATATTTTTTATTCATTTTTTTGTTTCTTTATATTCTCTACTGTATATACATTTTAAAACAAACTGGAAGTTACACATCTTTTCTTTTAAACATGAGCCCCTCTCCTGAAACTTGGAATGGGCCATATTCAAAACATTATGCTATACATGATGTAGTAATTAATATCATTTCAAACATACAGTCTTTTATTTTCCCATTATTATCAGTAAAACCTCTCTATAACGGACACTAAATTACACCAAGTATTTTGTGTTAAAGGCAGGTGGTAGCTACACAGGGAACATGTGCAATGTACAGTCTGCTGAAAAAACTGAGACCCTTATCATTACCATTAGACAGGCAAATATATATTTTCAATAAAGCAGTTAAACCTGTTCTACTTTACAGTTCTGAAATATGGGGATTCGGGAACATAGACTTAATCGAACGAGTCCAGTTAAAACTTTTAAAACATATACTTAATGTCAAAAGCTCAACACCTAACTGTATTGTATATGGCGAAACGGGCGTTTTCCCTATATAGCGATTGATATCAAAACAAGGTTCATATCATATTGGTCGAAAATGATTGAAAATAGTTCAAATAAATTGGCGTTTGACGTCTATACTTACCTTAGATCGCATTACGACAACTGCCTTCCGGAAGTACAAAATAAAAAGTTTGGATGGCTTACTAATGTAAAAAATATACTTACCTCCTGTGGTTTCATCGACATTTGGCAAACACAAACTTTCCCTAATCAAAAATGGTTAAAACTTGTGACGAAACAAAAATTAAAAGATATCTTTATCGGTGAATGGCAAAGTACAATTGAAGAATCAAGAAGCTGCATAACCTACAAATTGATAAAAAATAAATTCGGATTTGAAACTTACCTTCTTCGCACTCCTGCATGTTACTTAAATTCAATGATACAGTTCAGAACTAGAAACCACAAGTTACCCATTGAAACAGGTAGATGGAATAATACACCACATGCAAATAGAATATGTCCACTATGTTGTCGAGACATAGGCGATGAGTTCCACTGTGTCCTCAATTGAACAGAATTCCTTCAAATTCGACAGCAATTCCTGCATCCAAAATATTTCAGAAGGCCAAACGTTATTACTTTTGGCGAACTAATGGATACAACGAAAACGTGTGAATATATAAAGCTATGCAAATTTGTTAAAACTGTTGTAGACCGCTTCAAAACTATACACCGGTAGTTACAGCATTATACTGAAACAAGTTCTTTGTAAATACGAATGCTGACTGATTTTATAACCTACTGTTTAATTCTCCGCTGTCAATTGCAAATTTGTCGGTACAGATGGGATGCCGAGCAAATCGAAACTCCGTCTGAATCGAACTTGTTCACAGCGAGTTTTAGATAACTGGGATGTATTTTTAGAACAGTCATATACATACATGTACATGCATAGTTACTATGTAAAATATGTTAATTTGTATTAGTGATATTCAGTGTAAATATGTAAATAGTATGTTACCTGTTAACATGGCATGAGATGTGGTATATGCGCAAACTCTGATCTGGAGCCGTTCTTATTACGCCCGATCGGTTCTAAAGTGTTATCCGGATACCAATCAGCTTGAGTCCTGATGAGATCCCTAGTTACCTGGCGTCTTATCTGGATCCACGCTTAAAATAATGCCTCAAAGTATGCAAGGGACTGCCCGTTCGAGTTTTACACGATAATGGCTAATATTCCTCTCGTAACCACGTAGGTTAACTTTGTATATAGCTTTTAGCAGGCTAAACAGTTACATATTCATCATAATTATGTTCTGCTTTACCATTAACCTATCAACAAATCTTACCCCTGAAAATATGATATCAATAATTTACAAATGTTAAAGTGCCAGCCTGGTAAAACACAGCTAGGTCTCAGATCAAACACTGATTTCTCTTCTTTGTTTGATCTGGTACCAGGATGTTTGCAATCAAAGTACTGACAGTACTGAAGGTTTCGGACCATATATATGTCGATTGTGACTATACAATACGAAAAAGCTTGGTAGGGAAGGACTGGTACCATTGATACATAGTAAGATGACCTCTAAAGCATTATTTCCTGAACTAAAATGGTGTTTAATGGAACTGTTTGTTAAAATTGACAGGCAATCTGAACATAATTGCTGTGAAATTTTCTGAACATCCTGTCAGTGTTTTAGATATTGTTTAAAGAAATAAATTGATGACTAGTAGCACACAGTGCAGTTCCAATAGCTCAATTTGCCACTGTGTGTCTGAAGTTTACTTAAATTGATATTTGAATGTAGTAAAGGGCCATTACTCTATTATTATTTGGCCGACGTTGGCGTCATATAATGTGCCTCATGCACCTATCCATGTAAATACCCCGTCAAATTTAAATGAAATCTGAGCAAGCTGTTCCAAGATATGACTTCTAACAGTCACATTTCCTATATGGCTATCTGAAAGCAACAAAGGGTCATATTTCTGCTACTAACTGGTGGATTGTAACAGTATTTGGCGTGCATCAATCACTATCCATCTATACACTACAACCAAGTTTGGATAAATTATATATGCCATGTGAATCTAAATATCATACAGTTAACAAGATCTAATTATAACAGAATATGTTGCAGAATGTCCCCTAAACGAAACTTACAACTGGTATTGGTGAGCAAAATATCTAAATTTCAACCAATAACAGGCCATTAGTGATCACTTGGTTACCATGGCAACCAACACTTTTGAAACAACTGCATATATATCCCTACTGACCAATTTTCCAAAAAATCTAATATGTAAATTGTGACCCATTCAGAGGACACCACTCCATTACCATGGCAACCAAGTATTTCAAAACAACTTGACTGAGTTTGGGGTACCCAAATACCCCTAAATGCCAATTTTCAGCAAATTTGAATATCTAATATTTTAATATTAGATCCCACCATTCAGTTTCCATACCAACAAATCATTTCGAAAGACATACCAATTAATTCTGAGTGTCAAAATATCCCGACATACCAATTTTTGGGCAAAATTGAACAATATCTGAATTTGTCGAAAAAGATCTAAATTTTCGACCAATCAGAGCCACCATTCAGTTACCATGGCAACCAATTCTTTGAAAAGACCTACAAATTAGTCCTGAGTGCCAAAATATACCGTCATACCAATTTTTAGCAAAATCAACCAATACATGTACTTTCGAAACCCATACCAATTGATTTGGAGTACTAAAATATCCAATGATACCAATTTTCAGCAAAAAAAATCGAATGATATATAACTTCGCCAAACAATATCTAAATTTCGACCAATTATAGCCAACCATTTAGTTATGGCGATTTTCAAAACATAAAAAGTGGGGTGTACATCTGCATGTATCAAGCAATATTCATATGAAGTTTCATTAGGATCGGACAATTACTTAGTCTTACTGAGAAATGCGTTGGACAAGTTCACGACGGAAGAAGAAGAATTGGAAGAATCAGAATCGGAAGAAAGAATAATAAGAAACGGAGCAAACACAATATGTCCCTCTACTTCATTTTGGGATATTATTAAATACCAGGGGTGAAAATAACAGCATGCTTGTATGTTAACACAGATTAATGCTGGGGAATAAGCTTAAACACACACTACAAACACAAATTTGTCAAGAATTATATACGTTCAGCATATGTTATAATTAACATTATGTAAAACATACAATAAAATAATTCCACTATATCTCTTTTATAACTACTAACTCTCTGTAATTGGAGTAATTATCCTTAAATGCTTACAACCTGGTACCAAGTCTCCTAAGACATTACACACATTATAAACATGGATCTAAGAGAACTGAAAAGTCTATGATCAATGTTTACGATGCTTGTCACACATGATGTAAAAATATAATTATGATCTTCCAAACTCAACATAAATACTTCTGATGCATTCAGAATACAGATTGCTTTTGAGACTCAAGGTTATCCATATATCTCCGGGGCGTTTCACTACGGTCCGTGCTCCTTCGTACCGAAGGGTCGGTGCCGAATATTATGTTTTTTTTAGCTTTCTTCAACTTCAACTATAAGTACTTATTATGCAGTGCACTGAATATTAAATTTACGTATTTCAAATAATAAATATGGACAATATTAGCCAATAAGCTCGATAAAAGGTTTTTCTAATAAAAAAAAAATAATGCTTAAATTGTGGCCGATTTTAGGCTGCGGAATTCATATCCGCGGATATGAGTCATATCCGTCATATCGGGTGTTTATACTGTGTCTTGCAATTTCCAGTCGTTATCTTCACTCCCATAGTTCGTGTGTAATGTGTAGAGATTGACGATGCTCCGACCATTATTCTTTACTGTTTTCTCCGTAACGTTGTCTGTACCAATCCGACAAATTCAAGAAATGCTTGTAGATTTCAAAATATCCGCCCGACTTTCAGAAGTCGATTACTTTCTGGGCCATTTTTACCGGCGCTCTGTGGTATATATTCGTACGCGAACAAGTTTATCATATAACGTAGCATTTTACATGGCACAATTATTGATAATTGAAACAGTTGCATCCGCATTTTAATAATTGACACACATAACAAATGAAGAATTATCGATATCGTTTATCCAACGCATTGCACTTGGAACTATATTTTTTGTCTAGGGGTGTTAACAAAATCACATTTTTGGCAAAATGAAAGTAGAAATACGGGTGAAATACACCCGTAGACAACTAAATCGTTTAATCGGCGCTACGTGATAAACATTCTGTCAACATTAAACCATTCAAAATTTCTGCATTTGGGCTAATGAACGTATGCATTGTAAGCATAAATTGATATTTCGTAGTATAACAGTGGTCTGATTGCGCATTATGGGATATGAATTTCTTTATAAATTTGCTTGAGGCATGCCATAGGGATGCATTACTATTAGGTTTCGGAAAGTAGTCCGAAACCTAAAAACACATTCTGTGCGTGCCTTTCGGGTAATATGAAGTTGGCAAAAACCAATAATGATAATGTTTTGTTGGTTTATTTATTTATATCAATCTGTATCGGTCCGTAGCGTTCCGTAGTCATGCGTAGCAGTACCTGTATGTCCGTGACAATTTTTGAACATGTATTTGTACATAACACATAATTTCATTGACTCACGACGTATTTGTAGTGATTGCCAGCCACATTCAGTATATATTTTTTCAATTGCAACTAATCTCGTTAAACCAGTAACAATGCGAGCTGCTTCATTTTATAATTTTTCTAGAGTATCTGAAAGATAAAAATGAACAGCCGTCCCAAACTTCTGAAGAATACTCGAGGATTGGTCTTACCTAGGAAATATATATTTGGTTAAAAGCTTGTCTATTTAACGTAAATTTCAATTTTCTCATCAAACCTATTCCTTTATATGCAGAATTTAGAAGATTTTTTATGCGTTGATCCCATCGTCCATTCGCGCCAAGGGGTGATACTAAACAGAGTCTGGTAGAGTCCGGTAGAGTCTGGAGGCCTTTTAAGAAGTTTAAGTGCAATTTAAAGATTATAATGCTGTTATATAGCACTATTGTGTATGTTTGCAGCAGTAGTAATTAACATCCGTTAATAAATGAGCATATAATAGCTTGAAAACTCACTGTAAATATTACCGGGGTCACACGGTAATGGCCGACCTACGTCGGATAGAGTCTGTTCTAGTTTTAGAAGTCTATATGGTATTAAATTTCCCCCTTTTTATCAGAAAACATTTTACATACATTAATAAGTGATTTTATTATAATTTCAAAGGCAGTATGGACATGATATACATGTATTGTATGACAGATTGTTGTTTCGCCTTTTTCAGATTGGCGAAAAGTCGGAGGGTACCGGTAGTGTCTGGAGATGAAAACGGGAGTTTTAGGCCAACATTTGCAAAATTAAGCGAATTAATGTATTAATAACAAGGTAGAGATGTATCTGCAACCATATTTCACATAAAATTGTGTAGCAATTTGTGAATAATTGGACTCAAATTGTTAGTATCGAAACCTAAGTATACGACTCTATCCGACGTAGGGCGGCCATTACCGTGTGACCCGGTAATATTTACCGGGTGTTTTCAAGCTAATATACGATCATTTTTTAATGGATATTAACTACTATAGCTTCAAACATACAACATAATGTTATATAACAGCATTATAATCTTTAAATTGCACTAAAAAGGCCTCCAGACTCTACAGGACTCTACCAGACTCTACCGGACTCTACCAGACTCTGTTTAGTAGCACCGGCGCCAAGTGTTATACCAAGATCTTTGTGATTATCCACGAAGTCTAATGTAGTACATGTACCTTCAAAGCATAGTTTTGGCAAGGTTTCGTGTGTTCTTAGTGTAAAAAACATGGCTTCCGTTTTAGCAGGATTAAACTTGATTAACCAGGTTTTGGCCTATAAAGAAATAGTGTTAAGGTCGTGATTGATAATACCCTCTATGACTTAAGTCGAAGAAGCTGAACAGTAAAGAGAACTGTCATCCGCATATAGCCTAGTTAAGCTCAGGAGAGAAATGTCATTTACATAGACCAAAAATAAAAGGGGACCTAGTACATACCCTTGGGGAACACCAGCAGAAGTATATTTAACTGATGGTGATTTAGACTTTATTATTACTTTCTGTCTTCTTCTAGACAGGTAGTCTGACACCCAGTTCAATAGTTACCATTTACTCCATTTTGTTTAAGTTCGAAAAGAAGTCATTTGTGCCACACTCGGTCAAACGCTTTTGAAATGTAACAGAAAACCATACAACTAAATTGCTTATGCTCGAATGTCTGGCATATATGGTGATACACAATGTATATGTCTATTAATTGATATGTCGTCGAATGCTGTTGTAAAAACCAGATTGATATTTGTAAATAAGTTTCTTATCTATGAAAAAATATGCATGTATTTAACAAGAGTACTGCATACGGTACATATATTATAATTCGCCCACTTGCAAACTTTCTCTGATTCAACATGCCTAATAAGTGTTGACATTTTCTAATCTGTGCTTCAGATCTTGATTTCCATATTAAGGTGATACTATTTTAAAAAAGTGAATATCTTATTAAATAAAAAAGTTACAGCTAATCCTCATATTTGCAGATTTTTGTAAAGTGCAATGACCAGACCTCTGTAAATACAAACTCAATGAACCTCAAAATAAACTCAGCTGCAGATTTTGTTGCTTAAAACACTTGTGTTAAGTTTCATTTATATCATTTTAATAGTTTTCCCCAAAACAACAGACAAACTAAAAGTTGACAGACAAACAAAGCAACAAACACACAAAGTTCAAGGACCATAACTTTAGAATATAATGACATATCAAAACCCCCGCAATATATGTGAAAATTCATATTAAGGTTTAACCATATAAAAAAATTGAAGTAAATATCATTTCAAATGAAAAAGTTATGGCCATCCTCATATTTGCATTATTTTTTTAAGCGCAAGGGCTATAACTCCGAAACGACAGATCAAATTAACCTCAGAATTGACTCAGCTTGATGCATTAAACATGTGTGTCAAGTTTCATTAATATCTGTCAAACAGTTTTCCCAGAAAACAGCGGACAAACTATATGCATATATTTGCATTATTTTTTAAGTAAAAGGGCCATAACTCCGAAACGACAAATCAAATGAACCTCCGAATCGACTCAGCTTCAGATCTTGATGCATTAAACATTTGCGTGAAGTTTCATTAATATCTCTCAAATAGTTTTCCCAGAAAACAGCGGACAAACTATTTGCATGTACATTGTATTTGCATTATTTTTTAAGGACAAGGGCCATAACTCTGAAACGAAAAATCAAATGAACCTCAGAATCAACTCAGTTTCAGATCTTGATGCATTAAACATTTGTGTGAAGTTTCATTAATATCTCTCAGATAGTTTCCCCAGAAAACAGCGGACAAACTATTTGCATGTGTTTGCATTATTTTTCAAGTAAAAGGGCCATAACTCCGAAACAACATATCAAATGAACCTCAGAATCGACTCAGCTTCAGATCTTCATGCATTTAACATTTGCGTGAAGTTTCATTAATATCTCTCAAATAGTTTTCCCAGAAAACAGCGGACCAACTATTTGCATGTATTTGCATTATTTTTTAAGGACAAGGGCCATAACTCTGAAATGAAAAATCAAATGAATCTCAGAATCAACTCAGCTTCAGATCTTGATGCATTAAACATTTGTGTGAAGTTTCATTAATATCTGTCTGATAGTTTTCCGAGAAAACTGCGGACAAACAAAATGTTGACGGACGAACGAACGGACAGACGGACAGGGCCACGCCAATATACGACCATCTTTATTAGGTGGGCGTATAAAAATTATTATTTCAAAAACCTTGCTACAGCAGCTCAACGAGGCAACGGGTCGGTAATTAGAGGCAAAATTTCAATCTCCTTTTTTATAATGTGGTGTAACGTTAGACAATTTTCATACTTCGGGGAAAGTTTCCTCTTGGAGAGAACGATTAAACAGAAAGGACAACGGTGTCGATATTGCCCTTGAAACAGCCTTTAACATGCGGTGACTTATTTCATCAGGACCCGAAGCTTTATTTCAAAATTGCATATAACAGAATTGACCTCCTCTGGCGTTATAAAAACCTCATTAAGACTTTCATTTGTTTTGGTTATAAAATCTGGCAATTCAACATCAAAAAATATTAGTGTCATCGATAGTGGAAATAGAAGAAAAGTATTCATTTAGGGTCTCAGCCTTTTCTTCATCTGTAGTGTGATAGATTAAATCACCCAGTTCAGAGATTGTACAAATTGGAGGGATAGTGCAAGAAGAATCATTCTGTTTGACGAAGTGTCTTATAATTTTCCAAAACCCTTTTTTTTATCACCGTAATTTAGTTCAGAAAGTGGTGTTCAGAGACTGTTAAAAAAGCGATCCTTTGCGTTTTTATGTTATTAACCTTATTTCTAAGGTTCTTATAATTGTTCCAGTCGTTAATTTTACTAGATTTCAAAGCAATTGATCTTGGCGGTCTCTTTTCCTACAAAATAATCTCAAATTGGAATCGAATCACCACCTTTCAGAATTTATCATCTTTTCTAACTAAACTGTTCTTCGAAGGAATACATAAGTTCGCAAAGCGTATAAATGTTTAGGTAAAACATCTACATGCATCATTTACAGTACCTTTAGTTAGGCAATCCCAATTAAAAGACGATATATTGTATTTGTAGTGACCTTGACCTTTGACCTCAAAATCAATAGAGGTCATCTACTAGCCATGACCAATCTTCCTACTAAGTATGAAGACAGCACACCCAATATTTATCAAGAAATTGAGCAGACAAGAATTTCGAGTTGAAGGTCATTGTGACCTTGACCTTTGACCGACTGACCTCAAAATCAATAGGGGACATCTACTAGCCATGACAAACCTTCCTACTAAGTATGAAGAAAACACACCACATAGTTGTCAAGTTCTGGAGTGGACAAAGATGTGGCTAACGGACGTACGGGCAGACAGGCGTATTAAAAAAGAAAATTGTAGCAGATTTCAAAGTGTGCAGACATTTCTTGGTAGCTAAAGTGTTAGCCATTTCCTTCATATTTATAAACGCCTTTTCACGAATTTGAAAGACAGAGTAGAGCCAGATCAGATGTCTGATCAGGGTCTGCTCTGTTTGCTAATGGAATTTGATTAATCTGTTTACTTTCTAAAATGGCTACAATGTTTCACCTTCAATATTTCTTAACTAATTTGGTCATGAATACCTAGTAGGTACTGAACTTTGGAATAAACACAGAACAGGAAAAGGGTTAAAAGAAAGTGATGACCAGGCATGAAATACAACGAAAGACACAGGGTGGTCCCAATAACTCATCTAGACACTTTGTCCGAGGAGGACAAAAGCCCTACCCATGCTCATTGAACACCATGTTTTAAATCTTATGAAAAGGGATTCGAAATATCATGACCATTTCAAGTCTATAATCTTTTTATTTTCTTTTGGTAGATCTGCAACAAATTATAATCATGATAAATATTATAACATCATAAAGAGCATTCTAAATATGATTCATGGAAACAATAGGTACACGTATATCTATTTATAACCTGATCACAATTCATCTTTGTAAAACACAATTTAAGGTATCTACAAGCTCAACCAAACCAGTCTTTCTACGGGTTATATACACACTAAACAAGAGCACCACAAACAGTCGCCAATGCTAGTCCGTCAGTGGAAACAAAATCGAAGTTTTAAAAATGTTCAAAAGGGCTTAACCATGTCATAAAGTACGATAAAAGCATGGCCCTCAATCAAATTACGACCCATATGATGATGTTTGCAAGATGTTAAGGATAGATATTTAGATCTTGAATACAGTAAAACCTCTCTAATTCGGACATTCAATTTAATATAAATATCTGTCTTGGAGACAGGTGACAGCTTAAAGCAAGGTGAAAGTCATGCAGAAAGCTCCTTTAAGAGCTTTCTGCATGACTTGCATCCTGAATTAAGCAGCCACCTGCCTAAAAGTATCGAAATTCTTCTCTACTAGAATTTCGGTTTAGACAGGTTTTTAGGTATACCAAATACATGTATTCAGACAAAGTAAGGTACGGATATAAATAATACACATCCAGGTCAAACATTCCTTATCCTTTAACTCCATGGATATTAATGTAAGAAATAATGACATCATGAATATTGATTATATTAATTTGTATAGTGGCACATGAACACAGGAAAATTTGGCCACGGCAAAACCTATAGAATCATATCTATAATATTCCACAAGCAAATACAGCAGACCCTGATCAGATATCTCCAACAGGAGCTGTCTGATCTGGGTCTACTGTTTGCAAAGGGGTAGAATGGGGTACCAATGGAGTAAAGGGTTAACCTTTAACATGCTGAGTAAATCACTGTTAGTAGAAAATGTCTTCTCTTCATTGTCAAAAATTGATTTATTTTGCATTTCTTTTCCAAAACACTTATCAGTGTTCAAATGGTTTGGATCCAGATGAGATGTCGAGTTACTTGGTGTCTCATCTGGATCCAAACAGTTTACAGAGATAGTCACAGATCTGTCCACAGCTGGTTTAAAAGTTGGGGGGCACAATGATCAGAATCTACTCTAATTGCTATTCAATTAGTTTCATTTGAAGTTATTGGTTTGGTTTTTATCGGGTTTTACGTCGTTAACAGTATATCAGTCA
Organism: Azorinus chamasolen; assembly: GCA_963576725.1. NCBI lineage: Eukaryota > Metazoa > Mollusca > Bivalvia > Cardiida > Solecurtidae > Azorinus > Azorinus chamasolen. Next base: position 59,568,409 of record OY755243.1, on the reverse strand, counting down.
TATCACGTCAAGCTAATTAGAGGTGGAGGAAGACCCCAGAGGTTCTTCTGTGCAGGTGATCATTTGAAGGTATCTCACTTGATTTAACCCTTTCCCTCATAAAAATACTTTTTCACACATTTGCAACCCCGAGTAAACCCAGACAAGACAGCTCTCCTATAGAAGCCGTCTGATTAGGGTCTTCTTTGTTTGCTTGTGACATTATAAAAATTCAGCTAAATGATGTCTTCTGGGCTACAGAAATAGATAGACCATTTTTACCATGAAAATTTTCACTGCGAAAGGGGGAGCTTTATCACTGGGCTATACTGTCATCTGAAAAACTTATATAGACTCTTCAAATTTCATTGATAATATTCAAGATTTGTTGACTCTTCGATTTTCATTTGTTGATTTTTCCCCCTTTTTTTCATAATCACAGAATCAAACAGTTTAGATCTTGATGTGATGCCTCATTACTCAGCATCTCATCTGGATCCCAAATGTTAGCTGAGGATAAAACAGATACAGTAAAACCTCTCTATAACGGCTAATAAATTGTGTTAATTAGTTGGTATTTAGGGCAGGTGGCTGCTTAAAGCAAGGTGAAAATAGAACAGAACGCTCCTATAGGAGCGTTCTGTTTTACTCTCACCTTGCTTTAAGCAGCCACCTGCCTTTAACACAAAATACTTGATGTAATTTAGTGGCCTTTATAGAGAGGTTTACTGTATGTCCATAGCAACCAAAGAGCTAACAAGTCAAACAAGATCTCCAACTGAATCTCTTGCAGCTGATGACATTAGAGGTTAACACTTTACACCATAAATATGCCTTTCTATGCCTTTGCAAACAGAGTAGATCCTGATCAGGGTCTGCTCTTTTTGCTTTTGATATAAATGTGATTCAACACTTTCTGTCACTATAAAAAAATATTTTGTTTACCGTGCCATTAAAGAATTCAATGAATTAGTAATCATGGTGTACTTATGTTTTGTCTGAATATTCATGGAGTAAAGGGTTAAATAAATAAATCTTTCAATAATAATCTGAACCTACAAAACTATGTATAACAGGAAATAGGTGTTGTTTCCACACTACATACAATTCAGTTAACCCATTACACCATAAATATACCTTTTAATGCCTTGCAAATAGAGTAGACCCAGATCAGACGGCTCCTGCGAGCCGTCTGATCAGGGTCTGCTTTATTTACTCATGTAATAGTATAGATCTGATTCAACAATTTCTACCTTAGTTAAAATATCCTGTTAATACACCATTGAAAATATATTTTAAAATACAGTAAAAACCCTCTAATGCAACCAGCAACAAGAGCACCGCAAGCGGGTGCCAACGCTTGTCTGTCGTCATTGTCAAGATGAACATGCAAACCAAAAATGAAGGTTGTAAAAGAAAAATTGAAGAAGTTATGGTCAATGTTAAGATTTCAGACAACGCGGACGCCGGAGTTACAAAAGCTCGTGATTTCTTTGAAACAGACGAGCTAAAAAGGGGCATTATTCACAGTCGCAGAGACAGGTGGTAGCTTAATGCATTACAAAAGTTATGCAGAAAGCTTTCTGCATAACTTTCTTCCTGCATTAAGCAACCACCTGCTTATTAAGACAGTTATGTTTATTCATTAAGTGGTCGCATAAAAGGGGTTCTATGTACATAAATATTCTTGGAGTAAAGGGTTAAGAAAGAATTTTGGACATAAACAAACAGGAACATGCATATATGGTTCAGGCAAATAACTTTATGGACCCTGTTCTTCATAAAAAAATCAACAAATTCGAATGTACACCAACCACAAATGTAATTTAAATGCGATCAATCATCAATTTCAAACTACTATCATCTGCACTTCTTTGCTGAATCAAGCTTGTTGACCCTTTCCCTCATATAAACACCTTTTCACACAGACTCAGATCAGATGGCTCCTACAGAAGCTGTCTGATCAGGGTATGCTCTGATTGCTTATGGAATTTATTAGACCGGTTTCTTTAGTTTCTAAAATGGCTACAATTTTTCACCTGCCCTATTTCATTATAACTATTTTGTACATGAATATTCAGTAGGTATTGATATTTGGAATAACTATAGAACAGCCCCTGGGTTAACCCTTTTTCTTTTTTTCTATAAATTGATGTCTGCTGACACACTGATCTGCAGCTATTTTTCTGCAGCTATTTTTCTGATTCCAAGAGTCAAATAGCTTGGATCCTGATGAAAATTAAACTTCAAATATCTCATCTGTATCCAAGCTTTCTTTCATTTAAACACGTTTTCACGCCTTTGCAAACACAGTAGACCAAGATCGGATGGGTCCTCTAGGAGCTGTCTGATCATGGTCTGCTTTGTTACGCTTTTGCCATGACATATACAAATGTAGATCTAATTTTACAGTTTTTGTCCAAGCAAAAGCAAAACATTTCCTTGAAAACTCTAATTAAAAAACTTCAGTTAATAAATATTCATGATATAATTTCTTCCATGAATATAGAACAGGAAAACAGTTAAATGAATAATAAGGGCTTAGTACAAACTTAGCAAAAAACAACGGATAATTTTACAATAACCATTACAAACAGTCTACAGTGAAACCTGTGGAAAACGGACCCTCTCAGCGACTGATCGATCGTCCACTTTCCAGAGATGTCCGTTTTTCAGGTTCGTAATTTTGTAGAAAAAAAAAGCAAAACGTGTGTTCAGTTTTAATTCCCATCCTTATGGGTTTCGTGTGAAACCAGATAGTCTAGATCGTTTGACAGTTTTACTCCACTCTACGCATGTCTGGCAATTTTTTTGTTGTCTTTAATTAGTGTTTCGACACAGTTTTAAAATAGAGTTTTCTTTCATTACTCTTCAAGGATACGATGACAAACGGCTTAGAACCTTACAAGGCCTCGAGTCTCTTTAGGATCCAAATTATTTAACTAATTTATTAAAATACGGATGCACGGACGATGCCAAAACTATGTCGGGAAATAAAAAGGGAAAAATATCTTAAACCCATTCCTTTATATTGATGCCTCTGTAAAAGTCACTTTTTGAAACCAATGTGATAAATAGAACACTATTTATCACTATCTGATAATATTTATGAGGGAATGGGATAAAATTTAAATTTTGAACTTCTTGTACACATACAAATTACAGAAACACAGCTTTGCACCTATAAACTCTCAATATCAGTTACATTACATATAGTAAAACCTCTCTATGAATGGCCATTTAATAAGTATATATGCTTGTCTTCAAAAGTAGGTGGATGCTTATTGCAGAATGATAGTAATGCAGAAAGCTCCTATCAGAGCTGTGTGCGTAATTTTCATTCTGCATTAAGCTACCACCTGCCTGAAAGACTCGAGTAAACTTCCTTTGAGTGGCCATTGGAGAGTTTACTTGTACAGTAAAATTCCTCTAAAGCAGGCATTTTAATTAGCATCAATGCCAGTCTGTAAGACAGAAGGTAGCTTAATGCAGGGTTGAATGTCATACAGAAAGCTCCTTTGTAGGCTTTCTGAATGACTTTCATTCCTGCATTAAGCAGCCATCTGCCTAGAAAGATCTACAGTAAAACCTCTCTATAACGACCACTAAAGTGTGTTAATTAGTTGGTATTTAGGGCAGGTGGCTGCTTAAAGCAAAGTGAAAGTAAAACGGAACGCTCCAATAGGAGCGTTCTTTTTTACTTTCACCTTGCTTTAAGCAACCACCTGTCTTTAACACAAAATAATTGGTGTAATTTAGTGGCCGTTATAGAGAGGTTTTACTGTACATTCATCTTTACAAACATTCTGGTAGAGAGGAACTTTACTGTGCTTAAATTTGTCATAATTGTTGACAACATACACACTTGATATTTAGTATAAATATTGCACAATTACTTGAACATAAAAATTTCGATAGCAACGTGATTTCTATTATTAAAACAAAACAATTACCCCCGCACTGCAGTCTTATTCACAAATCCATGGGCTAACAAAGCAATACTACTCATACTACAGACAAAAATCACAAACAATATGTGTTTGTGAAACATTATGCGCTTAATGTGACCTTTGACCTTGTTGTATGACATTGACCGCCTCCATAAAATGCACATGCATGCCCAGTTTGAAGTATGTATGTGCAATGGCGACAAAATTATCGCCAATGTTAAAATTGGGGCCAAACCAAACAACAGACAGATAGAGCGAAAACTATAAGCCCCCACCCATTCTGATCGGGGTGGTGGTATAAAATATTCAAAGTTCAAGGGGAGATAATTTTGCAAAGCCTATAGTGCTAAACACATGAAAATTATGTCTTGCACATCTTCTACTTGAGGTTATTATGTATGGCAAGTATCAATTCATTAACTTTCAAAATGATGGAAGCATTTGTGACACCAACTACCCATGTTTCATTCAAAAAAAAAAAAAAAATACTCAAAGTTCAATTGGAGATAATTCTGCAATGCCCGTGCTAACACACAAGAAAATTGCATCTCTTGTACATCTACTATTCGTGGTTAAAATTCAAAAACTTACAAAATTGAAGAAGGGGTTTGTGATAACAACTTAACCCTTTCCCTGTTCTGTATTTAGGCCTTATTTCAATACGTACTGAATATTCATTAACAAAATAGTTATAAAGAAATATGGAAGGTGGAACATTGTAGACAGTTTAGAAGCCAAAGAAACAGTTCTATCAAATTCAATTAGCAAACAGAGCAGAACCTGATCAGACGGCTCCTCCAGGAGCCGTCTGATCTGGGTCTACTCTGTTTGCAAATGCGTGAAAACACGTTTGTATGAGGAAAAGGGTTAAATGCAGACGGACTGAGAAACATCCCAACTGACCAGCCTACCACCTGGGTGAGTCCAGTATATCCCCTCAAACTTTTTTGCGGGGGTATAATTAGAAAAAATATTATCAACACAATAAACATTCTGGCTATACACAATTCATTTATACAATTATACTACATGTCTTAATATCTTGACTTCACACACAAACTATATCTACATCTAAATACAACATGGAAAATATGCTAAGATCTCTGAAACTCTGTTTACTGGCACAAACAATGATATGGTAATAAGCAAAGTTCTCGATACATGATTTGAACAAAAACTAAGCAACACAAAGATTCCATCTCTTTCTTTTTGAAAATATTGATAGTTACCAACATGGCAATAGCCCATACTTTTAACCCTTTCCTTCATCTAAACACCTTTTCACGCTTTTGCAAACAGAATATAGGAGCTGTCTGATCAGGGTCTGCTCTGTTTGCTCATGAAATGGCATGTCTACACATAATAAATTGACCATGAAAGAAACTGTAGACTCAGATATGTCATTCCATATTAAGCTAACAGACAAGACTCTGATCAGAAGGTTCCTACAGGAGCCGTCTGACCTGGGTCTACTCTGTTTGCAATGTGCTCAATGCGTATCTATGGAATATCTGTCACTGTGTATAACTGTATATGACAAGAGACATTTCATCTTACAAGCTTACAGGTATGAACTTTCTCTCCATACTGATATCACAAATTGTGAGAATGGAATCTAATGTATTGCTACAGTAGTTATACAGCAAAACCTCTCTAAAGCCATCACTTAATATATGATCAAATGGCTTCTTAATGCAAGACCAAAGTAATGCAGAATGCTCCTATGGAAGTATTCTGCATAACTTTCATCATACATAAATGTACCACTTGCCTTTAAATCCAGATTGGTGTTGCAGTATTTTACACAGTTTTTGAATATTTTGAACATTAATTCAACTAAAAACAAAATTTGAAGTAAAGGAAATTTGGTGTTACTTAATACAAACACACACAAACAGATAATCGAGATTTGTTCTCAATATAACAAGATTCTTGCAAGTGGCTAAAACAAGAGCTGTACACAAAGAAAGTCACTTGTGACTCAACCATTTCCACACTATATTAATCCTTCATCATTATTCCTGATCTGTTGGTAGGTAAATGCAAGTTTTATTCATGAATCAATACAATTTCAAGGTTGTTTTTTTTTCAACACAACTGCCTTTTACCGATAAAAAAAAAGAAGTACATGTACATATCAAAATGAAGTCTTTCTTTTCAGCAATAAAATAGAACTGTGTAGATAAAGGTTCACAAAAAACAGTGGTGGAATGGATTCTATAAAATCTGAGACATATTCGAACAACCATAACAACATGTTTATTATATAAATTCTCGAACTGATCACTTAACCCTTTACTCCATGAATACCCATTGGCAAAAACTGTGGATATTACCTATACAGTAAAACCCTGCTAATGTGACCACCTAAAAGAGGTAAAATTTGGGGTGCTGGATGCAGGTGGTAGCTTAATGCAGCACAAAAGTAATGCAGATGAGCTTTCTGCATTACTTTTGCCCTGCATTAAGCAACCACCTGCTTATAAAGACACCCATGTTTATTTATTAAGTGGTCACAATGGAGGGGTTCTACTGTAATTAGCTGAATGTTTATACCGGCATCATGATTGAACAAGGGAATTTCTACCATGGCAGAAACTGTAGAATTAGAAAATAGAGCAGATCCTGATCAGACGCCTCCTTCAGGATCTGGGTCGACTCTGTTTGAAAAGGTTCCAAAAATTTTCTGTATGGAGTACAGGGTTAACACTTTGATCTACTGGTTTATAGTGGAATAAAAATCAGTACAGTAAAACCTCTCTAAACTGGACATTAAATTTAGTATAAACATCGGTCTTGGAGACAGGTGGCAGCTTATTGCAGGGTGAAAGTCATGCAAAAAGCTCCTCTAGGAGCTTTCTTCATGACTTTCACCATGCATTAAGCAGACACATGCCTAAAAGAATCAGAATTCAACTAGAATTCCGGTTCACAGGAGTTAACTGTATCAGTATAAAGTTTATAAACCTATTTAAAAACCAACTTTTAGAACTTGCAAACACTGTAGAATCTGATCAGCTGATGCATTTAAAATGTAGCATCTGATCAGGTTCTGCACTGTTTACGAACAATCAGTCTATTCTGTTTTGCTGACTTGTGTGACGAACCTGATCAGGTGCCATTCTATTTTAAAATGTGACGGCTGAACTTGTTCAATCCCTTTTGCAAGTCCTAAAAATTGAAAAGAAGGGCTCATATATAGACATATAAAAACAATGTGAATAAATATCATTGAATTTTTTTCAAACATGGCATATAATCAGTGTTTGTAGCAGGAAAGCACAAAATATTGTAGCTAGTGATCAAAGACCACGATCAGAAGTCACACTGGAAATTTAGTGGCTGATCAAATTCCACTGCTGTTCATTCTAAGTTTATATCATTTAATACTTAATTGAAAGACTAGTTCTCAAAAGCATTAAACAAAATTTCAACAAGTCCAACCTGCTTCAGCGGTCACCTTGTATCAGTGGCCACTATAGGACTCTCCCAATGAAAAACACTATATATTACACCTGGTATAAACGGTCACCTTCCTAACGTGGCTTGTCTATATCATCCCAAATGGCATATACACGTACATGTATATACGTAAGCGACCAGGTGTCTATAAAGGTAAAGTGCATTAACAATTTTCATGGCTATTGATCGGCAACAGCAGACATTTTGCCATCTTTGAATTTATACAACGGTCATGACCCTTTTGGACCCCATATTCAATTATCACAGTTTCTTTACAAAGTGCATTGATTGTTCACACCATATTAATTAGGGATTACCCACCTCAGAATTCCCTAGGATTCTAAATCACATGTGAACTAACTGGCCTGACTTCCGCTCTATAAGTACAAGTACATGAATGGAATATTCGAGAACCCAGTCGTGTCAAACATGGCTACGGTGGTTACAAGTTTGCCCCATAGGCAAATTCGATACCTACAGGCACGTGTATTACTCAAAATGAAACAACTAACACTTATGGATAAAGTACAAAAAGATTAAAGAACGACAAACAAGGCAATTAATTCGATATGACTTCCGATTATTACGGGCACTTTAGGTCAGAACGGTCTTTATAAATATCAATTAGAAAACACATAATACATGTCTCTATCATAATAACTTGAAAGTATGCTTGTTAACCTACACCTGGTTTAGGCTGTCACCTGCTGTAAGTGGCAAAAGTGGCCACTTCCCTAGACTGACCGCTTACAACAGGTTGGACTGTGTATCAATTTCACCCTTTCAATTATTTAACCCTTTTCTTCATATAACCTTTTCATGCATCGCATTTGCGGAACCATCTGATCATGGTCTGTTCTGTTTCCTTATGGTATAGTATAGATCTGATTCTACAGATTCTGCCTAAGCAAAAATGTCCTGTGTTTATATGCCATTACAAAAATTAATCTAATTAACCCTTTCCTCCATAAAAACACCTTTCTGCGCTTCTGTAAAAGTTGCTTTTTGAAACCATTGTGATAAATAGAGCATTTGCTCCATAGGAGCGAATGCTCTATTTATCACAATGGTTTCAATACTACACAGTTCTAAATGTTTCCTTTTCTCTGGTAAATGCTCCTTTTCGGTAGATTTATTCAAAGAGCCTCTTAGAGGTTGGGTCTAAAAATAGCCTATTAGGGAAAGGGTTAATATTAATGGCGTCATTATTTCTTTCATGAATAGCAAAGAGGGAAAGGGTTAACCAAAATAATTTTCCTATAGATTTTGTCTCGAGTATTAAATTCCACAACTATGTGGATTTTCATACTTGTATGTTCATATTCAATGATTTTAACTTTAAGCAACTTTGGTGAAAACACCAAATATGAAAGATTAAAGATCCATGGGTGTGTTTTAACAGTGCTTCCAAATCCGGTCGCCCGTCTTCATATAACACATATTAACCCTTTTGCCAACAGAGTAGACCCAAATCACTCTGCTCCTGTAGGAGTTGTCTAATCAGGGACTGCTGTTTGCTTATAGAATAATGTAGATTCTGCGATGGTCAAATTTCCCCACGCTCACCTACCATTATATACCTTCAGCTTATTTATATTCATAACATCATTTTTTCTAAGATGTGTAAATTAAAACATTTTCAAGAGTAACTTCTTCATTTCTCCACCAAGAATCATCCCTAAAGAGTGGTCACAGCATAGGTTTGGTGGAGAAATGATGATTTTAGTATTTAATACACATCTTTATCTGCTGCTCTGTATTTCTCACATGAATATTCATCAGGCAAAAAGATAAACCAGATTCAATCTAATGATTGGGAAGCAGACTAAACTTAGGAGAAAGTGAATGTCTTTAAATCTAGGCAAAGTTTTCCTCAAAATTGTCGAAATCTTCTTGCAAGCTTTTGTCTAGGATACCATTGTCCAGTGTCACATCCACACCTAAAACTTCCCTTGCCTCATCCAGAATCTGAAAACACAGAGACAATACCATGTAAACATTTGATGAAGACAAATGGAAGAAATGGGGAGACATAATTACTTATAAACATATTTCCCCCCAAATTTAACAGGCTTCAGATGGTCCTCTGCCAAGAGTTATGGTACATGTATAATCTTATTTACCTTTGATGTGTCTATGTCTTCAAACAACTCCTGTATAAATCTACGAGTGTTGAGCCGAAATGAACACGTGCCAAGAAGGTAAGCTACTTCTGAGTAAAAACACAAGTCCTGGAATGCTTTAGGGAACTTCTGTTTTAGACTGAAAATACATCAAACAAATTGAACAATGAAGCGTATTAAAAAGTCTTAACCCTTTGCTTGCTGAATTTTAAAATACATTTCTCCTTCTTCACCCCTGCCCTGTTGTATAATTACATACATCTTCACTGTGTACACGTATAGCGCTGTGCAATCACTACTGTGGAGTGCACTGGTTGCACAATCAATTGTAAATAGTGCAGACCCTGATGAGACAGCTCCTGCAGGACCTGTCTCATCTGGGTCTTCACTATTTACAGGTAGGTATATTGACGCGAATAGCAAGCGAAGGGTTAACTTTTACATCAATAATGGCATAGACCTTAACCTTTTCCCTCAAATAAAACCTTATCATACCTTTGCAAACAGAGTAGGCCCAGATCAGACAGTGTCTGCTCTACATGCTTATGACATAATAAAGATCTGATTCTACAGTTTCTCCCTTGATAAAACACCCCTTTGTTCAGTGGCCATTATAAGAATTCATTTAACCCTTTACTCCATGAACATTTATGCAAGAAATATTGACAAGAATACCAATTAGATTAATTTTTATAATGGCACAGGGACAAAGAAATTTTTGGCCATGGCAGAAACTAGAATTTCATAAACAAAAAGAGCAGACCCTGATCAGACAGCTCCTACAGGAGCCATCTGATCTGGGTCTACTCTTTTGCAAAGGTGTAAAAAGACGTATTTATGGAGATAAGAGCTAATGAGTATTCAAGAAGTCATGATTTTCTTATATATACTCTTGAAGGAAAGGGTTAACAACAAATGTGATATCAGGAGAAGAGGAATGAATCTTGCAACTCATTATTTTGAAGATTAATACATAAAGCAATTTTCAAAGCAACCATTTAGGTAATTCAGAAAAGTTGAGTTCATTCATTCCCTGACAAAAAATTATGCGTGAATTGGTCTCTTCTTGACCATTCATTACTTTAAATTTTACAATGTAAATTTTTTAAGGGAATTTTTCACTGTGACAAAAACTGTTGGATCAGATCTATATAATTCCGTAAGAAAACCTATTGCAACAAATACCCTCAAGAGATTACATTAAGCTATTGTTCATTACACAGACAAAATGGCAAACTGCATTGCCAATTCCAGTTATTGTAATAGAAAAAGACTCCACAATGCCAATCTCTACTCGTAATGCTAGAAAGTCTACTTATAATTCTGTATACTGTAAAAACCTTCAAAAGCGATCATTTTATGAATGAACATAGATGTCTTTAACCCATTTCCTCATATTGACACCTTTTGACAACTCTGTATAAGTCACTATTTGAAACCATAGGAGCAAATGCTCTATTTATCAAATTGGTTTCAAAACTACATGACTCTAAAAGTTTCCTTTATCCTAGTAAATACTCCTTCTCAGTAGATTTATTGAAAGTAGATTCATCTAAAAATAGCCTATGAGGTAATGGGTTAAAGCAGGTGGTATTATCAAAGCAGGAGCAAGGTAATGAAGAAAACTCCAGTATGAGCTTTCTGAGTAATTTTCAGCTTGCAATAAGCTACTACCTGCATTGGTGGTCACATTAGAGGGGTTTCAGTGTAAAGTAAAACCTCTCTGCAATAGCCTCTTGTACATGAAGAAGTTTCATTCTAAGTCCTGAATGCAGGTGGTAGTTTCTGGCAGGATGAAAACTATGCAGAAAGCTCCCAAAGAAGCTTTCTCCATTACTTTCTTTTAGTTTTAAGCAGATCTCCATGCTAGTTAAGTAAATAGCCTAAAAGGATTCTACAAACATAAGTAAAAGAGTCTTGGAACAGTAAATATGAGGGCATACAATGTAATCCACTAACCTAAGCAATCCTTGCTCAGCTCCCTTTACCCCTACTGAACTGCTGAGATTAATCACAAATCGAATGATCTCCTTCCTCAGCAGGGTCCGACCAAAGGCAGTATCCACACTTGGCTTCTTACTTCCAGCTGAAAGCGCAAAACAACAAGGAAATAAATCAGCCCTACTGTACAACAACCAACCTTTAGGATTTGCGAACAAGTGTAGAACCAGATCAGCTACCTCATAAATTGCCCAACCTCAATATGTAATCACACCTTATGACATTCTGCGGCCATTTGCAAAGAAAAAGCTAATCGTATTAACCCATTCCTCCATAGGCTATTTTAAGACCAAATCTCTTTGAATAATCTACCTAAAAGGAGCATTTACTAGAGAAAAGGAAAATTTTAGAATTGTGTAGTTTTGAGTAAATGCTCTATTTATCACAATGGTTTCATTAAGTGACTTTTACAGAGGCATAGAAAGGCGTATTTATGCAGGAAAGGGTTAACCCTTTTCTTCATATAAACACCTTTAAATGCATTTGCAAACAAAGAAGACCCAGATCAGGTGGCTTTGATAGGAGTCTGATCAGGGTCTAATCAGTTTGCTAATGGAATTTGATGGATCTATTTCTTTACTTTCCACCTTCCATATTTCATTGTAACTTTTTATCCATGAATATCCAGTAGGTATTGAAATTTGGACAGGGAAAGGAGCATTCAGCATTACTTTAGACCTGTATTAAGCTGTGAACTTGAGAAATTGTCCAGATTAGAAATCGGATGACTCAAACTTCTGTTATCTAGAAGTAATTTGTTTGGTCCCTTGAAGTTCAAGATATCGAAGTCCAACAGTATATATTTGAACTAAAAACCTTTTACTCCATGAATATTCGAGTATGAAGTAATGACACCATGAATATTATTTAACCCTTTCCCGTATAGGCTATTTTTAGATCCAACCTCTTTGAACAAACCTACCGAAAAGGAGCATTTACTACTATTAAGATTTTTTTCAGAATTGTGTAGTGTTGAAACCATTGTGATAAATATTATAGAGCATTTGCTCCTATGGAGCAAATGCTCTATTTATCACAATGGTTTCACAAAGTGACTTTTACAGAGGCATAGAAAGGCGTCTATATGCGGGAATGGGTTAATAGTTCAATTTTTATAATGGCATTACTTAATTTACTAACAAGTTTTTGTCATGGTTGAAACTGTAGAATCAGGCCAATATCATTTCTCCTGCTAACAGAGCAGACCCTGATTAGACAGCTCATACTGGAGTCATCAGATCTGAGTCTATTCTGTTTACAAAGGTGCCAAAACCTGTCTTTATGAGGTAAAGGGATAAGTAAACTTACATGACTCTGAGGAGGTGCCAGTGAGACTACCAGATGAAGCTGTTTGGTGGTCAGTTGCAGAGTCATGGCCCTTGTCTGTAGAACTTCCTGCTCTGGATCGACTGATAGATCTAAGTGTCTTACTGCTGTCAATCTCTGACTTCTCTGCTGTGACCTCTTTTTCTGTAGCAATGAAATACAAAACCCCTCTAAACCAGACGTTCAAATCCAAGCTTAATGCAGGGTGAAAGTCATGCAGAAAGCTTCTCTAGGTGCTCTCTGTATGACTTTAACTCTGCATTAAGCAGCATACTGCCTAAAAAAGACTCAATTTCTGTATAAAAATTCAAGTTTAGAGAGGTTTTACTGCAGACAGATCTGGGCAGACTCTGTTTGCAAAGGTATGAAAAAGCATTTGCATGGGGAGAAAGTTTAACCCTTTCCCCATTTGAATTTCCATATATGAAATAATGAATCATGAATATTGATTAGCAGAACTTTTATAATGTAAACTTGCCAAGGGATTGTTATGCTTAGAAAAAATCTGTAGAATCGAATCTATACAATGAAAAGCAATATATGTGAAAAGCAAACAGAGCAGACCCTGATCAGAAGGCTCCCATAGGAACCATCTGATCTGGGTCTACTCTGTTTGCAGATGCGTGAAACAACATCTATCGTATATGAGAGAAAGAATTGATAAACAGTGCAGATCTAGATCAGAGGGTCTGCACTGTTTGCTTCGCATTTTCTATGCAGAATAAATTTTACAGAATCTTTGCTACTAGTGAAAATTTTAAGTTCACTTAAATATATATTAATCGGCCATTTATTTATTGAACACAGGAGTATTAACTAGAACTATCACTAAAGGTGATGAATACCCCCACACGGCAGCCTTGATTGCAAATCCAAGTTTTGAACATGTAACAGGACCAAATAACAAAAATACCCAAAGTTCAAATAGAGAAAATTCTGTAATTTATGCCAAGTATCAAGTGAATCAGGTTGAAATTGAAGGAGGAGTTCAAAGTACAAGATTTTGCCTGCCAATTTCAAGGCCAAAGGTCAAGGTCAAGGTCAAGGTCACAGAGACCTGAAATTTGTGTCTTGCACATCTACTACTCCTGAGTAACATTTATGCCAAGTATCAAGTAAATCAGGTTGAAAGTGAGGGAGGAGTTCGCCATACAAGATTTTGCTTGCCAATTTTAAGGCCAAAGGTCAAGGTCACAGAGATTTTAAATTTGTGTCTTGCACATCTACTACTCCTGAGTAACATTTATGCCAAGTATCAAGTGAATCAGGTTGAAAGTGAAGGAGGAGTTCAAAGTACAAGATTTTGCCTGCCAATTTTAAGACCAATTTCAAGGCCAACGGTCAAGGTCATGGTCACAGAGACCTGAAATTTGTGTCTTGCACATCTACTACTCCTGAGTAACATTTATGCCAAGTATCAAGTGAATCAGGTTGAAATTGAAGGAGGAGTTCAAAGTACAAGATTTTGCCTGCCAATATCATGACCAATTTCAAGGCCAAAGGTCAAGGTCACAGAGACCTGAAATTTGTGTCTTGAACATCTACTACTCCTGAGTAACATTTGTGCCAAGTATCAAATGAATCAGGTTGAAAGTGAAGGAGGAGTTTGCCGTACAAGATTTTGCTTGCCAATTTTAAGACCAATTTCAAGGCCAAGGGTCAAGGCCACAGAGATTTTAAATTTGTGTCTTGCACATCTACTACTCCTGAGTAACATGTATGCCAAGTATCAAGTGAATCAGGTTGAAATTGAAGGAGGAGTTCAAAGTACAAGATTTTGCCTGCCAATTTCAAGACCAATTTCAAGGCCAAAGGTCAAGGTCAAGGTCACAGAGACCTGAAATTTGTGTCCTGCACATCTACTACTCCTGAGTAACATTTATGCCAAGTATCAAGTGAATCAGGTTGAAAGTGAAGGAGGAGTTCAAAGTACAAGATTTTGCCTGCCAATTTCAAGACCAATTTCAAGGCCAAAGGTCAAGGTCAAGGTCACAGAGACCTGAAATTTGTGTCTTACACATCTACTACTCCTGAGTAACATTTATGCCAAGTATCAAGTGAATCAGGTTGAATGTGAAGGAGGAGTTCAAAGTACAAACTTTTGCCTGCCAATTTCAAGACTAATTTCAAGGCCAAAGGTCAAGGTCAAGGTCACAGAGACCTGAAATTTGTGTCTTGCACATCTACTACTCCTGATTAACAATTATGCCAAGTGTCAAGTGAATCGGGTTGAAACTGAAGGAGGAGTTCGCCGTACAAGATTTTGCAGACAGACCGACCGACCGCCCGCCCGACGACCGACTGACAGGCTGATTCCAGTATACCCACCTCAAACTCTGTTTGTGGGGGTATAATAATAAGAGTGTGTGAAGGAACACATGTGTCACCTGCTGGGAGAAGTGTTACAATAAAAAAAAGAAAGTGTGACAGACAGATGGATGGACAGAAAGACAGACGGACAACGGAAAAGTGATCCCTAAGTGACACACTGCCTCTCGGCAGGTGACACAAAAAGCAGGTGGCTGCTTAATGCAGGGCAAAAGTAATGCAGAAAGCTCGAATAGGAGCTTTCTGCATTACTTTTGACCTGCATTAACCTACCACCTGCCGTACAGACCCATAATTAGACCTCTTTTTATGGTTGCTTAAGACAAGTTATACTTTATGTTTTTTTTATTGCTATAACAATGACAACTGTAAGGCTACAGACACAAGATGTTTATAAAACATGTATGCCCAACATCCAACACAGATACACACAAAATGGAAGAAGTTTTATGTTGCAAAGGCTGAATTGTAGTGTGCATGGCCAACTTCATGATGAACCTGGACCAAAACATTATCTAGTTATATGCTGGAAACAATTTCCTTGACCTTTGACCTCAAAGTAAAGTGGGCTCCTCTGCTAGTCTTGAATAAATAGCTTACTAATTTAGAAGATCATGTATGCTTTTGCATTCCTATTATTAAGCAAAAATGTCCATGTTCAAGGTCGAATTAACCTTTGATCAACCAAGCTCCAATTATATATAATCATAGTTTTTCCTCCATCAATCATAGTATTTTCTTTCATAAATCAGGGTCCATGCTTATAAACTTTTAGTTGAGTCTGAGTTCGTTCTCAAGTTTTTTAATTGGTCAGATTTGAGCTTTTGGCTCAAATCTGACCAATCAAAAGCTTGAGAACGAACTCAGACTCAACTAAAAAGCTTTATAAGCATGGACCCAGAAGAGTTGAAATCTATACGGCCTTTATCCTCTGAATGTGGAAAACAAGTGTACTAGCATTTGCAAACAGTGTGGACCCAGATCAGGACTCCTAGAGGGTCTACAGGACTCCTAGAGGGTCTACATTGTTTGTCATTCAAATTCCTCTAGCAAATCTAAACCTTTCACACTGAATGGATTCTATAGTTTAAAACGTCCACTGAATATTCAGTGGTTAAAGGATTAAATGCTCACAATATGTGCCAATAGGCTTTATCTAACCACTTCTATAAACTTTCATTGAAATTAGTCTATCAATTCATGAGTTCAAGTGCTGATCCAACTAATTTCAACTTTGCAACATTCATCAAGACAGCCAGTATACAAAAAATAGTCAACAGCTTCCCCTCCATAAAGAAAACGCTCAAACTAGTACAAAAATACCGTATTCACCATCAATGGTCTGTGATATGATGGATCCATGCCGAGCGATCCAGCACTGCAGGCATATAGATATATTGTGTTCACTTGACATTGGCAAAGGCACAAACTCAGACACTGAAGTTGTTCTGGACCTTGAATCTTTCACTGCAGTAATAAAAATACAAGTACAGCAAAACAGTAAAGTGACAACACAAACAGCTCTAATTCTGGGTCTTAAAGGCAGGTGGTAGCTTAAAACAGGACGAGTTATACAGAAAGCTGTGCAGGAGCATTCTGCATTACTTTCCTGCATTAAGCACTCATCTGTTTTAAAAGGCAAATAATTATGTTTATTCATAAAATGGTTCCTTTATAAGGGTTTTACTGTGTTCTAAAAGGAAACATTTGTAGTCTCTGACCTATTTTGTCAATATTTTCTTTAAACCTTTGGCAAGACATAATGATGTCATACATATAAATTAGCTGAATTTTAATGGCATATGGAATTTTTTTTTGGACATGACAGACACTGTGTAATCAGATCTATGGAATAGAATAAACAAAGCAGACCCTGAGCTTGTATGATATGTCTGTTTTAGCACTTCTCTGTTTGCAAAGATTTTAACCCTTTCCCGCATAATTATAGACACCTTTAACCCATTACCTCATAGGCTATTTTTAGATACAACCTCTTTGAACAAATCTACTGAAAAGGCGAATTAAGTAGAGAAAAGGAAAATTTCAGAATTTTATAGTTTGAAACCATTGTGATAAATAGAGCATTTGCTCCTATAGGAGCAAATGCTCTATTTATCACAATGGTTTCACAAAGGGACTTTTACAGTCTCGTCAAAAGTCGTCAATATGAGGGAATGGGTTAAAAGCATATAAAGAGCTGTAATGTCAGAGCCTGAGCTGTTTCCTTACGAAATTATAATAGATCTGACTCAGCAGTTTCCACCAATACCAAGAAACTCTGTATTCATATGTTATTATCAAAACAATATTCACATGTCATTATTTCTTACATGAATATTCAACAAGGAAATGGTTAACAGGCATATCTATGAGCTAAAGGGTTCCTGAGGTTAAAGTCATCCTAAGTGGTTTCTACGAAATTTAGAAGAAAAAAATCTGAGATTACATGCAAATATAAACATTGTATCCCTAAAAACTCATTCTGATATCTATATATTTTTCCAGCCCTACAATGAAAGTCAAACATGAAAAAAAAAAAGTTCAACTCTTAAACTCATGACTATTCATGTGAGAAATCATGACATCATTAATAATTCATCAGCTGAATTCTTATAATGGCATATGAACACTGGATATTATAGCCATGGCAAAAATGTATAATCAGATCTATGTACTTTAATAAACAAACAGAGTAGACAGATCAGACAGATACAGATAGGAGCTGTCTGATCTGGATCTACACTATTTGCAAATGCATAAAAAAGCATCTTCATGAAATAAAGAGTTAGGTAGATCCACTTAATTATTTTGTTTGAATTCTTTTTAAAATCTTTGCATTCTATTTCACTTAACCCTTTACTCCATAAATACGCCTTCCTACGCCTTTGCAAACTGTGTAGACCCAGATCAGATGGCTCCTTTGGGAGCCGTCTGATCTGGGTCTGCTCTGTTTGCTTATAAAATATGATAAGCTATGATTCTAATGTTTCTGTCTTGGCAAAATAGCATATGTTAATCTGCCATTTTAAATATTAACCCATTGAATATTCATGAGGTTGTTATTTCTTACATGAATATTCATGGATATTAATTTCAATGTAGTATTCATAACCAAGGACAAATTAAAATATATTACCATTTTCATTGCCTTGCTCGGCCCTTTCATAGGCTGGGTCTATCATGGATGCCTGTCTGGAGACACCAGAACCAAGGAAGGACTCACACCTCTTGTCTTCCCCTTCATGGACCTGACCAAATACACAAACAATTGCAGTGAATGTGGCTACAGTAATAACTGGGGGAAAACAGCAATTGTTAATTGCAGTGTACACCCAGATCAGTCTGCAGTATAGTCAGCATATGTCAGACCCAGTGGTTCCAGTATAAACCTCTTCTGTTTCCAAAATGTTGGATAGGAGTTTAAACCCTTCACCAGATGAATATTCATGAAGGAATATTGACATCATGAATATTTATTAGCTAAACTTTTATAATGGTATATAAATTCAGGATTCTTTGGCCGTGGCAGAAACTGTAAAGTCAGACCAATTTCATGCCATAAGCAAACAGAGCAGATCCTGATCAGATGCCGACTCCTGTAGGAGCCCTCTGATCTGGGTCTACTCTGTTTGCAAAGGCTTCAAAAGATGTCTCCATCAAAGAAAGGGTTAACAGATATGACACAATGGAAGTCTTCAAAACTATTATAGCTATAATTTGCAGATGAATTTGTGGATAACATTTACAACATATCTCCAGATAACTCCAATTCTCTATTGAATCTAAACTATGTGACTTGGACTGCAATTATGTTTCAATCGGAAAAATAATTAACTTTTAGAATTGAAGAAATCTAGATAAAATATTTTCTGTATACTTCCACCAAAATCTATCTTGCTGGTAATCATTAAGAGTTGCCTCTAAAGGGAAAGGGGGAGATTTCTAACCAGTGCCGGTAAGACACAGTTTGGCTGAGAAATGCCAGAGATTGAGATAGATCAGATCCTGGGCTAAAATACTTTTTGCTTGAGTCTGAGTTCATTCTCAAGCATCTAATTATTCAGATTTTGAGCAAGCTAAAAATCTGAATAATTAAACGCTTGAGAATGAACACAGACTCAGAAACTCGGAGCAAGTACACCTCAGTTAATCCATTTCCTCATATTGATGACTCTGTAAAAGTCACTTTGTGAAACCATCGTGATAAATAGAGCATTTGCTCCTATAGGAGCAAATGCTCTATTTATCACAATGGTTTCAAACTACAAAATTCTAAAAAAATCCTTTTCTCTACTTAATGCTCCTTTTCAGTAGAGTATCTAAAACAGCCTATGAGGTAATGGGTTAAACAGCTCTGTGCTCATGTGTTACATTTGTTTTGGACCATAACTTAAACCTCTATGTTGGTACAGCTATATAGGCAGAAAGGCTCTTACCTCAAACATCATGTTGATATCTACAGGCAAAGATATGCCCATGAATTCTGCTTCCCCGGTGTGGGGCCGCTGCTGGTACAGGCTCATCTTATGGGGCTGAGGAGCCGTGGGACTGTCCATATCACTTAGTGACACCCCACTGAAGTTACGTAATATGCTGAAACAACCAGATTTTCAAATAAGAGGCATACTTATTATTCAGAAATAAGAGCTATGTACACAGTAAAACTATATTTTATCTTGGATTCTGACATGAAATTAATATACATGTATACCGGTATATTTACTAAAAAGTCGGTAGCTCAGTAACACAAGGAAAATACTGTTCTATATGCTGATCAATAAGATCTGACGACCATCTCCAATATGCAAACAGTTTTAGGACAAAAATAAAAGACTTTTCTCCACAACTATGGTTTAATTCTTCACCTGTTTAACATTTATTCAAGATTTTTTCACCTCACTAATATTCACAAACAGAATCAATAATGGCTGGAAACTTTCATATCAGATCTATAAAATTTCATAAGCAAACAGAGCAGACCCTGATCAGACTTGTAACTCCATCAGAAGCTAACTGGTCTGGGTCTACTCTACAAAAGATGTGAAAAGGCATTTCTATGAGGGAAAGGGTTAACTCTTTCAACACTACGGACCAATGTGTTATAAGACCAATGCAAACAGCTTGGATCCAGATGAGACGTCGAGTAACTTGATATCTCATCAGGATCCAAACTGTTTGACACCCTGATACTGTTTTTACAAATTTAACATGAGTGAAATGTGTCACCTGCCAGCAAAGTGTGATGTAAACAGCTTGATAAAAAAAGTGTGACATACAGACATATAGATGGCCAGGAGGATAGAAAAGTGATCAATAAGTATCAGCCTGCTAGAGCAAGTGCCACAAAAACTAGAAATATGTTCACAGGACCACAAAGAGAGGATTCTAAAGAGTGTTCACAACAAAGGGTTTGATGGAGGAATGTGGGTTTTAGCATTTGAATATGCCTTTATGTATTGCTCTGCACAGGACATGAATGCTGAACAGCTAAATGCTTGATAACTGTCCAGTGTTTTGAAAGACAATAATATATTGACGCACAAAATTCTGCAAGCATTAGTTACCAACAAAGACCTTAGTGCCAAAATACCAATCCCCTTTCCTGATGCCAACCGATACTTTGTAACCATGTAAACTATCTGCACAACAATTTTGGTCTCAATATTGACATCAATTATTTATTACATTAAATTGCCCCTGAACCCAGACCTCAGCCCTGATACAATCCAAAGCCTTATCCCAATTGGCAATCCAAGCTATCTGAATTTTATGTTCCATGTTCAGAAACTGTGACCTTAAGGCTAAAGTTTGACTTAAGAACCCCAATCCACATACAAGTAAGCCTTGTCTTCATGCATGCTATTTTGATACAAAATGTTTCCTACTAAATTTATCATTATAATTTATTTATTTATTAATTTATTTACTGGGAAAAAAAATTCTATTTTCAATAACAGTGATATTGACCCAAGAACAACAACCCAGATAAAATACAAAGCCTGTCTCACTACTAACTATCTATACACCAGATGTGGTCACAAAATGTTTCCTAACTAAAGTTGTTGAGCAGAAAGTTACATTATTTTTATTTTAGTAAGATTGACCTTGACCCCAGAATCCTAAAAAGTTTTGATCGGAAACTGACATTCTAGTTAGGTAACAGCGACATTGACATCCCCTACCCCTATATCCATTTAATTGTCTTGTCTCCATGGAAGTATTTGCCCATCAAATGTGGTCATGATATATTTCCTATATGAAATTATTAAATGGATGTAAATTCAATGCTTTGCCTCGTTGCAAGGTCTGTGTACACCGAATTTGATCATGTGTCTTTCACAAACTTATTAGCAGAGAGACCCCCCTTCCCCAACCCGATACATTCCAAAACTTCATGCAACATATATGCATACAAAGTCTGGTTAAAATGTATCAAAATATATCAAGCCTTAAAAAAAAGATACTTGCGGCAATCATTTTTCACTCACAGACTGACACATTAACAGTCAGAGAACAATTTTTGCAGATAGGGACAACACTTATATTTGACAGACTAATAGAATCAAGCATGGGTTTTGTTAAAGACGGGGGTTTCTATACCCGAGGTTTGTCTGTTCCAGTCGGAAACGAGCTTTAGCGAGTTTCCGATAGGAACAGACCAACCAAGGGTATAGAACCCCTCGGCTTTAACAAATCCCATGCTTGATTATTTTTCTCGCTGAAATACGCCCTAAAACCAAGAAAATTAACGAATTTTGTGAAGTACTACTTTACATTGCGTAATACGACTTCCATATCTAATAGCAACAGACCGCAGCATAACTTTAGGCGTGACACCAAATTCTTGCATAAAACGTGCTGTTGTAGTCCCGCTAGACCATGTATTAACAAGGCGATTCTCGTGCTCACGCGCTGTTGTTGACCGGTTTTAATTATACCTATTACGGGCCTAAGGTAAACAATGGACGCGAATGTTACAGCGTTTTGGCCTAAGCTAGGTGAACGCCGGGGTGTGAGTATTTCCAGGAGCACCGACAATGAAATGTTTTTAGTGATAGACATATTGAATGAAATTCCGTGTAAACGGTATTTGATACAATCATGAATTGACGTCGAAAAGAAAACAGTGGCCCGGAAACAGCATAATTAAATTGATGCAGGAGAGCAGAAAATTGGTTTTATGCAAGAATAGCGTTAATACACGTTTGTTTTTGGGCAATAACATCTGCAGTGTCCCTCGGGAATGTTGTTGCCCTCGCCCTTCGGGCTCGGGCCAACAACAGTCCCTCGGGACACTGCAGATGTTATTGCCCGAAAAAACGTGTATTAACCCTCTAATGACATCATTTGTTATGACAACCACAAACGTTACGTTTTGGCGTAAATATAAAAGACTGAGTGACTACAAAACAACATCTTCGGTTAATTAAATAGGCTTTTAAAGTGTTTATATGATAAATAGAATTTCATATTCGTGCTAATTACTTATATTAATTTCAATTCATAAGGTTGTTGCCTATAGAAATGTTGGTATAATTCTGTAAGAAAGTCCTGCCCTTGTATTGATTTTACCCAATCGCGCGTATGAATACACTAGTCACGGGGTGTTCCAGATAAGGATTTCTAGTACGGCTATTTTTAGTAACTCAGCTTATCTAGCACGACTGAGAAGTGAGAAAATTGTTTCCAGCTTGTCAGCTGGGACACCTCTGATCAAATTGACAACACTCACCTGGTTGGTCTCCGTACCTCCGTGCTCTCAATACTGGGTCTCCTGTTTAGACTATTAATACTTCCTAGATTGTCATACAGGTTATTGAGTCCATATTCCGACTCCACATCAGAACTGATAGTTCTGTTTTTCATTAGGGATCTCAGAGTGGCATACCCTATTGCATCTCTGGCAGTGGTGTAGGTTATGGCACTTTCTGAAAAGTCAAACACTTTGGCGCTGGACATGAGAGAAATGCTGGGGCTTTGTGACTGCCTTCGTATACTAGGTACACGGCTTAGATTTGACTGCCTACGTAAAGCTGTGGAATGGTGTACTAGATCTTTGGTGTCTTTGGTTTCTTTGCTACGCATTTGAACCTCTATATGATCTAATGAACTAGTGCTAGCTATAGGACTGAGGGATGGGTGCTCTATCACACCATGGTGACCCGAGTCATACGATCCGATACCACTAGTGATGGAGTCTGTATTGAAACTGTCTGTCCTACTCTTACTTGTTCGAGAGCTTTCACTACTACTACTCCTCTCGTCTTTCAGACTAGCACCAGGTTTTTTTACACTGTCCCTACTATCAAGTCTTTCAAGTAATCTAACTTTCACTTCACTCACTTCTTGACCTTTCACCTCACTAACTACCTGACTTTTCACCTCATTCACTTTCACTTCAATTTCTTCTTTGTCTTTAAATTCAATTTTGTTCTGAGCTTTTATTTCCATTTCTTGAATATTACCTCCATCAGGCACATCAATGATTGTTCTGCTTTCATTCACACTAGCAGCATCTTTTGAACTGTCTTCCAATTTATTTTCTATACACTCCTTTTCTGTATCAGTGATCTTTATTTCTATACCTTCACTTACATTTGTTAAGTAATCCTGATGGTATTCTTTCTCACTAACTTCTATGTTAATATCCTTTTGTTTCTCTTTCTCTGGTATTGTAGTTTCTATACTTAATACTGCTTCAGATGTACCTACTAATTCTTTGGCAGTTTCTTTAAGCTCTTCATCTAGCTCCTCCTGAGTAAGTCTATTTTGATTTGAATCAGTTTCTCCTTCATTTGTTCTTTTGTCCTCATCTTCAAGTGCTAACTTTGTTATCACAGACACTGGTTTAGAAGCATCTACAGAGTGTTTTGAAGTCCTTTCCCATTTCATGGACTGACTTCTATTTTCTACACTAATTCTATTCATGTCTTTGCCTTTGGCTAGACACTCAACACTTCTCGTTTTATTCCCACCGACTGCGACACTCCTGAATGTATGCGATCTCACAGGTAAAGTTTCATATTTTCTAAAACCTTGATTATCAAATGGTAATGTCTGACTTTTCATTCTGTGCCCATGCCTGCGCAGTTCTGGACTGTCTATGTGAACACTGGTTTGGATGTCAGGGATGTGTATCCCCGACTCACTATCACAGATGTCCTGTTGGTTATCACAACCACGTGACCTGGAGCTGCCTCCTTTACCAGGTCGTCCCAATTGGAAGTGCTCTTCTGCAATGAAGTCCAAATTGCTTGACGGACTGCCAAGTTCAAACTTGGATCCACCTATGCTAAATCCTATCTCTGACCTCAGATCTTCCATGGAGTCCTCAAGAAGAACCGACCGGTCCTCTACTAGAGGCCAGCGTTCAGCTCTGGTGTTCCAGCGTGATTCCCAACCATACTGTGAGAGAAGTTCAGCTCCCTCACGAGTGCTGGCAATCATACCAAGTATAAAGTATGCAGTCCTGAAACAGTCAAAAAACTAGAGGTTTTTGTCAAAAAAACGGATGTCTCCCCTCTAATAAAAACAATATGTAAAGGGAAATCACTAAAAATGTTATGGTCTTGATGAATGATACTTCCCCTCATTATGCGTTTTTCAAGAAGAAAATGATAACAGCTAATAACTCCAAAAATACTGATACCAGATTTATGGCCCTTGTGCATGACACTTAATTTCATCATGCTCTTTCCAGAAATAAAATGTCATTCCAATAGCATCAGTCGAACAGGAGTTATTGATCGGCCAAAAAATGTAACAAAGGGCAATAACTCCAAAAGTATTGAAGCCAGAATTATGGCCTTTGTTCATGACACTTTCTCTCATCATGCTCTTTCCATGTATGAAGTTTCAATACGATGGCAAGAGCCATGTAGGAGTTATCGTCCGAACAAGAAAGAATTAAACAAATGTACAAGGGGCAATAACTCTAAATTTATTGAAGCTCGAGTTAAGGATCTTATTCATGACACTTTCTCTTATCATGATCGTTCCATGTATGAAGTTTCACTCCAATGGCATGTGTCACATAGGAGTTATCATCCGGACAAAAAATTGTGATTTTTTTTTACAAAGGGCAATAACTCCAATATTAGTGAAGCCAGAGTTATGGACCTTGTGCATGACACTTCCTCTCGTTATGATCTTTCCATTTATGAAGTTTCAATCCAATGGCATGAGCCATATAGAAGTTATCGTCCGGACAAAAAAGTAGTATTTTTTTTACAAAGGGCAATAACTCCTATATTAGTGAAGCCAGAGTTATGTACCTTCTGCATGACACTTCCTCTCATTATGCTCTTTCCATATATGAAGTTTCAATCAACTGGCATCAGGCATATTGAAGTTATTGTCCGGACAAAAAATTATGATATTTTTTACAAAGGGCAATAACTCCAATATTAGTGAAGTCAGAGTTATGGACCTTGTGCATGACACTTCCTATCGTCATGATCTTTCCATATATGAAGTTTCAATCCAATGGCATGAGCCATATAGGAGTTATCGTCCGGACAAAAAAGTGTGATTTTTTTTTACAAAGGGCAATAACTCCAATATTAGTGAAGCCAGAGTTATGGACCTTGTGCATGACACTTCCTCTCATTATGCTCTTTCCATATATGAAGTTTCAATCAACTGGCATCAGGCATATTGAAGTTATCGTCCGGACAAAAAGTGTGACAGACAGACGGACAGACAACTCTCACGAAAACAATATGTCTCCCCCATATAAATATGGGGGGAGACATAATAAACTGAATATCATTACAGAGACAACTGAATACTGCTCAGAATGGTTTGCTTGCACGAGGTTTTGCATATCATTAAGTTTTCAAGTAATATGTTTTTCCAACTTGACGATTTTTCATGCAAATTTCAATGAAATATTCCTTAGTATACACATCTACAAATCATACCATAAAAATTACAAGAAAACCATTGATGCAAAGCATCAAAGGCGCGGATTACTGAATAAAAATCAAACGTGTTTTATATATAAAAAAAATGTTTGTATTACTCCTATGGATTTAGTAACACAACACAATTCTTCCATTTCACCATAAAGTATCCTTGAAACGTTCTAGTTATACAATAACCCTTCCAGTCTCACACTAGACACCTTATCCCCCATCTTGTTTAATATTCATGTAAGAAATAAAGGCATCGTGAATATTTATAAGCTGATATTTTATAATCGCATATGCACAAAGATATCCGATTTCAAATCTGAACATTTGTGCACAGCTTATTGCAGGTCTAAAGTTAGGACACTCATTTCCGTAACGAATGTGTTCTCGTTTTCTGGATTACAGAATCGGCCGTCACGATTTTACCCCCGGATCTCTTACGTTTTAGGATGAATTTCACAGTTGTATTGAATAGTTTTGCTATGTTGTGTATACTTTTCCAAATAAAATTATTATTAAGAGTCTATTACCACGTAATTACGTGTCATTAGCAAGTCATCTAAAACAACGTATGCACATAATAATCACCTTTTCGTGAAAATCACCCCCATCTCAAGAAAGTTTCCGGCCTATATATACAAATAGTCTTATTATAAAAGAAGAAGAAAAAGTTAGAAATTTATTTTACTTTTAATGTGTTACATGAATAAATGAAAGTCTGTTATTGTATAAAACGAAGAAATAGACGATTTTTTAATTTTTTTTACTATAATTTGAGATGTCTTAGTATCACGTAAGTAGATCTGTACAGTCCTTAATACCTTATTATGTACAGTTTTGCTCCAGTTTTGTTGCAAACAGATGTGTAATAATAAGCTTAATATATGAACTATTTGTTACAATGGTAAAATTAGTGTTATATCTTAAAATAAGAGAAAAATTGCCGTACGTGAAAGCATTTTCAGTGGTGATGTCCCTTTGCTTATTGACCCGTATTTTCTGTTAGACGGGAGTTTACATAATTCTCTAAAGAGAAAAAATTTGTATAGAAAACCTGATATATGGAACAGTTGTTGCAATGAAGAAAATAGTTTTATGTCTTAAAATAAGGGAGAAATCGTCGTACGTGTCACCAAAGGAACGATAACCTAGCCTACGGTCATTGAATTTTCAGCGGTGATGTCCCTTTGCTTATTGACCCGTATTTTCTGTTTGAATGAATTTTACATATTTCGCTCAATATTTCAGAAAAAACAAATTTGTATTAGAAAAACCTGATATATGAATTAGTTATTACAATGAAAAAAGTAATTTTATGTCTCAAAATAAGGGAGAAATTGCCGTACGTGGCAACAAAGGATCGATAACCTAGCCTAATAGCATTGACTTTGTCAGCGGTGATGTCCCTTTGCTTATTGACCCGTATTTTCTGTTAGACGGGATTCTACAAAGTTCCCCTCCGGATTTCCGAAAAAAACAAATTTGTATTAGAAAACCTGATATATGAAATAGTTATTACAATGAAAAAGGTAATTTTACGTCTCAAAATAGGGGAGAAATTGCCGTACGTGGCAGCAAAGGAACGATAACCTAGCCTAATATCATTGACTTTGTCAGCGGTGATGTCCCTTTGCTTATTGACACGTATTTTCTGTAAGACGGGATTCTACATAGTTTCCCTCCAGATTTTCGAAAAAAAGTTGGTATCAGAAAACCTGATATATGAAATAGTTATTACAATGAAAAAAGTAGTTTTATGTCTTAAAATAAGGGAGAAATCGCCGTACGTGGCACCAAAGGAACGATGACCAAGTCTAATAGCATTTACAATTTTCAGCGGTAATGTCCCTTTGCTTAGTGACACGTACTTTATGTTATACGTGATTTTATACTTTTTTGCTCAAGATTTTTTGCAAACAGTTATGTTACAATTTCTTTTTGGAACGTTTATTACCATTTTCACTGCAAAAAAGGGCGTCGGTACACGATATAAACGTGTTTTCACGCATTTGCAAACAGAGTAGACCCAGGGTCTGCTCTGTTTACACCCGTTTCCAACATCCAGGTACTTGAGGATTACTGCAAAAATGCGTCAGTATACTAGGTAAACGTGTTTTCACGCATTTGCAAACAGAGTAGACCCAGATCAGATGGCTCCTATAGGGGCCGTCTGATCAGGGTCTGCTCTGTTTACACCCGTTTCCAACATCCAGGTATTTGAGGATGAAATCTCCGACGTACAGCACATGGCATCAAAAGAAGTCTTTGCCTCGTGAGAAACAGATTATTCGATGAAATTTGATTTCTCTGAAGCTTATATATGGTAAATCATGTGTCATTCAGCTTGGTCAAAGTTTGCTCCACAGTAGGTTTGGTTGATGTTAGACGTTTACGGGTGTGAATGAGTAACACCAATTAATGCGTTTGTCGGCTTACCAACGCTGTTAGACGTAATTAAGCTGTCGTGTGCGTGGTGTTTGGTGTTTGCATTGCAAACAAATCGTAATTACCGACTGTGATATTTGTGTATCAAAGCTGACATCAACTCGGCTTGCATGCTGAGTTATCAGTCAAATCTAGCTGACTTTTGCATTCATTTCTTTAGTATTCCAAGGACGCTTGTGGGAAGCAGGGATACTTTCACTTTCACATAAGTGAAATAGATTATTGTGGATTTATGTGAATGTGTCGTTAGTTAATAATCATATGGAATTTTACTTATAAGTGGATCAACACTAAGGTGGGTAATTTATCTAGTCATTATTTTCCGTACTATTATTGCAATAGTATTCTAAACCACGCATTGTTTTCCCCGTAAATATTATTTCGTTCATTCTTTTGAGCCTTAATTTCTTCATCCCGAAAGTTAGATATAATCTAAACTTAGTTAAGGCAGCTAATTAGGCCTACTTTTGCATATAACGAACAAAACTGATTATATTTTAAAGTCTGCATACATTCTGCTTACAAGAAATAGTGTTACAAAATATATCTTACTTATCTAGGTGTGTAATTCGTCCAAATAAATGCATTTTAATCATGATATTAGAATGCTATCTGAATTTATTGCCGTATAGTGTAACTCTCACGATGCGTGTGATTTTTACCCTGTCACCGGTTATAAAAATACGTGGCAATAGACACTCCGTTATTATTATTATTATTATTATTAACAAGAGGGCCATGATGGCCCTGAAATCGCTCACCAGAGGGAAAGATTTTTAAAGTTTCAACTACATGTATGTTTCTAAACAAAACTGGACACCTGTTTTGTGGGGTGTTATTTGACCCTTTCTCTGTTTAATTATAATGGCAAGCTTTCTGGGATGATTTGCTTTATTATAAATATTTTCTAAGTCCAATACCGAACGTTTACCGACCGTTAACTTGGAAAGCATAATATATCGCACAAAAATTATGTGGAAAAGTTTCATTTTCCATTACATATTACTACGCATAACCTAACAACTCCTTGATATATTGCGTATTTAGAAACGAACGACAACTCTTGTAGAGCACGTTTCGTAACAAAACCAGTTCACACCTGAACGTTTCGAACCCCTTCAGAATTAGAGTACTGATGATTGTTTCAAAGCAGAAATTGTATAAAAATTGCGATTTCAACAATTTATACAAACGGAATTGTTATGGAAATGGAAAAGTAAAACTTGTTAACAATAACCGGTGATAATAACCATTGTGATAAATAGAGCATTTGCCTTAGTGATAAATAGAGCATTTGCTCCATAAGAGTAAATGCACTATTTATCACAATGGTTTCAAATCTACACAATTCTGAAATTTTCCTTTTCTCTAATTAACCCTTTTCCTCATATAAACATGTTTTCACGTATTTGCAAACAGAGTAGACCCAGATTTACCTCTTTGAATAAGCAGACAACATTTCTAACAGATGACAACCCTATCACAGCTTAGCAGGACTTAACCAAAATTAGCACACAGTTTGAACTCAGATCTGACACAGACCGGTATGTAACTTTATATGTGGTTTGTATATGAGTTAATTTACTCCTATGGAGCAAATGCTCTATTTATCACAATGGTTTTAAATCTACACAATTCTGAAATTTTCATCTTCTCTAATTAATGCTCCTTATCAGTAGATTTATTCAAAGAGGTAGGATCTGAAAAAGGCCTTTGTGATAAATAGAGCATTTGCTAACCATTGTGATAAATAGAGCAAAAGCTCCATAGGAGTAAATGTTCTATTTATCATAAAGGTTTCAAATCTACACAATTCTGAAATTTTCCTTTTCTATAATTAATGCTCCTTATCAGTAGATTTATTCAAAGCGGTAGGATCTGAAAAAAGCCTTTGTGATTAATAGAGCATTTGCTCCATAGGAGTAAATGCTCTATTTATCACAATGGTTTCAAATCTACACAATTCTGAAATTTTCCTTTTCTCTAATTAATGCTCCTTATCAGTAGATTTATTCAAAGAGGTATAATAGTCACTTTATGAAACCATTGAGATAAATTGAGCATTTGCCTTTGTGATAAATAGAGCATTTGCTCCATAGGAGTAAATGCACTATTTATCACAATGGTTTCAAATCTGAACAATTCTGAAATTTTCCTTTTCTCTAATTAACCCTTTTCCTCATATAAACATGTTTTCACGCATTTGCAAAATAGAGTAGACCCAGATTTACCTCTTTGAATAAGCAGACAACATTTCTAACAGATGACAACCCTATCACTGCTAAGCATGACTTGACCAAAATTAGCACACAGTTTGGATTCTGATCTGACACAGACCGGTATGTAACTTTATATGTGGTTTGTATATGAGTTAATTTACTCCTATAGAGCAAATGCTCTATTTATCACAATGGTTTGAAATCTATACAATTCTGAAATTTTCCTTATCAGTAGATTTATTCAAAGAGGTAGGATCTGAAAAAAGCCTTTGTGATAAATAGAGCATTTGCTAACCATTGTGATAAATAGAGCAAAAGCTCCATAGGAGTAAATGTTCTATTTTTCACAATGGTGTCAAATCTACACAATTCTGAAATTTTCCTTTTCTATAATTAATGCTCCTTATCAGTAGATTTATTCAAAGAGGTAGGATCTGAAAAAAGCCTTTGTGATAAATAGAACATTTGCTCCATAGGCTTAAATGCTCTATTTATCACCATGGTTTCAAATCTACACAATTCTGAAATTTTCCTTTTCTCTAATTTATGCTCCTTATCAGTAGATTTATTCAAAGAGGTATAATAGTCACTTTATGAAACCATTGTGATAAATAGAGCATTTTCTCCATAGGAGTAAATGCTCTATTTATCACAATGGTTTCAAATCTACACAATTCTGAAATTTTTCAAGAGGCAGATTCTGAAAATATCCTATGAGGGAATGGGTTGAAACAGTGTGAACAAACAGACTAATTCTGAAGCAGACAACATGATAGAATTTTGACCAGGAACTTGACCTATTCAGTGATTATGCAACACAGATGGAGTGACCTCAATCCCTCTAGTTCAGAGGAACCTTTATAGTGTAAAATAATATTTTAAAGTATAACCAGGCGATCTGAGGGCCAATTTTAACCTCAGAACTATGATATTTACCAATGTCAATAAGGTATACTAAGTAAATCTATACAACAAATATCTAAGCTCTGTGACATGTAGTTTTTGACAAGAAGATTTTTGAAGTTTTCCCCATGCCAAACCTAAGTGAGCCCAGCATTCTGCTACTTGTACAGAAAACAACAGTCAGCTAGAAAAAACTGGCCACCCCTGGGACCGTGGCGGGGCCAATTTTGACTCCAGGGACATAATTTATATAACTTTTGTAGAGGACCTATAGGTGATGCTATGTGCCAAAGATGAAAGCTGAGAACCCTGTAGATTCAGAGGAGAAGACTTTTAAAGTTCAAATTGTTGACGACGCACGACACACGACGCACGACGCACGACGCACGACAAACGCCGACAGACGACAGACATCAGGCGATCACAAAAGCTCACCCTGAGCACTTTGTGCTCTGGTGAGCTAAAAACAGCAATTTCAGTCGGATTGCCATAGTAACCAACAGACGCTCTTCAGTTCCGTGCCTTTAGAAACTGTCATTTTAGTTGATTTTCCATCAAACTATCTTTACTAATTAAGCCCCGCCCCTGATTTAAACGGTTGTCATATAAGCGTATTGCCCCGAATACGAAAGTTGTCGGTTCCGCAACATCTTAGTCATTTCCTCGGCTGTTGTCGTTGATGACCCTTCCGCTGCGGTAATAGTTATTTTATTAGCCCTGCCCTAGGAGAAACAATTTTCTAATATTTTCATTTCCAAAATACAAACAATTCAGCACTGAAAAAAAGTATGTCAACCTGTTTCCAACTATATAAAATTGTATTATTCCACACATGATGTTCTTTTATAATCATAAAGACAAATTAAAATTCACTCGCAATTCTTGATAAATCAGCCCTCCTACCAGTGACATTCCAATACCAGCGTTCCATATAATAGCGCGGGGCCTTCAGGCTCCCGCGCAATAAGTTTCAAGCTTTCTAGGATATAAACGCTTTTTAACAATATAATTATTTAACCCATTCCCTCATAGGCTATTTTTAGATCCTACCTCTTTGAATAAATCTACCCAAAAGGAGCATTAACTAGAGAAAAGGAATATTTCAGAATTGTGTAGTTCTGAAACCATTGTGATAAATACAGTATTTGCTCCTTGCTCTATTTATCACAATGGTTTCAAAAAATGACTTTTACAGAGGCGTAGAAAGGTGTATTTATGGAGGAAAGGGTTAAATAGACATTGATCATCCACATTGTGCTATTGAACTGTACAAACTCTCTCACCCTCTTATAGAATAGACAGCACTTTCCTCTGCCAGCCTGATAAACTCTGGAACAATTTTCTCTTCCTGTAGCCAAGAGATGCCCCAAGAGGACATACTGATATGACCCTAAAATGAAAACAGTGTCATGATTCAAGTCTCTTGTAAGAAAACAATACAGGAGAAACAGTGACCACTTTTAATAATGAATAAACAAAAATGAGATTAAAAATAGGTGGTTTATGAACTTGAGAACCGCATTGATTGTAGTCCTTGTGATGATGAAAAGTGTGTGAAGTTTCATTAAATTTGCATGAATATAAAGAAGTAATAGCCAACATTAAAGTTTTCAGACGACAATGACCATGAGTTGACAACCGGGATGCCAAAGTAAAAACAATGACTCATATTTTTTTCTTTGAAAAACAGACAAGCTAATTACAAAAATGTCCTTAAAAACAGGTAGTTGCTAAATGCAGGATAAAAGTAATGCAGAAAACTCCTGCAAGGAGCTTTCTGCAAAACTTTCATCCTGCTTTAAGCTACCACCTGCCTTTATGATCCAGATTTATATTCATTTTTGGTGGTAGCTTTAGTGGTATTTTTACAGTGTATGTATGGCTGATATCTACCAAAGGTGTTTTGCCTGTCACCTTAATACTGCTGTTTCCATGTCTCCAAAATTCATACAATTAATTTGAAATTCAATTGATCCTTTTCCTTTTTATACGCCCGAAGGGTCGTATTATGTTATGGTCTCCATCGTCTGGCCGTCTGGCTGGGTGTCCGTCCGTCCGTCCGTTAGCAAATTCGTGTCCTGGCTATAACTTACTCATTTTTTCTCCGATTTTCAAAATTCTTTCACACAAATGTTCAGTATCACTTGAAGGTGTGTCGCGTACAAAACCCAATTGTGAACTTTCAAGGTCAAGGTCACAAATAGGGCGTTATCAATTTTCGTGTCCTTGCTAAAACTTACTCATCTTTTCACCAATTTTCAAAATTCTTTCACACGTATGTTCAGTATCACTTGAAGGTGTGTCGCGTACAAAACCCAATGGTGAACTTTCAAGGTCAAGGTCACAAATAGGGCGTTAGCAATTCTGTCCGTCCGTCCGTTAGTAAATTCGTGTCCTGGCTATAACTTACTCATTTTTTCTCCGATTTTCAAAATTCTTTCACACAAATGTTCAGTATCACTTGAAGGTGTGTCGCGTACAAAACCCAATTGTGAACTTTCAAGGTCAAGGTCACAAATAGGGCGTTAGCAATTTTCGTGTCCTTGGTAAAACTTACTCATCTTTTCACCAATTTTCAAAATTCTTTCACACATATGTTCAGTATCACTTGAAGGTGTGTCGCGTACAAAACCCAATGGTGAACTTTCAAGGTCAAGGTCACAAATAGGGCGTTAGCAATTCTGTCCGTCCGTTAGCAAATTCGTGTCCTGGCTATAACTTACTCATTTTTTCTCCGATTTTCAAAATTCTTTCACACAAATGTTCAGTATCACTTGAAGGTGTGTCGCGTACAAAACCCAATTGTGAACTTTCAAGGTCAAGGTCACAAATAGGGCGTTAGCAATTTTCGTGTCCTTGCTAAAACTTACTCATCTTTTCACCAATTTTCAAAATTCTTTCACACGTATGTTCAGTATCACTTGAAGGTGTGTCGCGTACAAAACCCAATGGTGAACTTTCAAGGTCAAGGTCACAAATAGGGCGTTAGCAATTCTGTCCGTCCGTCCGTTAGCAAATTCGTGTCCTGGCTATAACTTACTCATTTTTTCTCCGATTTTCAAAATTCTTTCACACAAATGTTCAGTATCACTTGAAGGTGTGTCGCGTACAAAACCCAATTGTGAACTTTCAAGGTCAAGGTCACAAATAGGGCGTTAGCAATTTTCGTGTCCTTGGTAAAACTTACTCATCTTTTCACCAATTTTCAAAATTCTTTCACACATATGTTCAGTATCACTTGAAGGTGTGTCGCGTACAAAACCCAATGGTGAACTTTCAAGGTCAAGGTCACAAATAGGGCGTTAGCAATTCTGTCCGTCCGTTAGCCAATTCGTGTCCTGGCTATAACTTACTCATTTTTTCTCCGATTTTCAAAATTCTTTCACACATATGTTCAGTATCACTTGAAGGTGTGTCGCGTACAAAACCCAATTGTGAACTTTCAAGGTCAAGGTCACAAATAGGGCTTCAGTATCACTTGAAGGTGTGTTGCATACAAAACCCAATTGTGAACTTTCAAGGTCAAGGTCACAAATAGAGCGTTAGCAAATTTTGTGTCCGACAAATAAAAGATTACTATTACAATAAGCAGTTTTACTCTCCTTGCTATTGCCTTAGCCCTAATAGAGTCCTCATATGCGCAACTTCTGAAGGTTCACACATTGTGTAAATAGAACAGCCTTCGGGCGTATATTGCCCCGTCTCGCGGTGCTCTTGTTTTGTTTTCTATAGTGCTGGTGTGCCAATGACTATAATTATACAACTGAAGAAATAGCTTTTATATTTATAACAGGCTTAATTTTACAGAAGCA
Organism: Azorinus chamasolen; assembly: GCA_963576725.1. Classification (NCBI taxonomy): domain Eukaryota; kingdom Metazoa; phylum Mollusca; class Bivalvia; order Cardiida; family Solecurtidae; genus Azorinus; species Azorinus chamasolen. The sequence continues at coordinate 59,532,948 of OY755243.1, read as the reverse complement.
CAATGGTAACATGGACTGCAGTTTGACAATGGAAATAAGAGATCTTATGTCAAATAAACAATAAACTTTATTACTCTTTTTTATCTTTTTTGAATAACAGTAATGACATGCCATTCATTCATATGCATAATTGTGTCCTTTACCGGAGTCATGTGATGAGTATTGTTTGGCAGAAATTAATTTACCAGTTTGACACACAGTGGGATAGAAAGGGTTTCATTTTAATACACAGCTGAGGATGATTTTCAACAATGACATAAGTAACTTACTCTCCCCTATAGATGACTAATAACACATGATTAAGTTAACCCTTTCCCTGTTCTATGTTTATTGCAAATTTCAATACCTATTGAACATTCATGGACAAAGTAGTTATAATGAAATATAAAAGGTGGAACATTGTAGTCATTTTAGAAAGTAAAGAAACAGATCTTTCAAATTTCATTAGCAAACAGAGCTGACACTGATCAGACAGCTCCTATAGGAGCCATCTGATCTGGGTCTACTCTGTTTGCAGATGCGTGAAAACACTTTTATATGAGGGAAAGGGTTTTAAATGATCAGAACTATCTAAAAGCTGAAAACATCTGTTGAAACAAAAATAATGAACATACCACTGCCCAGAGAGCTGTTTTGAGCTGCAGAAGGTCTTCGTCTGTTTTCAACTCCTGACATCTTATGCACTGGAAGTAATCCTCTATATATGTCTGAAAATGTAGAAAAACATTCAGCATGTATCCAATTATACAAATAAGCCACAATGATTACAATTATAAAATCAAAATGAGAATGTAAATACAACAAGAGAGTACATAGGATCATGTGTGTCACCTACCGGCAAAAGTGTGATAAAGTGCAAAGTAAAATGTGTAATGGTGAATCAAAACGTGTAACATCTGATGGACAAACAGACAGACAACTTAAGAAAAGAACTAATATTTAAGGTAACAATGTCATAATGGAAGATAAATTTGCACTAAGATACGTATATATAACTAGAGGTTTTTGTCACAAAAACGGAGGTCTCCCCTCTAATAAAAACAATATGTAAAGGGAAATCACTAAAAATGTTATGGTCTTGATGAATGATACTTCCCCTCATTATGCGCTTTCCACACTACATTTTTCAAGAAGAAAATGATAACAGCTAATAACTCCAAAAATACTGATACCAGATTTATGGCCCTTTTGCATGACACTTACTTTCATCATGCTCTTTCCAAAAATAAAATGCCATTCCAATAGCATCAGTCGAACAGGAGTTATTAATCGGACAAAAAATGTAACAAAGGGCAATAACTCCAAAAGTATTGAAGCCAGAATTATGGCCCTTGTTCATGACACTTTCTCTCATCATGCTCTTTCCATGTATGAAGTTTCAATACGATGGCAAGAGCCATGTAGGAGTTATCGTCCGGACAAAAAAGAATTAAACAAATGTACAAGGGGCAATAACTCTAAATTTATTGAAGCTCGAGTTAAGGATCTTATGCATGACACTTTCTCTTATCATTATCTTTCCATGTATGAAGTTTCACTCCAATGGCATGTGTCACATAGGAGTAATCATCCGGACAAAAAATTGTGATTTTTTTTACAAAGGGCAATAACTCCAATATTAGTGAAGCCAGAGTTATGGACCTTGTGCATGACACTTCCTCTCGTTATGATCTTTCCATATATGAAGTTTCAATCCAATGGCATGAGCCATATAGAAGTTATCGTCCGGACAAAAAAAGTGTGAATTTTTTTGCAAAGGGCAATAACTCCTATATTAGTGAAGCCAGAGTTATGTACCTTCTGCATGACACTTCCTCTCATTATGCTCTTTCCATATATGAAGTTTCAATCAACTGGCATCAGGCATATTGAAGTTATTGTCCGGACAAAAAATTGTGATATTTTTTACAAAGGGCAATAACTCCAATATTAGTGAAGCCAGAGTTATAGACACTTGTGCATGACACTTCCTCTTGTCATGATCTTTCCATATATGAAGTTTCAATCCAATGGCAAGAGCCATATAGGAGTTATCGTCCGGACAAAAAAGTGTGATTTTTTTTTACAAGGGGCAATAACTCCTATATTAGTGAAGCCAGAGTTATGGACCTTGTGCATGACACTTCCTCTTATTATGCTCTTTCCATATATGAAGTTTCAATCAACTGGCATCAGGCATATTGAAGTTATCGTCCGGACAAAAAGTGTGACGGACAGACGGACAGACAGACAGACAACTCTCACGAAAACAATATGTCTACCCCATATAAATATGGGGGGAGACATAATAATTTTGAGATGACAAAGTAACCTTTTACCTGTTGTCTGAGCAGCTGGAAGCTGTCCTTGTGCTGCACCAACTGGCTGTAGAGGTGAACTGGCACCAGAACGTCTTTCTTCTGCCGCCTGTAAAACCCAAGGAATTGATGCATGTATACCATATATCAAAGACAGCCACATCATCTATAGTATGCATTGACAGAACTACATGTATACAGAAACATTTGTATTCAAATACTAAAATCATCATTTCTTCACCGAATCCTATATTGCAACCACTATCTACAGTAGAACCTCTCTATAACAGCCACTAAATTATATTAAATATTTTGTGTTAAAGCCAGGTGGCTGCTTAACCCTTTCCGTAATACAAACGTGTTTTCACATATTTGCAAACAGTCTAGACCCAGATCAGACGGCTCCTACAGGAGCTGCCTGATCAGGGTTCTGCTCTCTTTGCTAATAGAATTTGATAGATCTGTTTCTTTACTTTCTAAAATGTCTACAATGTTCCACCTTCCAGAGTTCTTTATAACTATTTTGTTAATGAATATTCAGTAGGTACTGAAAATTGACCTAAATACAGATCAGGGAAAGGGGGATAGCAAGGTGGAAGTAAAACAGAATGCTCCTTTAGGAGCTTTCTGTTTTTACTTCCACCTTACTTCAAGCAGCCACCTGCCCTAAATACCAACTACAATGTAATTAACACAATTTAGTGGCTGTTACAGAGAGGTTCTACTGTAGAACCATTTCCAGGACTCTAGATTGAGATATTCTATAGAATGGTCACATAGGTTTGGGGGAGAAATAAAGGAGGTATTCTTAAAAATATTTTAATTTATTTGTCATCCATTCCTCTATACTGAAACCAAGAGTTCAAAACTGTCACAAAACTGCTATATGTCTGGCTACTGTGCTATGTCTAATTATGAACTTTGTCAACTTTCATCCATTCAAAGGATATAACTCTCAAGTGAGTACAGCTGTCTAATTAGATATCAGTTCCACAATATATTATGTTTATAAACACTTTGACCACATTTGTTGAAAATTTATGAAAATTTCTCAAGTCAAAAACCTGAAATTGAGAATTGTAAAATTTTACATAATTCAGATTCAGTAGGCAAACTCTGAAATGTTCATGCCAGTTTATGAATATATCAAACTTCTCCAATATAGTGAACAAGTTTGATAGCGATAAGGTGAAAACAATTAATACAGTACAAGCTCTCCACAACCACCACTCAAAAGATGTCCAAATCTTGGTTTGTAAGACAAGTGGTAGCTTTCTGTATTTTCATTCTGCATAAAACAACCACTTGCCCTTACAGACTTACATATATATACATTCAATAAGTAAATGGTAAGTTAGATTTAATTCTAACCAGAAAAGTGTGTCCATAGGAAACAGATGCCCCCTGGCAATACTGCCTCTAAATCAAGCACTTTTCACTATAGTTACATAGTGGAGAAAATTTCATAACATATCGTCAGAGCGAAAATTCCCTTTTTCACATAAATGTTGTTCATCTGTGAAAATTTACAGTAAATCCTCCCATTGGTGTATGAGTAGTTGGACACACAACATCTGTAGGACGTACATATGGATGGATGAACTGAGAGCAAGACTGTATGCCTTCCACCTTGTTGGGGGCATAAAAGGAGTACAATAAGTGTGACTTTGACAATAAATCTTATGGCTTGAACTCATCAAAACATTGTTTAGCATGAGACTCAGAAAAATTCTCAAACACATTTGACGGGTTCCCAGTTTCTACCCGAATGACAGTAGTTGGAAACTACCCTAATTAACCAAACCTTTTCCCTCATATAAATGTGTTTTCATGAATTTGCAAACAGAGTAGACCAAGATCAGACGGCTCCTAGAGGAGCCGTCTGATCAGGGTCTGCTCTGTTTGCTAATAGAATTTGATAGATCTGTTTCTTTGCTTTCTACAATTAGTGTCTACAATTTTCCACCTTCCATATTTCTTTATAACTATTTTGTTAATGAATATTCATTAGGTACTGAAAATTGGCCTAAATACAGAACAGGGAAAGGGCTAAGAATTCAGACAGATGAAGTTCTATAAATAGTGCAAACTAATACTATGTCTGTCTAAACGTATGTCTGTTACTAAAATGGTGCTTAACTTGACTTATTCCGCTTAAACCTTTCCCTCATATAAATGTGTTTTCATGCATTTGCAAACAGAGTAGACCCAGATCAGACAGCTCCTAGGAGTCGTCTGATCAGGGTCTGCTCTGTTTGCTTATAGAAGTTGACAGATCTGGTTCATTACTTTCTAAAATTTGAAACAAACATAGAACAGGGAAAGGGTTAACAAACACATGGAGAAGGGAGATTGTGTGTCTGAAAACTTTGGGTAGGCAAACTAAACGAACTCAGTTTGAGAATGTGTTGGTTAATTCAATCTTTGTTGTTTTTGTTTTTCATTTTTAGCATGCTTGCAGCAAATTTAGGATTACCTATGCATAGGATCCAAATTGTCTAGCACTGCCTGCATTGTTTAAGAGAATTCATAGGAAAATTCACTTTCAGGATTGCAGCAATAAAACACTGTAGACAACAATTAATTAGTATGCAAAGAGTTATTGTCTACAACACAGAGCAATAGATAAAGGTGCGCATTCAAATACTATGATCACCATTCATAGAAGGTGTGTGTTCAAATACTAAAACTTCATTTCTCCACCAAATCCTATGTTGTGACCACTCTTTAGAATTGTCTCTTCCACAATATAGGTTTTTAATAGTGGAAAAATAAAGGAGATTTTCTTAATCTTGTTTAACCCTTTCCCTCATATAAACGTGTTTTCAAGCATGTGCAAACAGAGTAGACCCAGATCAGATGGCTCCTATAAGGAGCTGTCTAATCAGGGTCTGCTCTGTTTGCTAATGAAATTTGAAAGGTCTGTTTCTTTACTTTCTAAAATGGCTACAATTTTCAACCTTCCATATTTCATTATAACTATTTTGTCCATGAATATTGAGTAGGTATTGAAATCTGGAATAAAAAAAAGAACCCTTTTCCTCATATAAATGCCTTTCCGTTAGGAACTGTCTAATTAGGGTATGCTCTGTTTTATTAATAAATTATAATTGATTTGACTCTACAGTATCTATCAATAGCAAACACTCTGCCATTATAAAAATTCAGATATTAAATATTCATGATGTTATCATTTCTTTAATATTCAAATGGGAAAGGGTAAATTTCTATCCTATCTAGGCCTCTGCTACAACAATTGAAAGACTCTACTGGCTCAGCCCATGTAATTTCTGATACCTGGTACTAGATCTCCTGGTGTAGGAACCTTCATAAGTCTTTTCATAGGTGGTCAATGCCTCATTCAACAGTTCCTCAACAATTTTCACATAGCGAGCATTGAAGCACTGAAATAGAGATCAATTTTAAATGATCGTCATGATAAACTGAATACTGAGATGAAAATTGCTTTTTGAGATCAAACTGTACACACACACATTTTACTTACAATATTAACCATTTACTTCATGAATATTCATGAAAAACATAAGGGCATTATGAGTCTTAATTAGATTTAATAATATTTATAATGGCAAATGAACACAGGAATGTTTGCCCAAGACAGAAATTTTAGAATCAGAGATTTATATCATTATATAAGCAAACAGAGCAGACCCTGATCAGCTGTCTGATCAGGGTCTGCTGTTTTCAAAGGTATAGATAGGTGTACATGTATACATGAAGTGAAGGGCTTAAGGTGGTAAAATCAAGTTAGGAATAACCTTTTATCAAAAGCAAGATGCACTAACTGTGAAACTTTTTAGACCAGTCATTAAAGTTTGTCAAAAGTTTCACTCAAATGATATGAATATATGTTAGATGAATATTTATAATGGAATATGAACACAATATATTTTGGCCACTGCAGAATCAGATCTATACACTGGCATAAGTAAACAGAGTAGACCTTATCAGAGAGCCACTACAGCGGGATCTAATTAGGTCAACTGTTTGCAAAGATGTCAAAAGGCACCTCTATCAGGTACAGGGTAGAACAGGGTCCATGCTTATAAAGCTTTTTAGTTGAGTCTGAGTTCGTTCTCAAGGTTTTGATTGGTCAGATTTGAGTTCTCAAGCTTTTGATTGGTCAGATGTGAGCCAAAGGCTCAAATCTGACCAATCAAAAACTTGAGAACGAACCCAGACTCAACTAAAAGTTTAATAAGCATGGAGCCAGGACGTTATGTACTTACTGAGTGCCATTTCTTTAGTTCATTCATGGTATAGTTGGCCTCCGTAAGGAACTTGAAGCCACTGGCTGTTGACATGTACCGACACAGAATCATGACTCCCTTCTCCCCCAAATGTAGAAAAGATGGCTTCATGGATACTAGGGACTCCAGATTCTCCTACAAATAATGATTTATTCCAAGTAAATGACATTGAAAATTCTGAGTTCCTCAGCAACAGCTGTATCAAATACCGTTACGATAATACAAGATTACAATTATTTTTTTTTTTTTAAAGTTTCAAGAAACAATATGAATTTGTGACACTCTATGTCCTAAACATTTGACCTACAAATTTGACCCTGACCTTGAAGTGTGATCGTAACCTTGGCATAGTGCCACTCAAAAGTTGAAGCTTCATGAGATGAATACACATGCAAAATATGCGTGTGTGCATGTGTTTGGGTGTGTACATGTGTGAGATGGATTTAATATCACATTAAAGAGAAATTCAGAAAAATAACATAAGTTGTAGACATACAGCATGACCATATGAAACATACATAAATATGAATTGTCTCGCTCTCTAATAGGGCAAAAGTTACGGACAATATTAAAGTTTTAGAAATTTGAGCTTTGACCTTGATGTTTGGCCTTGACATGACACCATTAAATAGTTCCAACTTTGTAAGATGGGTATACATGCCACAAATGAAGTCTCTATCTGTAAAAGTTCAAAATTTATTGCCAACGGTAATGTTTTTGATAGATAGACAGACAATCAGACAGGCCAAAAACAATCTTTTTCCAGATCAAGATCTCAGGAGTATAAATGTGGAGTAGCTTAAAAATTCAAGAAACACATATCCCTATCATAAAAATTACTATTAAGTGATTTCACATTGATCTGGAAAGAACTTAACTTTAAAAGCATTTTATTAAACCCAAGAAATTCAGCTTTTAAGCATGCAGGCACCATCTACCTTGACTTCACAAGACTCCTCGAGGATACTAAGAGCTGTCATGGCTACACTCTTGCTCTGGTCATACAGCTGACCCGTCAGCATCTCAATGCCCCACTGGTGGAAAAGTTGCACTTTGGCACGCAGGAACACCCGCATAATCTTAGTGCTGTACAGTCTCCCAGACTGAAACACACCAAATTCATGTACAATAAAACCTCTTGAACAGATTTTTAACCCCCCTTTCCTTTATGAACATTTATGTGCATGAATTGGTCACTTCATGAATATTCATTAACTTAAAAATAAAATATATTGTAAGGAAATTTTGGCTTTTAAAGACAAACCTGTAGGATAAGATCTATATTATTCCATTTATAAGCAAACAAAGCAGACACTAACCAGACAGTTCCTACTGGAATCTGATCTGGGTCCACTCTGAGTTACTATGAGAGAAAGGTTTAAGGCAGGATTAAGCTTTATTGCTGGAGAATGTCACACAGAAACCTACCTAAAGAGCTTTCTGCATTACTTTCGTATTGTCATATACAAACACCTGATATTCTTATCCCAATATTGCTTAAATTATTACAGTAAAACCTATCCCAATAATGCTTTGATAATTACTGTAAAACCTATTCAAATAATGCTTTGATAATTACAGTAAAACCTATCCATGCTTTAATAATTAAAATAGAACATACCTTGATAATTCTTTGATAATTAAAGAAAAATCCTATCCTGATAATGTTTTGATAATTACATTAAAACCTTTCTATATTGGCCACTCTAAGTCTTATTACTTTTGTTCTGCATTCATCCATTCCCTCATAGGCTATTTTTTATCCTGCCTCTTTGAATAAATCTACTGAAAAGGAGCATTTACTAGAGAAAAGAAAACTTGAAAATGTGTAGATTTGAAACCATTGTGATAAATAGAGCATTTCATCCCATGGAGCATATGCTCTATTCATCACAATGGTTTCAGAACGTGACTTTTACAGAGGTGTCAATATAAGGTAATGGGTTAAACATCCAAATACTTTTAATGACCATCATATTATTCATAAGTGGCTAATACAAAGAGAGCCATAGCAATATATTCAGAGTAATATACAGAGGAACCTTTTCATAGCTACCGCAAATTGAATAAAGCAGGTGGTTGCTTAATGCAGGATGAAAGTAATGCCAAAAGCTTCTATAGGACCTTTTTGCATAACTTTCATCCTGCATTAAATTAAGCTTCCACCCATCTGAAATGCCCAGAATTAGACTTTTTTGAGCGGTCATTAGTGAGATTTTACAGTATATATATTTGTCTTCCCCTAAATGTATGCCTTAGGCCTATTTACCTCTGTGCCTGCACAGAGAGCCTTGGAGAGTATCGCCCTGCTGTTGCCGTCCCGTCCATAATGAAGACTAGAGGTGATCAGCTTCACATAGCTGTCCTGCTGAGTTGATGATACAATGTCCAACAAGCTAAAAGACAGAGAAAATATTCCAATCATTTTCATAACTGTGAAATTAATAAGAGGTGTTTGTCAACCATCTTGCCTCAAACAGGAACTTTGACCAATTAATTGTGACCTGTGACCTTAAAGTCAGACTTGTAGCTTCATGAGTATATGTGCCATGTATGAAGTCTCTAACTCTACTGGTTCAAAAGTTACAGCCAAGGTTAAAGATTCAGACAGACCAACAACAAACAAAGACTAACAAATTGCAGACAGGTCACAAAACATACTATATTCCCTGATCTAAATTACAGAGGCATAATAACAACTTGTATTCACAGCTACTATCTTCTACTATATGCCTTATCTATGGTCATGACTGAAGTAACAAAATCTTGTGCATGCTTAGATACAGTGAAACCCCTCTAAAGCGGACATTCAATTTAGTACAAATATCGGTCTTGGAGACAGGTGGCAGCTTAATGCAGTGTGAAAATCATGCAGAAATCTCCTCTAGGAGCTTTCTGCATGACTTTCACCCTGCATTAAGCAGCCACCTGCCTAAAAGTATCTAAATTCTTCTCTACTATGACTTTTGTGAAAAATTTATCTTTATCTATCACAATGCCGAGTCCCAAAAATAGTTTACCAAACTGATTTTACCCCAAGAATAATACAAAGATATTGCATATAGTTTTACTAACTGTTGGTAAATCCCTGATTTCTCTATGTATCTGTCTCCTTTCCCAAACATGGATATCCGACCAATGAAGAGAAAGTAATAGTGACTGAGTGTGTTGATGACATTACTGGCACTAAGGACAGATTCTGGAGCAATTCGCTGGATAGCAACCTGAAGGGGAAAAAAGGCCAATAACAGAAACAATACTAAATTCCAACCAATCATACAGGCATACTTCTCGTCTCTTTAAAATTAAATATCAACATGCAAAATTTATCATTCTATTCAGGCCATCTTTAACCTTCAGTACTCTACTGGCAATTCTATGAAAATATTTGCAAACAGTTTTGCTTCCAGATGAGAACCCAAGTAACTCTGCGTCTCACCAGGGTCCATGCTTATAAAACTTTAAGTCTGAGTTCGTTCTCAAGCTTTTGATTGGTCAGTTTTGATCCTTTGGCTCAAATCTGACCAATCAAAAGCTTGAGAACTCAATTCTGACCAATCAAAAGCTTGAGAACGAACTCAGACTCAACTAAAAAGTTTTATAAGCATGGACCCAGGATTCAAACCATTTATCACTCTGACACTGTTTCTGAGAAGAAATGGACAAAATATATGGAGGACGATCAACGCCAAAATTGCATCATGCTTTGTGGCATTTCAGTTTGCTTCATTGTAATTGCATCATGCATTGTGGCATTTCAGTTTGCTTCATGATAAATGCATCCTGCATTGTGGTGTTGAACAGTTTGCTAAACGATTATTGCATGTCAAGATGGGAGTCCTTCTTTCATTGAAGTTTCTTCAATGACACATGACCCAATGCGGTAAGCCCATAGCAACAAGCATAAAGCCGAACGCCGAAGGCATAATGCACTTCAGCCGAACTCGCCATATAGGTGGCGCTGCATGTAAAACCAGATAATCAAACTACTGAGGGTGGATTCAACGTAGATCGAATTAAATGTTTGGTTTGGTTTTTAAATGTTGTTTTGAGCGAAATAAAGAACATTATTCGGACGTGTGTGTATGGGGGGGGGGGGGGGGGGGGGGGGATTTATTATTTAAAAAAGATGTTGCCTTTGGTGCAATTGTATTTGTTGCTTTTTTATGTCCGTCTGATCAGGGTCTGTCTTGTTTGCTGATGGTCTGTCAAAGATATCATTCTGCATAGTTTGCCCTGATAAAATTCACGTGTCCATATGCTATTTCATTGTCATTGTTTTTCACATGAATATTCATTGAGTAAAGGGTCAACTGTGTAGTACCCTGATCGCCGATGTGTGATAGACCACGCGTGGATCATGTACGGACCGTCTGATCAGGATCTGCTCTGATTGCTAATGGAATTTCATTCATCAGTTTATTTAGAATTTCTGAATGACTTCAATGTTCCACTTTCCATATTTTCATTATAATTTTTGGTCCATAAATATTCTGTATAGGTATTGGAATCGGGACTAAATATAGAACAGGGAAAGGGCTAAGATTACATGTATAAATATAAACATGTCTAATATATCATAAAATAGCATATTTTTATTAGAATTATATTGGGTTTGAGAAATACATTACATTACATTATTTTCATTTTGTGTACAATATACTTATAATATGTTTACTAACCCTTTCTCTCATGTTAACATCTTTTCACACATTTGCAAACACAGCAGACCCAGATCAGATGGCTCTTATAGCAGCTGTCTGATCAGGGTCCGCTCCGTTCGTCAATAGAATTTGAAAGATGTTTCTTTACTTTCTAAAATGGCTACACTGTCCCACCTTCCATATTTCATTATAACTATTTTGTCCATGAATATTCAGTAGGTATTTAAATTTTGAATAAACACAGAACAGGGGAAGGGTTGAAAATAAATTAAGATATGAATAATAATAACTCATGAAGGTGTAATGAAAATATCTGAAATTTTGAACATTGAATACTTTATTTAACGAGGGTAGCTAAATTAGTCATAATGACTAATCTACCTTGAGGCCCTCAAAACAAGCATTTCATACAAAATACAAAACAGTAAAACACAGATCTATATACACAAGAAATAAATGTTCAGAAGTTCAGTAATGTTGCGTCTGGATAATTAATAAATGTTGTCTGCTTCAATTTGTAGATTTATTCTTTATGGACACGCATTTGGATCCTGATAAAACTCCGAGTAAAATGGCGTCTAATCTGGATTCAATCTGTTATCATAGATTTGATTTGCCACTAGCATCCAAATAGTTAATATAAAGCTATAATATATAAAGTATTGCACATAAAAAATGAAATGCATAAATGACATCTGACCCCGATTCAGGTGGATGAATGCACGCGCTATTAAAATTACATATTTGTGACGTCATTTACTCACGCTGTAATTATTATAAATACGAGAAAATATTTTTGCTCAATACTAGTTAATCTAAAATGATCTCTGCTTCAAATTTTTAAAAATGCAAATAGAGAGTAAACTAATTGAACCTGATGAGACTTTGAGTTATTAACGATATAGATTAATATATTCTTTCTGAAATTCAACCAATTTGCCCAGGGAGAGGGTATACATACTTTTGTGCATGCCCTTATTTAGATTTACATTGTTATATGTTTACATTTCATTTACATTTTCTTAAATTTTCTTCACTTGAGGTCCTCTACAAAAGTTACATAAATTATGCCCCTTGTGTCAAAATTGGTTCACCCCAGGACCGGCTAGTTTTCTATAGAAACACATAGTGAAAACTTTGAAAATATTATCCTCTGATTGTCTGGTGAGCGATGTCAGGGCCTTTCAGACCCTCTTGTTATTATTATTCTTCTCCCAGGAGTAAATACCCCCCCCCCCCCCCCCCCCCCCCCCACACACACACACACTCTCTCTAATGTAACGGATCAGTAACCCTTCTATTTTTTGTGTGTTTTTTGAAATCCTTCTATTTCTATGTCTTCATAGCGTTTTCCTTCTTTACCTATGTATTCGGCAAATCACTTCAGCATTTTAGTCCGAGCTGACTAGAGTACGACAAAGACCGGGGCGAAGATGGAACAACGAACCACGCATCAAGCATCAAGCACCAAGCACCAAGCGCTAAGCAAATAGCACAAATAATATGCTCCAAAGAAGTTTAAACAATGAAACACATTATTTGACGTTATTATAATCAATAAACAAGTTTACAGAAGGTAAAATGTCGGATCGAGGAAGAAACTTCAAAGAAAGAAGAAAGCACATCGTGACATGCAATAATCATTTAGCATAATGCATTTAACATGAAGCAAATTGAAATGCCACAAAGCATGATGCAATTTTGGCGTTGATCGTCCTCCATAAAAAAAAATACCTTTAGAACTGAAGCAGGCAACACTATTTGCAGATGACAACTACTCAAACTGCAGAAGGTTAATTAACTCTTTGAACACTAAGTAATTTTTCGTCTGCATCAATTGTCGACTGCTTCAGTTCAAAAGCTCATTAAGCAGCTGGATCTAAACTGTTTGCATAGGTAATCACGGTTTTGTGGCTATTCTGCATAGAGTTAATCAACAAAAGAAACAATGCAGAAAATATGCTAGTGAACATTATGCTTTTCCTTCTAAACAAGCTAATTGTGGCATGACTAACATTTGCAAACAGCTTGAAATCCATATATACTTCTGACATTCGAACAACAGATTCCCAAAATGTTTGAATAAATTAAAAACAAGATGTGTTTGTGAAACACTATGCCCCCTCATATATTTGACCTCTGACCTTGACCTCTGACCTTGACCTTGACATGTCACCCCTCAAAATGTGGAGCCTCATGAGATACACAAGCATGCCAAATATCAAGTCTCTATCTCTACTGGTCCAAAAGTTATGGCCAATGTTAAAGTCGGCGATTTGACCCATATATTTGACCTCTGACCTTGAAGGATGACCTTGACCTTGACACGTCACCCCTCAAAATGTGCGGCTTCATGAGATACATATGTATGCCAAATATCAAGTCTCTATCTATACTGGCTCAAAAGTTATGACCAATGTTAAAGTTGCTGACAAACAAACAGACAAACAGACAAAACTATCGTCTATGGGGGCATAATAAGTGAAATTACAGCAGACCAAAGTTTGAGCCGACATTTTTTTCAGCAGACTAAATGTTGTTAACCCTTTACTCCATAAATACAACTTTCTACGTCTTATCCTAGATCAGACTCCACCTTGTCAGCGCCACGTCTGATCAGGGACTTCACTGTTGGTCTCAACCTCAAGTTCCATGTCTGCGGTTTATTCCTATGAAATTTCAATTTATCTATGTCAGCTCTTCACTTTACAGAAATGTTTTAGGTTGCAGACGACAATTAGAAGTTAGGCGCCAAAAGAATTAAACCTACAAAGCATCAAACAAACTGGATTCAAATGAGAAATTCAGAACGTGATTTACTGAATGTCTGATCAGGATATAACTCTTGTAAATGTAATCAAAGAGTCACCTATCAATTAAACATACAACAAACCTTGCATGAACCTACCTCTGACAAACACAGGGAAATGTCTCCCAATAAATCCATTAACTGCTTTGCATTCTCCTCTTGTAGCTGGAAAATAAAACGCATTACTATTAACCCTTTACTCAATAGATTTGCCTTTTAACACCTTTGCAAACAAAGTAGACCCAGATCAGATGGCTCCATTGGAGCCGTTTGATCAGGGTTTGCTCTGTTTGCTTATGAAATAGATATGATTCTGCAATTTCTGCAATGGGCAAAAAATTCCTGTGTTCATTTGTCATTGAAAGACTTCAACTAACTAGTATTCATGATGGCATTAATTTTTACATGAATATTCATGGAGTAAAGAGTTATTCAAAGCAAACATACATTTTAAATATGGATGACCAGCACATCTTCTAGGATATAAATAGAAATTCTGGATACGTCTCATAAAAGTCATCCAGAGCAATTCTGAACCATTTCCTTCATTAACACCTTTGCAAACAGATTAGAACAAGATCAGATGGCTCATGTAGGAGCCATCTGATCAGGGTTTGCTCTGTTTACTCATGAAATTATAATAGATCTGACTACAGTTTCTACCAATACCAAAACATCCTGTGAACATATGTAATTATAAATATTCAACTAATAGAATTTAAATATTCATGATGTCATTATTTCTTACATGAATATTCAACAGGGAAAGGTTAACTAGATGAAACAAGTTAGCAACCAATTAAGACGTACTATGATAAACTATTTCTGAGGAAATCAGCTTGCAGGAATTGGTGGCTGGATAACAGTTTAATAGTGGCCATCTGATCAGGGTCTGCTCTATTTGCTAATGGAATGTGAAAGAACCGTTTCTTTACCTTCTAAAATTGCTACAATGTTTGACTTTGCAGATTTCATTATAACTATTTTGTCCATGAATATTCAGTAGGTATTGAAATTTGGAATAAACATAGAACACCGTACCTGTTCATATCGGACTAGAAAATCTACTAGCTGACAGCCAACAATGGCAAATTGTCTCTCATGGGGGTGATCATTTTCCATGCGTGAAAACATGTGGTTGGTTGGTTTGAAAAAGAAAACAATCCTCTTCAAGAATCTGAAATGTAAATACAAATGTGTGTCTGTTGATATCTACTGCTGTTGCCTAATTCACTACATGGATTTGAATAAACAAAATCATAAATGTATGTTTCTATCATGTTTTCAATGAGGGTAAGTTCTAATATATACATATATTTAAATATATACAATCAAGTTATCATACCACCATAATCCTTATACTTTACATGTACAAATGTTTTGATTTTTAACCCTGGTGAAGACCAGGCGTGTGGTCTAAACGTTGGTAAATAAATACAGTCATCACCACAACGCTGATTGTTCTACTCCTTTGCACTTTTGAAAATAAATATATACAATAATTTCAGTTGTGATATAAACCCTTTACTGAGTTTACTCCATACATACGCCCTTTAATGCCTTTGCAAACAGAGTAGACCCTAATCAGATGTCTCTGGTATGACCCATCTGATTAGGGTCTACTTTGTTTGCTTATGAAACAAAATAGACTTGATTTTTCTGTTTTTGCGATGGCCAAAATTTCAATGTTCACATACCATTATAAAAATTCATTTAATTAATTTTCAGTTAATATTCAGTTAGGGTCTGTCTTACCAGGGTCTTCTCTGTTTGTTAGTGACAGTCCCTTACCAGGGTCTTCTCTGTTTATTAATGACAGTCCCTTACCAGGGTCTTCTCTGTTTATTAATGGAATTATACACATCTGATTCTACAGTTTCCACCTATGACTAGAAACTCCGGTGTTTGTATGCTTTATTAAAAATACTCAGCCATGTGACTTTCCTAAATCCATTATTTTTTACATGAATATTCATAAGCCCTTTCCGCCTTTCTATGCCTTTGCAAACAGAGCAGACTCAGATCCGATGGCTCCTATAGGAGCCATCTGATCAGGGCCTGCTCTGTTTGCGTATGACATAATATAGATATGAACCTCGGCCATGGCCAAAAATTTCTGTGTTTATGTGCTGTTACATGTATAACAATTGATCTACCAGTAATTTAATATTCATAACATCATTATTTCTTACATGAATATTCATGGAGTAAAGGGTTAATATGTAAGGGGATAATCATACACTACTACAAGCTCTAAAATCTTCTTACTCTGGTTATTATAAAACTTAAGCCTGCCGAGGAAAGCTTTCAGTGTTAAATGTAAACTCTTGAATCAGACTTGTGTAATCGGAGTATAAAACAGTTTGGATTCTGATGAGATGCCAAGATACTCTATGACCCATCTTGATCTAAACAGTTGACAAATGTAATCTTGGCTTCAACCACACTTAACCCTTTCCTTGCTGAATATTTGACTTACCTGACATGTAACTGATCTTCCAACTTCTTCATTTTGTCATCTGGCCACTGAAATCAAAAGATCATTGTAATATATCTAAAGCGAAGAATGGGTAGGTTTTAAATCATTCAGCAATATAGTGTCAAATACTGACAACTACTGGCATTATCAAGCTATTATTAAGGAAAGTAATTCATACAATTGTATATACTCAGCACTGTTTGCAAAGACTTAAAATTCTAAAAAGTTTGTAGCCTTATGGGCCTGTCACACCATGACGTTCTGGTCAGCGTTCTATGGCGTTTGAGGAAACGTTGGTAGTCGCCCATGGTCGCTGGGATAGCGCCAGAAGAGTGTTGTGTGAACGCTTGTGAACACTAGTGAACGTCGGTGATCGCCGGGAATCGGCGGAGAACGCTGGTCCGGAAAAAAAGTTTTGAACATGCACAAAAGCTCTCAATGAAACCAGCGTTCTTCAACGTTTAATTTTAAACGCTAAAGAATGTTTAAGAATGTTAATGGAACGTTTTACTAATGTTCGATGAGCGTTGCAAGCGTTTGGATATCGTTAGTCAGTCGTTACTCTAGCGTTACTTGGTTGTTACTAATCGTTTGTTTTGCAGTGAACGACTCACTGGTGACCTTTCAACGACCGCTGAACAGTCCCCTAGCGCACGCTGCGTGTGACTAAAGTCAAACGAACGTCAAAACGCTATTCTGTCGTTATTCACACGTTAGTCACATGCTCATCTAACGTTCACAAATCGTTTGTTGCGCGCCAGTGGCACGTTAGCACACGCTAATGGTTTTCAGGGGTATCTTTCTTGGCTGCCGTTACAAGCTTATCCGTGATAGACACACGCTAGTTATGCATTAGGCACACATTAATCATACGCCAGATGTGTCATCCTCATTCTAGAATGCTCAAAAATTGAACAATTGAAATGTTCAGAGAACGTTGACCAGAACGTCATGGTGTGACGGCCCCTTTAGAGGAGAGCAGGGTCTGCTCTGTTTGACATGATATAGATTCAATTCTACAGTATTTGCCAAAGCAAAAAAAAAAATCATTGAAAAGTTCAAAGTTAAGCTAATAAATATTCATGATGTCATTTTTTCTTACACAAGTTTTAAACAGGGAAAGGGTAAACAATCCAACATTCAAAGAATTAACAAGAGTCTTCGAAGAAATATATGTGTTACCAGTCAGCAGAGGTGAGACTAAAAAACATGACAGACAGATATGGACAGACAAATGATGTAGAAATGATTCCTAAGTGTCAGGCTAAAGCATGTAACACAAAAACTTCCATCAACCCATTGTTACACCAACATGGCAAAAGTGTAAAGATTGTATTGGTCTTTGCAATATACCGACATAGTTCCTGAAGTCCTGGCCTACCTTTAGCACATATTCTATAAGGTCCCAGTCCCAATTCTTGTTATCTTTCGTGTTCAGCACCTGAGTGTCCTTCAATGTCTGTATACACACTTCATCTGAGGACGAGGCCCGCTAAGATAAAGATAAGTCAAATACATTCAATTTCAACTCTTCACAGTATGCTATTCAAAATCATCATGCAAATTTAATCCTTTCATATTAAAGATATCAAAATGGAATCTAACATTAACAAATAAGAGACCTGTCTAGTTACAAGATTCAGTATTCAAGCAGATAATGCATACATTCTTAAAAACAAGGGAAAGATACAATGAGCTGATGACAGAACATTAAAGCACACATAAATGATTCCATGTCATCAAGTCTTACCCATCAACTCATGAATATTCAAGCAAGAAATATGGACATCAAGAATATTTAAAAGCTGAATTTTTATAATGGCAAGTAAGCAGGATCTTTTGGCCATGGCAGAAACAGTAAAATCAGAGGAATACTAGAGGTTTTTGTCAAAAAAACGGATGTCTCCCCTCTAATAAAAACAATATGTAAAGGGTAATCACTAAAAATGTTATGGTCTTGATAAATGATACTTCCCCTCATTATGCGTTTTCCACACTACATTTTTCAAGAAGAAAATGATAACAGCTAATAACTCCAAAAATACTGATACCAGATTTATGGCCCTTGTGCATGACACTTACTTTCATCATGCTCTTTCCAAAAATAAAATGTCATTCCAATAGCATCAGTCAAACAGGAGTTATTGATCGGCCAAAAAATGTAACAAAGGGCAATAACTCCAAAAGTATTGAAGCCAGAATTATGGCCCTTGTTCATGACACTTTCTCTCATCATGCTCTTTCCATGTATGAAGTTTCAATACGATGGCAAGAGCCATGTAGGAGTTATCGTCCGGACAAAAAAGAATTAAACAAATGTACAAGGGGCAATAACTCTAAATTTATTGAAGCTCGAGTTAAGGATCTTATGCATGACACTTTCTCTTATTATGATCGTTCCATGTATGAAGTTTAACTCCAATGGCATGTGTCACATAGGAGTAATCATCTGGACAAAAAATTGTGATTGTTTTTACAAAGGGCAATAACTCCAATATTAGTGAAGCCAGAGTTATGGACCTTGTGCATGACACTTCCTCTCGTTATGATCTTTCCATATATGAAGTTTCAATCCAATGGCATGAGCCATATGGAAGTTATCGTCCGGACAAAAAAGTGTGATTTTTTTTACAAAGGGCAATAACTCCAATATTAGTGAAGCCAGAGTTATGGACCTTGTGCATGACACTTCCTCTCATTATGATCTTTCCATATATGAAGTTTCAATCCAATGGCATGAGCCATATAGAAGTTATCGTCCGGACAAAAAAGTGTGATTTTTTTACAAAGGGCAATAACTCCTATATTAATGAAGCCAGAGTTATGTACCTTCTGCATGACACTTCCTCTCGTTATGATCTTTCCATATATGAAGTTTCAATCCAATGGCATCAGGCATATTGAAGTTATTGTCCGGACAAAAAATTATGATATTTTTTACAAAGGGCAATAACTCCAATATTAGTGAAGCCAGAGTTATGGACCTTCTGCATGACACTTCCTCTCATTATGCTCTTTCCATATATGAAGTTTCAATCAACTGGCATCAGGCATATTGAAGTTATTGTCCGGACAAAAAATTATGATATTTTTTACAAAGGGCAATAACTCCAATATTAGTGAAGCCAGAGTTATGGACCTTGTGCATGACACTTCCTCTCGTCATGATCTTTCCATATATGAAGTTTCAATCCAATGGCATGAGCCATATAGGAGTTATCGTCCGGACAAAAAAGTGTGATTTTTTTTTACAAAGGGCAATAACTCCAATATTAGTGAAGCCAGAGTTATGGACCTTGTGCATGACACTTCCTCTCGTTATGCTCTTTCCATATATGAAGTTTCAATCAACTGGCATCAGGCATATTGAAGTTATCGTCCGGACAAAAAGTGTGACAGACAGACGGACAGACGGACGTGCTAACGGATGGGTAGTTGTGTGACTTTTTCCTTTGATCTTTTCTTGTGTGACTAGTCCCACAAGAAAAACTATTTTTGGCTCTAACTTTGGAAAAGAATGATCTGGAAGCTAACCCTAACCCTAACCCTATGTCCCACAACTGGCCAGGTTAATGTCACAAGAAATGGCCAGGTTAATGTCACAAGAGATGGCCAGGTTAATGATTTTACTTGTGGGACTAGTTAGAAAAAGTCACACAACTACCCTTTGGTGAGTGCGGACAGACGGACAGACAGACAACTCTCACGAAAACAATATGTCTCCCCCATATAAATATGGGGGGAGACATAATTATTCCATAAGCAAACAGGGCAGACCCTGATCAGACAGCTCCTATAGGAGCCATCTTATCTGGGTCTACTTTGTATGCAAGGGCATCAAAATACCTCTCTATCAGGTAAAGGGTTAAAGTCATATAAAGTGAAAGGATTAAAAAATATTTGCCTTTCGACAATTGGGTTAATTTGTAACATTTTCAATACTGCATATATAGATGGATAAATATTGCAAACAGTTTGGATCAAAATGAGATGTAACATGATTCCATTTAATAGGATCCAAATTATATGACACTGATCTGCTTTTATTTCACAAAAAAGGACAGGAAATGCACTTTTGTAGTTATTGTTTAACCTTTTACTCAATGAACACATGCCATGGAAGAAACTGTAAAATCACAGAGCTACAGATAACGATGCGTATCCAAATACTAAAATCGTCATTTCTCCACCAAACCCTATACTGTGACCACTCTTTAGAATCGTCTCGAAGAGACGATTCTAAAGAGTGGTCACAGTATAGGGTTTGGTGGAGAACTAAAGGAGTTATTCTTAAATATCTTTTAATTTACGCATCTTATCTGGAGCTCTGAATCACATCTATATTATTACATAAGCAAGCAGAGCAGGCCTTGATCAGACATCTCCTATAAAATAATTAGAGAGTAATGGGCTATTAAGTTCGAAAATAGAACTGACATTGTTATTGACATGGAACTTACTTTCCTAACATGTAAATCCAGAAGTTTGTTTTTCTGGATACTTAGAACCACAGGTCTTTCTTTGTAACTGTCAGACTGTCGTACAATCTGATCGAGGTACAGACTGCATGGGATAGGACCTCGCTTCTTCAAGGCATGTATTCTGTTTAGGTGGCTGATTGCAATACTTGCTTGACTAAAAAGAAAATCAATTAATTTCAGCGATAACATATGAAACAGAGGTCCAGATACGATGCATAAATTAAAACATTTCAAGAACAAACTTCTTTATTTCTCCACCAAACCCTATGTTGTGACCACTCTTTAGAATTGTCTCGAAGAGACAACTCTACAGGGTGGTCACAACATAGGGTTTAGTGGAGAGAGAACAATTTTAATGTGCGAGTATGCACATTTATCTGTTGCTTTTGTATGAAACACTCAAAGATAAATAGAATACTATTTGGATACTAAAGGCAGATATGTATAAAAATCTACATTTATTATAAACTTCTAATATTAAACCCTTTCCTTCATACAGGCAATTTCTGACACCTCTGCAAACAGAATATACAGTAAAACCTCTCTATAACGGCCACTAAATCACATCAATTATTTAGTATTAAAGGCAGGTGGCTGCTTAAAGCAAGGTGAAAGTAAAACAGAACGCTCCTATAGGAGCGGTCTGTTTTACTTTCACCTTGCTTATAGCAACCACCTGCCCTAAATACCAACTACCTAACACAATTTAGTGGCCGCTATAGAGAGGTTTTACTGTACCTAGATCAGATGGCTCCTGTAAGAACCATCTGATCTGGGTCTGCTGTGTTCACATACCATTATAAAAAGTATTACTATTCATGAATAAGTGGTTATTTCTAGCATAAATTCATGTGGAAAGGGTTAAGTACTAACTACTTATAAAAAAATCTGAGCCCTACTCCCTCCAATAATGACAAACATCAAAACCAAGAGACACTTTACAGCACCCATGCTAATTCTCCATTTTCACAGCTAATCAAAATAGCCAGTCAAGTGTGATCTCTACCAAGAAGTTAAATAGAAATAGCTAGTCGAGTCTGATGTCTATGAAGGAGCAAAGTAGAAACCGTTGTCCAGCTTCCTCTTCTAATTAGGAGTCACCAGGAAACAATATAGTTGGATTATACAAAAGTTGCTTAAATACTTACAGGTTTATTTTCCATACAAATGCCTTTTCACAACTATGCAAACAGATAAGACCCAGATCAGATCAGAGCCATCTGACCAGGGTCTGCTCTGTTTGCTTATGAAATTATAATATGTCTTGACTTTAGATTTTCTACTAGTACCAAACATTCATGTGCATATATGCCATTATAAAAATTCAGCTAATAAATATTCATGTCATTAATTTTGGACATGAATATTCAACAGGTAAAGGATTAACCCTTTCCTTCATATAATCACCTTTTCACGCATTTGCAAACAGAGAATACCCAGATCAGACAGCTCCTATAGGAGCCATCTGATCAGGGTCTGTTCTGTTTGCTAATAAAATTTGATAGATCTGTTTCTTTAGTTTCTTAAATGGCTACAATGTTCCACCTTCCATGTTTCATTATAACTATTTTGTCCATAAATATTCAGTAGGTATTGAAATTTGGAATAAATATTCCACACGGAAAGGATTAATGAACACTGTAACCATCCATGATGAACACTACGTGATTCAAAAAACTGTTGTCTGCTTCAAATTTCAAAGTACTCTCTTCTTTTATCTTACTTCAAAAATAGTGTTCTAGTGTCAAACAGTTCGGATCACGACGAGATGCAAAGCTACTACTCTGCATCTTATTTGGATTCAAAGAATGCAAATGTATAATCATAAACTTGTCCAGTAATGTTGAAAGAGTTAACTAATAAAGACTGTGTCTATTACTCACTGTCTTTGGCTGTTTGGAATGTCAAATGTGGAAGCTAGCGCCATCAGGGATGGAAGGTAATGACTGTGACTGCTACACTCTGGGGGCAACAGCTGGTTGGCCTGGAAAATTAATATAAAAACAAACATAAACATTTTTGCGATCGTGCAGAGCATCTGTGATTCATACTTCTATAGAATCTTTTAACAATGTGTTTAATAGAATCCTCAATATTTTTGTTTTTTAGAACACAAGACATGATTTATTTTCTATAAAAAGCCTCATGTGTAACCATTCTATAATTAAGTGGGTGCAGAAATTTATTTGCATAAAAATTAGGGGTGAAACGATTCAAAAAAATTCGATTCGATTCGATTTCGATTTTTTACAACACGATTCGATTATTTTCGATTCGATTCGATTTAAGATTGTAATAAAAAGAATGCACTATGTAGAATAAATACTGTGTATTAACAGCTCTGAAAACAGAATGCTTGGACATATACAGGTGGAAAAATCATAATAGCCTAGTCACAGATAGATTTGACTTTAACAGTCAAACCTTTCTGCAGTTTGTTTTTGGAAGTTATTTTTTATAACTGGTCACTAAAACCAAGTAAAATGGTAACACTAACATAATCAGTCTTGGCTAATTGTCTAATTGACTAAACAGCCTAACTCTGTAGAACATGTAGGTTTTTCTGAAAAAAGAATTTGAGCACTTGGAGGAGATGTCATGTCTCCTACGATATCGCATCTAGTCTCTCTTCAACTGATACATATAGCTATCAGTTGAAGAGAAATATGACATCTCCCTGTCTCTGAGCAAAAAGCACTAGACATTGCTGCGAGTATATTTTTTGCCAGTTATCAATGCACAGCTTCATAAATTTTAAGCATACACAAATTTGCAACCAAGTTTACTGGAAGAAGACGAAACGTAAATGCAATACTGTGTTTCTGTTCATACGATTTGACAGATTCGTCGTATTTCCTGTGTTGCAGAGAATATTTGTAAAATAATCTTACATGTTGGTTTATTTGTGGTGTTGCTCTCGCGAAATCTGAAATCTCCACATTTTGGAGCGATAGTTTTTCGGGGTAGCACGTAGATTGACAGCTTCAGCATCCGACATTTTGAGAGAACACAAAGACGCTTGAATAAAGCGCCCAGACGATCAGATTAAGTGCAATGATTGCAACGTGTTATTTGATTGGCTAAAACAGTTGGCCTTCATCCAATCGATTTGAGTCTATCAGAATTTGATGAGTATGTTTGTTTTGACAGCTCTAATGCGGGAAAACAAGTATTTCGACTTTTCACTGCAAATTTTCATAGGTTAGTTTCATTTCGCTACCAATCATTAAGAAGCTAGCCTTTTATAATAAAAATCGAATCGAAAATGAGATCTGCTGAACCGAATTGAACCGAACCGAATCGAGGGCAAAAGATCGCGGTTCAATTCACATCGCGATTAACCGTTTCACCCTTAATAAAAATATACTGGGACTTTAAACATTTGCAGTTCCTATGACTTACCATATGTAACAGTTCGCCAAGCAGAATCACTGCTCTAATGAACAGCTCCTTTTCAGTTGTTATGATCACTTCAACAAGAGCCTGCCAAAATGGTAAAAAGTAACCAAATGTAGTTAGCCAATGTAAAACAACTGTTTAAAATAAGTTAAAGCAAAAAGCTGATTCCATATCAGTATTTAACCTATCCTTTGACAAAGCTGATTCAATTTCAGTATTAAACCCGTCCCTTGATATAAACACCTTTTCACACATTTGCAAACAGAGTAGACGCATATCAGACCGTCACCAGACGGCTCCTATAGGAGCTGTCTGATCAGGGTCTGCTCTGTTTACTGACGGAATTTGATAGATCTGTTTCTTTAGTTCCTGAAATGGCTACAATGTTCCACCTTTCAATTATCACTATAACTATTCTGTCCATGAATAGTCAGTAGGTATTGAAATTTGAAATAAATATAGAACAGGGAAAGGGTTAATGTGAGGCATAGGTACATAAATCAAACCATTTCCAAGAATAACTCCATGTGTTCTCTATCAAAGCTTAAGCTATGCTGAGACCACTCTTTATTATTGTCTCTTCAAGACAATACTAAAGACTTGACCACTTCTTTTTATTGTCTCTTCAAGACGATTCTTAAGGGTGGTCACAACTATGGGTTTGATGGAGAAATGAATACTTCAGTATTTGAATAGGACTCTCTATGGCTTTTTAACCCTTTACTCAATGAACATTTATGTAAGAAATAATGATGTCATGAATAACAATTAGATTATTATTTATAATGGCATATGAACATAAAACATTTTGGTCATGCCAGAAACTAGAAATTCATATCTGTATAAGTTCATAAGCAAACAGAGCAGACCCTGATTAGATGGCTCATATGGGAGCCATCTGATCTGGGTCTACTTTGTTTGCAAAGGCATAGAAAGTGGAATAATACAACAGTGTAGAATATGCCTGACTGTATTGTCTAGGCTAGTTGAGCAGTGGCAGATTTCCAAAGAGCTCAAATAAATCCATCACAATGCAAAAAAGAGCAGTTTGGATCTAGGCCACTAGCTGGTTTACTAGGCATTTTATCAACATTTTTTACTCTTCAACTATGCTTTTGAAAAGAAATGAAGGCATTTTTATAAAACATAAAGATGATCGTTTTTGCAGATGAAATATTAGCATTAAAAGGGTAAACTCACGTCAAGGATTCCAGCATTTATCATGGCTGACAGCAACAAGGCCATATGGTTGTCTACCAAGTTTGGTCTGAAATACATCCAGTATTTATTATAAGTAAAATGGAAGTAAATAAACAAGAGTGTTCAAAGGAACACATTAGTCACCTTCTGGGAGAAGTGTTTTGAACACATTAGTCACCTGCTGGGAGAAGTGTTAGAAAAATAAAAGAAAATGTGTCTTTGGGACACAGATGCCACCGCCGGCAAACAGGAAGTAGATGAACGACAGACCTGAAAAGGGGAGACATGGTACAACTCTTTATGATTATGCTTCAGATAAAATATGCAATCATTGCAGCTTACAAAAGTGAAGAAATCTTTGACGAAAATTTGTGTCATTAAACAATCACCAAAATTCAATCAAAGTGTCGGCAAACAGGAAGTAGATGGACAACAGACGTGAGAAGGGGAGACACGGTACAACTCACTATGATTATGCTTCAGACCAAATATCAAATCATTGCTGCATACACAAGCGAAGAAATTTATGACGAAAATTTTACAGGACGGACATACAGACAAGGGTAAAACTCAATGCCGCCATTAAAAGACACCGATGCCAAAGACCCAGTGATCACAATAGCTCAACCTTTTTCTCAGAATTAGACCAATGAATTACCTGACTCTAGCCATGTTAGGAAGCAGAACTTTGCCCTCATTGGCCACAAAGCCATCAGTAAGTCGCCAGTCCTCTCTCATTCTGGAGGGATCTGTAATTAAACACAATAACAGATTTTACATATTTATAGTTATAATGAAATATGAAAGGTGGAACCTTGTAGCCATTTTAGAAACTAAAGAAACAGATATATCAAATTCCATTAGCAAAGAGAGCAGACCCTGATCAGACGGCTCCTATAGGAGCCATCTGATCTGGGTCCACTCTGTTTGCAGATGTGTGAAAAGCTGTTTATATAAAGGAAAGGGTTAATAGAGCAATCACATATTCTCTATATTATGCATGTTTAATTTAAGCTGTGGTGTCATGAGGAGAAAGACCACGCGCTATTGTGTAAATATGTAGGAGCTGTCAAAAACGGCATTTTTAGTCAAAAAGAATTTGATGCTCGTAGTAATTTTGTAAAAACTGATATTAAACTCATCTTGGAAAATGTTATAAAGATAGCAAAGGCTTGACAAGGCTCGCTTAATAATTTCCAAGACTTGTTTAACCCTTTCCTTCATAAATACGCCTTTCTATGCCTCTGTAAAAGTCACTTTTTGAAACAATTGTGATAAATAGAGCATTTGCTCCTATGGAGCAAACGCTCTATTTATCACAATGGTTTCAGAACTACATAATTCTAAAAAATTTCCTTTTCTGTAGTAAATGCTCCTTTTCAATAGATTCATTCAAAGAGGATGGAACTAAAAATAGCGTATGAGGGAATGGGTTAATTAATATCAGTTTGTACAAAACGACTACTCAACATATCCTATATTTATATAACCCTTTCCCTGTTTGATATTCATGTAAGACATAATGACATCATGAATATTCATCACCTGAAATTTATAATGGCATATGTACATAGGATATTTGGTTTTGATTGATACTGTAGAATCAATCATATTATAATTCAATCAGCAAACAGAGCAGACCCTGATCAGACGGCTCCTATATATAGGAGCCATCTGGTCTGAGTCTTCTCTATTTGCAAAGGCATGAAAAAGCATTTAGGTTCTCAAAAGCTTGTTTAAATTCAAAGTATTCAAAATTGCTGCACATCCATATTTGAGCAATCTCATTTGTTCACTATGGGGTAAGGGTTAAATATCATTTTTCAATTTTCATATCATCAATTTCATGCACTGAATAGAAACTCACCAATACTGAGAAGGGCCTCAGTAAAGTCTGATGTCCACCCTGATAGAGTCAGATGAAACAGTTCATATACCAACTCCATAATAGCTTGCTAAAAAAGATATAAAATTCTTTTGAATAATGCATATTTTGTAATGAGAGAAGAGGGGTATAGAAATAAGAGGGAGAGCCTTTGATGGTGTGGAGACGGACCAGAGTCATAGATAAGGGGCAAAATGGTCATTTTTAAATGAAAAAACATGTTGTGACCACCATTTAGAATCATCTCACTCAACTCTTTTTTGTTACTTTTGCCCAACATTAAGCAAGCACATTTCATTTTCCAAATTCTATGCTTAATCAGCTCATGGCTGCTTAAAACAGGTTTTGCTATAAAGTTAAAAGACAAATCTAAACTTGGGATATAGACAAGAAAACTAGAAAACTGTGAGCATAGGACACAGATGTCCTCCTAGCAATACTGTCTTTAAATCAAGCACTTTTCACTATACATTATATAGTGAAGAAAAGTTCGTAATTTGGAAAAAAATTGTCAGAGCAAAGCTTGCCTTCTTTAACCCTTTCACCGCCAACGTTGCATAAATGCACTACGACAAATAGTGCAGTCCCAGATCAGACACCGCATTTTCAAGGCAGCGTCTGATCAGGGACTTTACTTTTTGTCTCAATCTCAATTTCTATTTCTGTGCTTTATTCCTTTGAAATTTGCATTTATTATAATCTCATTTTCTTATTTTACTGAATGATTTAACAAACTTGGATTGCACACGACAATTAGAAATTTGGTGCCAAAAGTGTCAAGGACATCTTCATATCAACGTCCTTCATCTGTAAAATTTTGAAGTAAATCCTCCCATTGGTGTATGAGGAGCTGGACACACAGAATTTTTTGCTATATGTTATACATTGTATAGTGAAACATATTTCAAAGTCCAATAACTCTAGTAAAAATAGTCAGAGCAATAACCCTTTCTTTACATACATCTTCATAACAACCTTGTTCATCTGTGAAAGTTTGAAGTAAATCCTCATATTGGTGTATCAGGAGTTGGACACACAGCGGGACATATGGACAGACAGACATAAGTACAGACAGACAAAAGCAAGGCCATATGCCTCTCACCTTGTGGGGGCATAAAAATAAATATATCTCTCATGTACATTATTCATACAACAATTTTAATTGAATTATCAAAAACTAAAACTCACCCTGACGTCACTAAATGGTAAGTACAGAATTCCAATCAACGACTGGAGACCTGTGCCATCTGGACGACAAAATCTGATGATGCCTGTAACAAAACCATCAACTCACAACTAGCATCTATGACTCAGCCATGCATTCCCTTAACCCTTTACCTGATGAGTATTCATGTAAGAAATAATGACTTTGCAAGTGTTAATTAGTTTTTATAATGGCATATGAACACAAGACTTTCTGGCAGTACCAGAAACAGTATGAACAAAGGGAACTGACCCTGATCAGACAGCTCCAGTAAGAACTGTCTGATCTGGGTCTACTCTGTTCGCAAATGTGTAAATGTGTGTCTCTGTCAGGTAAAAGGAATAAAGAAAATCTGGCTTAAAGCTTCTTTATTCAAGGTGTCTCCAAGTCAAAATATGGACATAACCCCCCTGTAATAAATGTCCCCTTAAGATAATACAGCATTTCGTTCTTAAGCATGTCTCACAAAACAAGTAGGCATCTGATTGAAAATTATTACAAAAATTATTACATATTACAGAGGGGGTATAAAGGTGATACATAAATTCAAAAATATTACAGTAAAACCTCTCTACAGCAGCCACTAAATTGGGTTAATTAGTTGGTATTTAGGGCAGGTGGCTGCTTAAAGCAAGGTGAAAGTAAAACCGAACACTCCTTAACACTAAATAATTGATGTAATTTAGTGGCCGTTATAGAGAGGTTTTACTGTATCATTACCTCACACAGTTTTATAGATTAGCATATTCATGTGAACTTTTTGCATGCCAGGGATGACTGTGTGACAACTTATACAAACAGTGTGGATACAGAGAGACATCAAGTAACTCAGCAGCTCATCAGAATCCATGCTTTTTGACCCTCTGATTTTGAGAAGAAATGGAAACAGAGCTAAATTAAACCTTTACTCCATATATCCTTTCCATGCCTATGTAAACAGAGTAGACCCTGATCTGACAGCTCCAATATGCTCTGTTTACTTATGATATTATATAGATATGATTCTACAGTTTCTGCCATCGCCAAAAATTCTGGTGTCCATGTGCTATTATAACAATTAATCTAATTAATATTCATGATGTAATTGTTTCTTATTTAAATATTCATAGAGTAAATGTTTAAATAATTGACAAAGAGTTTATGTAGACGATAATTAGTGTACAAAGAGTTAACTTTTTCCCTCATGAATATTCATTTAAAAAAATTGACATCATGAATGTTAATGAGCTGAATTTTTATATTGACATTATAGATAAGGATTTTTTTTATCATGGCAGAAACTGTAGAATCAGGCTCCGAGATTATAAAACGTTTTGCTTGAGTCTGAGATCATTCTCAAGCATCTGATTGGTCAGATTCTGAACCTGCTCAGAATCTGACCAATCAGATATTTGAGACTGATCTCAGACTCAGACGTTTTATAATATTGGACCCTGATCTATATAACTATGAGCAATCTGAGCAGACCCTTTAGCCCTTTACCTGTTCTATGTTTATTACGAATTTCAATACCTAATGAATATTCATGGACAAAATAGTTATAATGAAATATGGAAGGTCGAACATTGCAGCCATTTGAGAAAGTAAAGACACAGATCTTTGAAATTATATTAGCAAACAGAGTAGACCCTGATCAGATGGCTCCTCTAGGAGCCGTCTGATCTGGGTCTACTCTGTTTGCAAATGCGCGAGAACATGTTTATATGAGGGAAATGGTTAGTGTCTATTCTGTTTGCACAAGTGTCAAAAGTACGCGAGGGAAAAGGTTCAAGTATTACAGCCTAAAACCTACCTGGCCAGGATCGCATCACAGAAATCACTGCCATTCTGCTTGCAGCAAACCGGCTCTCCCTGTCGTCACTGAAATGATGTTAACAAGTACTTAAAACAACTTCATAGTGTAGCCTAATTACCCCCAATATTCTAATGCAGAAACTTTGGCAAATAGTGCATACCCAGATCAAACTGTTCCTTCAGGAGTAGACAGATCAGGTTTCAACACTATTTATTACTTTATTAATTCCCTTAACCCTTTCCTGTTCAATATTCATTTCAGAAATAATGACATCATGAATATTAACTAGCTGAATTTTTATAATTGTAAACTTTTCAAGATTTTTATGCTTTGACAAAAATCAGTAGAATCCAATAAATATCATGTCAAAAGCAAATAGAGTAGACCCTGATCAGACGACTTCTATAGGAGCTGTCTGATCTGGGTCTACTCTGCAAATGTTGGAAAAAGTGTTTATATTAAGTTATCAAAGCTTAGCAAAGGTGATTTATGAGTAGACTAGGTCTCAAAATATTCAAGGTAGTTAAAGTAACCAGAATCAAACTGATATTTTCACTTCAGACTGTCAACTGACTATTTATAACACTTTCAAAACAGTGCAGGAGTTATCTGATCTGGGTCTGCTGTTTGATTATGGAATTACACAGATCTGATCCTACAGTGTTTTTTTTAAGCAAAAATATTTCCATGGTAAGTTTACATTACAAAAATTTATATTAATGAATATGCATGAAGTGACCAATCCATGCATACATTTTCATAAAGGAAACTTAACTAAGGGCTAAGGAAAAAGAACCAGTCAAATTTTACAGAGATAATTGCCAGAATTTTAACAAGAGCATGGCAAGTGGGTGCAACACTCCTCTGTCGTCATTGTCAAGATGAACATGCATACCAAAAATGAAGGTTGTAAATGAAAAATTGAAGAAGTTATGGTCAATGTTAAGATTTCGGACAACGACAACGACGATGCAGGAGTTACAACAATAGCTCGTGATTTCTTCGAAACAGACGCGCAAACAAAGCACAATGAAAGTCATTTTCTTCCTGATGAATATGAAAATCTATAGGTAATACCTGCTTTGGTCTGTGGTATCTCCATTGTAACTGAAGTGACAGTCTGTGAATGGTGCAATCAATTGCTGTAAGACAGTAAAGGACTATGAACACATGTATATAGTATAGTAAGTACATGAATATCCATACATATGAAACAGAAAATTACTATGAACAAATACTAATCTATTTTTTATACAAATATTCATCAGGTAAAGGGTAAATAATGTTCTTAATCTTAACTCTTTACTCCATAAACACACCTTTCTACGCCTTTGCAAACAGAGTAGACCCAGATCAGACATCTCCTGTAGGAGCCATCTGATCAGGGTCTGCTCAGTTTGCTTATGACATAATATATATCTGATTCTGCACTTTATGTCTTTGTTAAATATTCCTGTTTTCATATGTTGCTATAAAAGTACAGCTAATCAATACGCACGATGTCATAAATTCTTACATAAATATTCATATGGTAAAGGGTTAAAATCTAGTGGAAGCATAGATACTTTTAGTTTCAATCTTTTCTCACCTCCAAGTCTGTGTTGAATCTCACAAAATGCCTGGTTTTGGGATGGTTCACTAGATGAAGAATGGTGGACACCAGAGATTCATTGATTCTTGGATACTGATGGCAGTCGAGGATTTTTCTCAGTAGCATACTTATTCCACCACAGTGGGCCACAAGGTCTGGATTGTTGTATGCTAGTAAAAATAATAAACGTTTAAATTTCTCTTCCTTTTCTAAATCAAAATATCATTATCAATCTTGGTAAATTGGTACAAACTTTGCAGACATAAGAGCAATAGATGGCATATCAGGATTCTATTTAGAATTATCATGAAATTTTAACCCTTTAAATATATGCTATGAATACCCATAAAAGAAATAATGCACAAATGAATATCAAATACATGTAGCCAGAGCTCCAGACAAGATGTGTAAATTAAATAATTTCTAGGAATAACTTCTTTATTTCTCCACCAAACCTTATACTGTGACCACTCTTTAGAAGCATCTCTTTGAGGTGATTCTAAAGACTTTAAGAGTGGTCACAGTATAGGGGTTGGTGGAAAAATTATGATTTTAAAATTTGAGTATGCACCTTTATCTGTTGCTCTGCATGTAGCTTAATTTTTGCAATCTATATAATTCCATATGCAAACAGAGCAGACCCAGATCAGACAACTCCTACAGGAGCCGTCTGATCTGGGTCTTCTTTGTTTCCATAAGCATATCTATCATGGAATAAAAGGTTAAGAGCATCACATGATGTACGAAAGCTAGTCAAACAGAAATGTCTTTATTAAATTCATTTATGTGATGACATATATCAAACTGACAAACACAGAGTAAATCCTATTTACCCTTTACTCCATAAATATGCCTTTCTACACCTTTGCAAACAGAGTAGACACAGGTCAGATGACTTATACGAACCGTCTGATCAGGGTCTGCTCTGATTGCTTATGAAAATAATGTACAGCTGACTCTTCAGTTTCTGTCTTAACCAAATAATCCTGATTTCATCATAAAAATTCAGCTAATTAATATTCATTATGTCATTATTATGTTTCATGAATATTCATGGAGTAAATGTTTAATAAAATTAATACCCTCTATCTATATCCTTTTCAGTTCTGTTGATATGGTTTTCCAACTGTTAATAACCCTTACTCCTGAAATACGCCTTTCTATGCCTTTGCAAACAGAGTAGACCCAGATCAGATGGCTTCTATAGGGTCTGTTCTGTTTCCTTATGAAATTATATAAATATGATTGCACAGTTTCTGCCATGGCCAAACTTCTTGTGTCTATGTGCAATTACATTTATAACAATTATCTATGGCATTTTTTAAATGTTGAAAGCACATCTGTACATAACCAGCAATGTTCAGAATGTGAAGTTTTATTTGAATTTGACTACATTTACAGAGAAATATGTCGGATAAGTTCACAACAGAAGAAGAAAAAACAAGATATGTCACAGTCACGTGACAAATGCCCCCAAAAATTGTACCATGTGACCTTGACCTTTGAACCATGGACCAGGGAGTTGACACATCGTCTTTGTAAGGTGAACATTTGTGCCAGGTTCCTTTGAAATCCATTCACAGATAAACAAGTAATTGTACCCTGTGACCTTTGACATATGGACCAGGGAGCTGAACGCGACACGTCGTCTTTGTCTGGTGAACATCTGTGCCAAGTTATATTGAAATCCATTGATAGATAAAGATGTTACAGACCGGACACGAAATTTGTGACAAGTAATTGTATTCTGTGACCTTGACCTTTGACCCATGGACCAGGGAGTTGAAAGCGACACATCGTCTCTGTCTGGTGAACATTTGTGCCAAATCATATTAAAATCCATTGATATATAAAGAAATTACAGACCGGACACGAAATTTGTGACACAGTAATTGTACCCAGTGACCTTGACCTTTGACCTATGGACCAGGGAGTTGAAAGCGACACATCGTCTTTGTGTGGTGAACATTTGTGCCAAGTTATACTGAAATCCATTGATAGATAAAGAAGTTACAGATCGGACACGAAATTTGTTACGAAGTTATTTTATCCTGTGACCTTGACCTTTGACCCATGGACCTGGGAGTTGAACGCGACACATCGTCTTTGTGTGGTGAACATTTGTGGCAAGTTATATTAAAATCCATTGATAGATAAAGAAGTTACAGACCGGACACGAAATTTGTGACAAAGTAATTGTACCCTGTGACCTTGACCTTTGACCTATGGACCTGGGAGTTGAACGCGACACATTGTCTTTGTGTGGTGAACATTTGTGCCAAGTTATATTGAAATCCATTGATAGATGAAGAAGTTACAGACCGGACACGGAATTTGTGACAAAGTAATTGTACCCTGTGACCTTGACCTTTGACCCATGGACCAGGGAGTTGAACGCGACACATCGTCTCTGTCTGGTGAACATTTGTGGCAAGTTATATTGAAATCCATTGATAGATAAAGAAGTTACAGACCGGACACGAATTTGGGACGGATGGAAGGACAGACGGACAGACGGACGGACGGAAGGACGGACAATGCGATTACTATATGCCCGCCTTTGGGGGCATAAAAATAAAGAAATAGTAATAACAAATAATAAGGAATTGAGTAAACCCAATATATCCCTTCACTTAGTCTGTGGGACACAAGATCAATTATTTCATATAAACAAACACAGCCACCCTGATCAAACGGCTCTTATAGGAGCTGTCTACTCTGTTTGCAAAGGCCATGGGGTTAGGATTAACCTTTTTCTCCATAAATAAGCCTTTCTACCCCTTTGCAAACAGAGAAGACCCAGATCAGACGGCTCCTATAGGAGCCGTCTGATCAGGGTCTGCTCCGTTTGCTTATGATATAATATAGATATGACTCTACAGTTTCTACCATTGCCAAAAATTCCTTTGTCTCTGTGCTAATATAATAAATAAATTAATTAATATTCATGACATCATTATTTCTTACATGAATATTCATGGAGGAAAGGGTTAAAAAAGGATTTATCACAAATAGATCACTATGTTACATACTTAGCTCACACATGCATGCCAAGGATGCTCGAACCATCCTGTCCCTCTCATTGGCCCCATCATTGCCAATAGACACCAGTGGGTAGATCAGGGACTTTGGCATGATTTTTGGTGTCACTACTGCTATCTTCCGCACCAGTTTCTGAGCATGAATTCTTTCAACTTCATTGTCAAGGCACAAATCGAGGGATCTGCAGAATAACAATACATAGTAACGGACATAAGTCATTTGAAAATATTCTTTTAACCCTTTACTCCATGAATATTATGTAAGAAATAATGACATTATAAATATTAATTAGATAATCTGATTAGTTTTATAGCAGCACATGAATTTTCTGGCTAGAAAAATTGTAATACCATACCTATATATATTACATGCAAACATAGAACACCCTGATCAGATGGCTCCTATAAGAGTTGTCTGACCTGGGTCTACTCTGTTTGCAAAGACATAGAAAGGCATATTTATGGAGAAAAGGGTAAAAGATGTTTAATCAACTTTCAATATGTCTGATTTTCCTAATCAAAGCAATGTTCTATTCTAAATCTGTGTCCACATGCAAACACAATCAAAACACATCAATATAGAATATCATGTCAAGCATCAAAACAAGAGCTGGTCCAGAAATAACCCTTTACCTAGATACATTTATTTCGGTAAATCTACTTGATGATTATTCATGTATGAAATAATGCCATCATGAATATTTTTAGCATATTTTAATAATAGTCTATGAAACAGGAATTTTTGGACATGGCAAGAGCTTCTTTATCATCTTTCTCAGCTTAAACCTTCATTAGAATAACCTAAGAAACAGGATTCTAATAAGTGCCTACCAAACAGGTTAATGATGAGAAAAATGTAATTATAAGTCTTAAAGAATAACCTCAGAAATAGGATTCTAATAAGTGCCTACCAAACAAGTCAATGATGAGAAAAGTGTAATTATAAGTCTTAAACTACTGTAACAAATCATTGACAGGTTGGATCCTGTCTCATCAGGATCAGAATTGTTTCAAATTTTTATGAATTGAAAAAAAATCTACCATCATTACTGAAGAGCATGACAATTTTGCAATCAGCTTAACCATTTATTGCATAAATATGGCTTTCTACATCTTTGCAAACAGAGAAGACGCAGATCAGACGGCTCCTATATCAGGGTCTGCTCTGTTTGCTTATGATATAATATAGATAGGATTCTACTGTTTCTGCCATGGCCAAAACGTCCTGTGTCATTTTGATATTTCAACAAATTAATCCAATTAATATTCATGATGCCATTATTTCTTTCATGAATATTCATGGAGGAAGGGGTTAAATAGTGAGAAAAAACAGCAAAGATGACCCAATAATTTTGCAACTTTGCACTAAACCCCTATTCTGCTGAATAATTAAAACTGGTTCCTCCCATTCTAAATATTAATTAAATGAAACAAGAGGGCCATGATGGCCCTGAAATCGCTCACCAGAGGGAAAGATTTTTAAAGTTTTAACTACATGTATGTTTCTAAAGAAAACTGGACACCTGTTTTGTGGGGTGTTATTTGACCCTTTGTGGATCCAAACTCTGTGCCATACCTGTTGGTCTTAATTCTGTTGAAAAGGGCCAGGAAGCAGTCCATCTTTAATAAACTTTTGGACCTTTAAAACCATTTCCTTCATATAAATGTGATTTGATGCATTTGCAAACAGAACAGACCCGTATCAGATGGTTTCTATAGGAGCTGTCCGACCAGGTTGTGCTCTGCCGGCTAATAGAATACTCTTTCCTCCATAAAAACGCCTTTCTACGCCTCTGTAATAGTCACTTTATTAAACCATTGTGATAAATAGAGCATTTGCTCCATAGGAGTAAATGCTCTATTTATCACAATGGTTTCAAATCTACACAATTTTGAAATTTTCCTTTTCTCTAATTAACCCTTTCCCTCATGTAAACGTGTTTTCACGCATTAGCAAACAAAGTAGACCCAGATTTACCTCTTTGAATAAGAGACAAAATTTCTAACAGATGACAACCCTATCACTGCTTAGCATGACTTGACTGAAATTACCACACAGTTTGGATTCTGATCTGACGCATACCGGTATGTAAGTTTGTATGTAGTTTGTATATGAGTAAATTTACTCCTATGGAGCAAATGATCTATTTATTACAATGGTTTAAAATCTACACAATTCTGAAATTTTCCTTTTCTCTAATTAATTCTCCTTATCAGAAGATCTATTCAAAAAGGTAGGATCTGAAAAAAGCCTTTGTTCTACACCTCTGTAACAGTCACATTATGAAACCATTGTGATAAACAGAGCATTTGCTCCATAGGAGTAAATGCTCTATTTATCACAATGGTTTCAAACCTACACAATTCTGAAATTTTGCTTTCCTCTAATTAACCCTTTCCCTCATATAAACATGTTTTCACTGATTTGCAAACAGAGTAGACCCAGATTTACCTCTTTGAATAAGCAGACAACATTTCTAACAGATGACAACCCTATCACTTCTTAGCAAGACTTGACCGAAATCAGCACACAGTATGGATTCTGATCTGACGCATACCGGTATGTAACTTTATATGTGGTTTGTATATGAGTTAATTTACTCCTATAGAGCAAATGCTCTATTTATCACAATGGTTTGAAATCTACACAATTCTGAAATTTTACTTTTCTCTAATTAATGCTCCTTATCAGTAGATTTATTCAAAAAGGTAGGATCTGAAAAAAGCCTTTGTGATAAATAGAGCATTTGCTAACCATTGTGATAAATATAGCAAAAGCTCCATAGGAGTAAATGTTCTATTTATCACAATGGTTTCAAATCTACACAATTCTGACATTTTCCTTTTCTATAATTAATGCTCCTTATCAGTACTCAGTAGATTTATTTAAAGAGGTAGGATCCGAAAAAAACCTTTGTGTTAAATAGAGCATTTGCTCCATAGGAGTAAATTCACTATTTATCACAATGGTTTCAAATCTACACAATTCTGAAATTTTCCTTTTCTCTAATTAATGCTCCTTATCAGTAGATTTATTCAAAGAGGTATAATAGTCACTTTATGAAACCATTGTGATAAATAGAGCATTTGCTCCATAGGAGTAAATGCTCTATTTATCACAATGGTTTCAAATCTACACAATTCTGAAATTTTCCAAGAGGCAGGATCTGAAAACAGCCTATGAGGGAATGGGTTAAAAACAATGTGAACAAACAGACACTAATTCTGAAGCAGACAACTTCATAGAGGTTTGACCAGGAACTTGCCCTCTAAAGTGATTGCGTAATACAGATGGAGTGTTTAGTCCTTCTAGCAAAGAGGAACCTTTATAGTGAAAAAATCTATTTTAAAGTATAACCAACAGGGCAGGGCCAATTTTAACCTCAGAACTATGATATTGACCAATGTCAATAAGGTATACTAAGTAAATCTATACACCAAATATCTAAGCTCTGTGACATGTAGTTTTTGACAAGAAGATTTTTGAAGTTTTCCCCATGCCAAACCTAAGTGAGCCCAGCATTCTGCTACTTGTACAGAAAACAACAGTCAGCTAGAGAAAACTGGCCACCCCTGGGACCGTGGCGAGGCCAATTTTGACTCCAGGGACATAATTTATATAACTTTTGTAGAGGACCTATAGGTGATGCTATGTGCCAAAGATGAAAGCTGAGAACTCTGTAGATTCAGAGGAGAAGACTTTTAAAGTTCAAATTGTTGACGACGCACGACGCACGACTCACGACGCACGACAAACGCCGACAGACATCAGGCGATCACAAAAGCTCACCCTGAGCACTTTGTGCTCTGGTGAGCTAAAAACAAGATGTGTTTGTGAAACACTATGCCCGCTCATATATTTGACCTCTGACCTTGAAGGATGACCTTGACCTTGACATGTCACCCCTCAAAATGTGTGGCTTTATGAGATACATATGCATGCCAAATATCAAGTCTCTATCTGTACTGGCTCAAAAGTTATGACCAATGTTAAAGTTGCTGACAAACAAACAGACAAGGCAAAAACAATATGCCCCCCAGATCTGATCGGGGGGGGGGGGGGGCATAAAAAGCATCACCATTTATCACTAAGGAAATAATTTTAATGACAAACAGTGTAGACCTGATCAAAGAGCTCTTGAGAGAGCCATTTGATCTTGGTTTACACTGTTTGCAAATGTCTTGTATACATGGTTCCCACACGTTAAGGGTTAACCTAAAACTAGAGAGGTGATGAGACATTTAACTTGTAAACAATATACCTGGCGATGTAGTAATCTATGTGGAGATGAAGCAGCTCCTGTAGGGACTCTTCGTTGGTCACCAGGTGTTTGATCACCCTCAGTGTACCTGCCCGAACTTCTTTTGGTGCATGTAGAAGGTTTACACTCAGACTGCAATAACCAAGCACATTTAACCAACTCTTTAAATACTAACTAACTAAGTAACTGTCTTCTTCAATAAAAATGTCTGCTGCAATTCTCCAAAGAATTTTTTCACTCACTTCTTTCCAAACAATGCTTCAAGTCAATGTCAACTTGCTTGGAACTTGATGAAAAGTCCAGTCAGATGGCACCTCATCAGGATCTTAATTATTTGCAAAAGATGTCCTCCACAGCATAGAATCAGCTTATTATATATAAGACTTAATTTTAATATACATGTACTTAGAAATGACGATAGTGGACAAATGTTCAATTATACCTAAGAGCACTACATAATGGTCTGCATTCAAATACTGAAATTGACATTTCTCCCCGAAACCCTGTCGTGACCATTCTTTAAGATTATAATTATCTTTGAGGCGATTCTAAAGAGTGGTCACTACATAGTTTTTCATGAAGAATCAAAATATTATAATTTTTGCATCTTATCAGACCTCTGTTAGATAAATAGTATATATATAAAAATAATCATAAGTAAATAATCACTGAATAATCCTCTGTTATAAGTTATGACCAACAAGTCTGTCATAGTATTTGTTAGATATTAATATAACAGCATTTCATGAATATGCATATATTTACCTGTTTATAACTATGTTCTTTATAGTATCTGTTGTATATGCATTGATGGTAATTCTGGGAATGTATTGTTTCAGCCCAGCTTATAGTACAGCTTATAGCTAGTACAGATTGGATTGGAATAAAAGGGAAAGGATATATACCAGACATGAGCTAGTTATTTTGTTCAGCCTCCTCGTCGCTCTACCATATACATATATAGATTATGATAGAGGAAATATTAATACATAAAACCCAAGGCTGTAACACATAGGAAAGGATTAAAAGTATATCCATGAAGTAACGATTTAATGAGTACCATCAAGATACAAATTTCCTGAGAAATACGTGATCATCAGTATGCCCTTTATCTGCAGCTGTGCATAAAAAGGCTCACCATATTAGAATATGTCGCAATGGGATCCCAAGTTTCTTGACATCTCCAACCTTGTTTATAAGCTTTACGAACACATTTAGGTAGCCAAGTTTCTTTGCTTTCGAAAATGCATGCTGCTTTAATATGTAGCTTAAGACTTCTTTCACGTTTTCAGCAGGATCTGAAAGACAAGGCAGAGATAAATTAGTATTAACCCTTTCCCCTCATAGTCTATTTTTAGATTCAACCTCTTTGAATAAATCTACCCAAAAGGAGCATTTACTAGAGAAAAGGAAACTTTTTAGAATTGTGCAGTTATGAAACCATTGTGATAAATAAAGCATTTGCTCCTATGGAGCAAATGCTCTATTTATCACAATGGTTTCAAAAGTAACTTTCACAGAGGCGTAGAAAGGCTTATTTACAGAGGAAAGGGTTATATGTATTAACCCTTTCTCTGTTGAACATTCAAGCAAGAAATAATGATTACATACACATTTATTTCCTGAACTGTTATAATGGCATATATGGTACACAATAATAATTTAATTAGCAAACTGAGCAGACTATGACCAGAGAGCTCCCACAGAAACTGTTTGATCTGGGTCTACTCTGTTTGCTAAGGTGTGAAAAAGCATTTATATGAAGGAACGGGTTAATATTTGTTGTGTTTCATGCCCTCCCAAATACATTGCATTAGTTTTACCTCATTACACCATGATAAGTCTTTGGTATCAATCAATGCATGACACTATTTCTTATTTGTCCAAATTTAGGTATCTATTGGTTGTCAGTTGCCACTAGGTCATATCGGACTAATAAATCAATCATATGGGGCATTCTATTCAATATACAATGTGGTGCGTTTTGACCCGATTCTGGTTGACTCAGTACCAAACCAATTCAGTACCTAGACGACTCGGTACCTAGACGATTCGGTACCTCGGACGATTCGGTACCATATAAAATTTTACCCTGGTCGATTCGGCACCACATTTAAAATATTATTTATTTATTATCTATATATTTCTTAATTAGTAGTAGAAGTAAAACTAGTAATAGTAGTTGTATTTTGCATGTTTAAATAAAGACGAAGTTATAATAAAGACGAAATTCACTCGAAGCCGACTTAGATTCCACCGCCTAGATTAGTAAATTGGTGTGTTGAACTACGGACACAATTTAATGGTACATGTATATATCATGCAGGTGTCAATAATTAGGGGTTTTACCGGTCAATAATACTTTGTTTCTTTGATGGAAGCCGAATTTGATCACACCTCCTAGATTCGGTGGGTGTAAATTCGTCCGGACCGCGCCGACCGTGAAAAAGTCGTCCGGACTCGCGCGGACCAGAAAAATGGGTTTAAGAGGGGTATTTTATGAGTTAAAAGTATGGTATAGTACTTTAAAACATATTTTTTATCATTTACAGTAAAAACCATGGGGTAAATACCTAGATTTTTGTTATTACAACGTTTTATACCAGTCAAAGTCTGCGCGGACCATGGAAAATCCCCCGGACTCGCGCGGACCAGACAAATGGGTGTAAGAGGAATTTTTTTATGTGTTAAAAGTATGGTATGATAGTTTAAAACCTTTTCCCTATCATCAAGCAATCACATTGATTATGTTGTCCTGAGTTGGGGTTAGAAAAGAGATAGATACCATTTCTCCCAACTTGCTCATTAATCCACCTGTACAGAACGTGGCAGGTGCAGAACTAGTGAAGACTTAAAACAACCAAAATATCATGAATCTGTACATGTGAATGGTGATGCATTAACCGATTTTCTAAGTATTGATAGGTTGCGACACGTGGCAGGCGACAGTTAAAGACTAACACTGCCTTTATAGGAGAGTACCTAATCAGCAGGTGCTAATCAGATTAATGTATCGCTGATAACCGGCGGCACGTGTCAGAGATATGAAGTTTTTTTAAAGGGTCTACACACGTTCTTACACTGTTTGTATACTCTCGTCAAACTGCATGGTTATCCGATGTCCGAACTATGTATATATTGTCTTATAGTAGTCCGTTATTCTTCCCGAACTCATTGTCTTTAACCCTTTCCCTCATAAAGTGCCTTTTCGCGCAATTACAATCAGGATAGACCCGGAGCAGACGACTAGTGTAGTATGAGTAGTCTGTTCTGGGTCTGTCCTAATTGCTTACGAAATAATAGTTATACTGATTTTACAGTCTCTACCAATACC
The DNA here is from genome assembly GCA_963576725.1 of Azorinus chamasolen. Taxonomy (NCBI): domain Eukaryota; kingdom Metazoa; phylum Mollusca; class Bivalvia; order Cardiida; family Solecurtidae; genus Azorinus; species Azorinus chamasolen. The sequence goes on along the minus strand of OY755243.1, from coordinate 59,490,236 downwards.
GAATACTCGTGTGCACACGCCATCATGTGACATCAGTCAGTAAATATCCATCGTGCCTTTTTTACCTTCATTCCTATTGAACAGGGAAAGGGTTAAACATTTACATTTTAGCTGTTTTAACTGTATAACACACTTTACTCTTTCGCTGCCTAATTTGTTATATATAAATTAGTCGTCTGCTACAATTTTCATTTGTTTACATACTAACAACCAGTCTGGATCCTGTAGAAGCGCCGAGTTAAGCGGCGTCTCCTCTGGATCGAAACTGTTCGCATGGAAAATCACGGGTATAACTCTCTCGCTGCCATATACGAACCCATGGTAACAGTTGCAAGCAATTTGCATCCAAACAGTATGTCAGCTGCCTGGTCGTCTTATCAGGGTCCAAACTGTCTGAATACGGACCTTATTTGGCAGTTAAATGTCAAGTCACCATTCAATGAATCATAAACACATCATAGTGGATCCAGCTCAAATAAGAATAAAATAATAGGGGTTAACGCAATGTCTAATCTGGATCCACGCTATATAAATGCGGTTATAAATTAGGCAATTTGTTTTTACTAAGAGGCAAATCATTTTCTTTCTTTCAGAAATTATCAACACTGTTAGTATCCAGGTTAGACGCCGTGTCAAACAGTTACGCGTATCTATTAATGAGTAGTCCGTGTGCACCCAAACCCGACCTATATTATTGGTAGGGCTGTCACGGTTACTCGGTTAATCGTTGACGGTTCGGTTTGTTGTTCTAACCGGTTCAAAATTTCTCTAACCGTGAACCGCCTGCAATAATTTGGGAAAGTAAATTACGCTAAAAATATTATTTTATACTGTCAAATATCATTTATAATAAGTCATTTTGTTTCCCTTCGACATGCTATGATGCAGAAAAGCGCAGGTATCTGACTATTCGGGGCCGTAAACCATATACATATCATCTTCTGTAAACATTTCTTATTTCATTTAATTCACGTCGATCTATGTATCACTTTTACATGCTAATTGTAATTTTAAAAAAAACCTGTAATTTAATTGAAATGTAACACAGTCTTCCACTTGCCTAACGGTTGGTTTATCATGTACACTTGTCTACCAATAAACCAATGTTTGTTCGTTCTCAATTTTATCCAGTTTTCCTCATCTCTGTGTAGTGTGTACTATTACTTTTACAAGCATTACGGTAAGGTGGAAGGGCATTCGAACCTGCACTTTTAGTCAGTACACATTCATAACGGAAGTTGATAATTTTACAGTAGACCAGAAATGAAACAGAGACTCGAAAGGTAAACACGATTCTTACTTTCACTTTCGTCATAAATCTATCAGATTGAAATGATTGGTTATATGATTTCGGTCAACAAATGAGTCAAGCAGGATGTCAACAGGTTTAAGCCAGTATTGGTATCTGTGATGTATCATTCAGATTCAGATTTCAAGTCTTATATCGGCCCAAATAGGATTTAATTTCCGAATATATAGCGCACCATGCTTTATCCTATATACAGTTTGACACGGATGATAAACATGGCAGTTAACCGGTTACGGTTCGGTTCGGCGTTCCCGATTAACCGGTTCAAGAATTGTCTAACCGTGACAGCCCTAATTATTGGACAGTTCGATCTGGGTCTACACCGCTTACGATACCCGATGTCATCGTGATAACAGCTATCAGTACTATAACTAACATTATCTAATATAACATTTTTCATAACAAAGTTCAGTCAATTCCCAGTTTACGCAGAATTTAAGCAGCAAGCATGTAACTTCATCCTGTATTGATCTGGGTCTACACCGTTTACGATATCCGATGTCAGATCAGGAATCATGATATTCCATCGTACGTATGCCGATGATAATTACATTAAATTGTTTGTTGTTTTAACACTTTACAACAGGTACAGGTATTGCACGTCGGGTAATTGCCTTTCGCACCCGATCAACACCAATGGTAGTGCTTAAATTATAGTTTATTTTATCCTGAACTTTCTTTTGAGACAAATGTGCTATTAACTTAATTTTTAATGAATATTTAAAATATTTCATTTAAGGACGCATAAATTATATTTATAACTAGTTATTTAATGCCTGTTAAATCAAATTTTAATATGGTGCCGAATCGTCTAGGTACCGAATCGTCTAGGTGCCGAATCGTCTAGGTACCGAATTGGTTTGGTACTGAGTCGTCTCGAAATCGTTTTGACCAGGTCCGATTTGACCCAGGCCAATTTGGTTAAAGTGGTCCTATTTGACCCTGATTCAATATCAAGTGTGTTCAGATTCATTCCTGGGTGAGGGGATTATACCAGGATATTGTTATGGTAAAACATATGAAAGAATCCGTGGGAATGCAGGAATCCTGTTCAGTACATTTCTTGTAGCCAATAATAATTCTCGACCTTCTAATTAGAATTGACATTATTAAAGATGCACTGGGCCATCTAACGAACGTGGAATATAAATCATCCTTTTCTCAGACAAGTACTTCCAAATCACATTCAACATGCGTAAAGTATTGAGTAATATGAAATCAAGAAAGAGGAAGCAAAACCAACCTTTATTGAAGTCCAACTGAATGTTTTCTTCACCACTTCCGTGCCTGCCTGTGAAATAAAGTTATAATGAGCGAATACAGTGATACGTATTTTTATTGTTTTCATTGTCAATACACCAAAAAAGAAGCACCGTAAATAATACCTCTGAATCTTCCACTTCTAAACCGTTGTCCGCTATGCTGGCGGACCATAGCCGCCGCCATCTTCGGCTAGACGACTTTCGCTTGACGGCATGTCGTAAACATTTAGATGTTTCTAAATTTTGGTTTTTAATTGATTTCGCTATTTGAATTAACTCTTTCATAAATTTAGTAGCCGTATAAAACTGTATAGGTGAGAAAAATATTATTACAAATAAAACACATTATCAAATGTTTACGACTTTCGTTTCAGCTTTTGACATTCACGATGGCAGATCCGGAAATCTTTGAACCTGAATTCACCCAAATTGCTTCAAATTTGCGTGGTGCAGAAGGTCCTGTATTTGACAAAAATGGCAAGTTTTTCATGGTTGCGCCAGAGGTTATGGATGGCGAGAAGAATGCTGGAGAAATTTTGACTGTGGATCTTGAAAGCAAAGAGGTAGATCAACAAATGTCTGATAAATGTGTCGTCTGCTTTTTCAGAACATTGTCAACAGTTTCGGGATCTAGAATCTCTATATTTTTTATTTTAATAAGACTGACTAACATTTAACTTGATGAATGTTATAAAACGTTCAAAGGATTAGAGACACATTATGTATGCATAACACATAAAAATCTTAACTCTTTGCACGCTAATTAAATAACTTTTCGTCTGCAACAAATGTTGTCGGCTTCAATTCCTGAAATAATTTTCCTCTCATGTCTTTACAATAATATGACCAAAGTGTCAAACATTCGGATCCTGATGAGACACTGCATTATGCTGCATCGTATTTGGATCCAAACAGTTTGAATAGGCAATCTCAGGTAATGTGCAAAGAGTCCAGATAACATTTGCAAGTCTTGTTGAAAGTGCAACGTGGACACTGATAACACTGTAGGACATGTTGATCCTCTGAATGTAGGACAAATGATCCCCTTTTCAGGGAGGACATGTAGAATAAGATAGATATAGATTTATCATACCACATTCAATGTAGTCTAGATATCTATTGAAGTAATTCTAAGGGGGGAAAAGTTACTGACATCTACCAGGGTTCGAACCCTGGACCTCAGGACTACAAGTTTCTGTATCTGTATATATACGTCGTAGAATCCTATAAGGCTTTTACACGACGGGTGAGAAGAGTCGCCTTTATTTCTGGCGATGATCTCGTAGGGCTGTCTTGAAAGCCTCTACGGAATCAGCATGCACGATGCTGTTCGGTAGTCTATTCCACTGTATCGCAGTGTTTACAAAGAATGAATTCCTGTATTGAGGGGTCTTGCTACTTGGGACTGCCAGCCCTTTTGTGTTGTTACATACTTGATTTTCTATTATATTGCTTGCACTGTAGTCTTTAAACCTTGTCGCCTTGACATTTCTCCTTGGTTTTGACAGTTTCGTGAAAGTGGATTTCGGTAGAGCTGGTACTAATCCCTCTACTACCTTATACATTAGTACCAGGCGAAGGCTCAGTCTCCTGTCTTCAAGGGTCTCTAAATCTAGCTGTTCTCTCATTCTTGTTACCGCTCCCGTCTCTCTGTCCTTATAGTTCCTTTTAATGAACCTGACCGCACGGTTTTGAATTTTCTCCAACCTGTCTATGTCCCCTTTGAGGTAAGGATTCCAGATGGTTGCTCCATACTCCATTATAGATCTTACTACTGATATGTATGCCGTTTTCCTGCATTTTTCGGGAACATTTCTCAAGTTCCGTCTTAGAAATCCAAGTGTGGCGTTGGCCTTTTTACATAAATTGTTTATGTGCACATTCCACTTGAGGTCTTTGGATATCTGTATGCCTAGATACGGATTATCTTGAACCTCTTGTAGGATATGGTTGCCGAGCTGGTAGAATTTGGATATCTTCTGGTTTATGGAGAGCATATAACACTTTTTCGCATTGAATCTCATACCCCATTTGTTCGCCCATGTTTCTAGGTTGAGTAGGTCTGATTGAAGTTTCTCCTGATCCGTACTGCTCTTGATGGTTCGGTAAAGCAGGCAGTCGTCTGCAAACAGACGTACTGACGATTTTACACAATCTGGGAGGTCATTTATGTGACAGAGAAACAGGATCGGTCCAAGGACAGTTCCTTGTGGGACTCCGGAGTCCACAGATGTCTCATCTGACTGTCCACCTTCTACTATGGTTCGCATTTTGCGGGTTGTTAGGAAGTTGGTCAGCCAGTTGTGGATGCTCCCTTGAATTCCATAGTGGTATAACTTGTGTAACAGTTTGTCATGCGGTACTGTGTCGAATGCTTTAGAAAAATCTAGAATAGCTACATCCGTTTGGTGCCCCCTGTCATGTTCCTGGAGGAAGTCGTTCAGCGTAGTTAAGAGCTGTGTCTCACAGGAGTAGCCTGTTCGGAATCCATGGTTCAGATTTGTAAGGATTTTGTTACTTTCTAAGTGTGTCATTAGGTGTCTGCATATTATGTGTTCTAAAATTTTGCAGACAACAGAGGTCAAAGAAACCGGCCTGTAGTTTTCAGCAAGATGCTTACCGGTATCTCCTTTCTTGAAAATACTGGAGACATTTGCTGCTCTCCAATCAGTTGGGAGTTCACCAGTGTCTAGTGAGGCCTGCATTATGAGTTTCAGGATTGGGGCCAAATGTGCCGCACATTCCTGAAATTGCACATTTATCATACCATAATAGACTTCAACAACTACACTTAACAACACTTGAATTGAGAAGACATCGCGGAGACCTTATTGAGACATTCAAAATCCTGAAAGGAAAAGAAGGAATTAAAATGGATAGTCTATTCACTCTGAACTCTTCAATAACTAGAGGAAATTCTTTGAAACTAAACAAACCACGAAACAGACTCAATGTGCGTCGGGATTTTTTCAGCCAAAGAATAATTAATGCTTGGAATCGGCTCCCAAATGCTATAATAGAGAAGGATACTGTTAATGGATTCAAGAATGCCATCGACCAACATCTTGAAGATTTATATGGGGTTTCCATGACTCGGTCGATTAACCCCTAGGCCGCACTCTTGGGTGTGGCTACAGGTATAACAGGTATAACATTCTTTCAGAATGCGGTTTGGGATGTTGTCAGGGCCTGAAACTTTAGAGGGGTTTACCCTTTCCAGTAATTTCTGCAAGCCGTTTCTGTCAATTTCTATCGGTTTGACTGTATTTTCTGTCTTCGCTTCCATGCGGGGTAGGTCTTGGCTTGCAGATTTCGTGAAAACTGATTTAAACTGTTTCAAGAGGATTTCTGCCTTCCCTTTACTGTCTGATACCAGTGATGTCCCTTCTTTTAGAGGAGCAATGCCTCCTGCATCTTGTCGTTTAGATTTTACATATTTCCAGAACGGCTTTGTGTTATTATTTTCCAAACCTTCTATGATGTCTGAGTTTATGTAGTCTTGCTCTGCTTTACGCATATGCCTTTTACATTCTTTTTGAAATGCCCTGTAGTTTGACCATTTGTTTGTTTTGCGGGCCTGGTTATACAGTCTTTGCTTCTTTCTAATCATTTTCCGTTCCTTTCTTCTTATCCAAGGTGTACTATTCCTAGATTTTATTTCTTTACTCGGTATGTTTCTGTCCATTGTTTCAAATAGGTGTTTCTTAAAGGTTTCCCACATACTCTGATCATTTCCTCCGATTCTGAACTGGTTTCCAATGACAGTTTCCGTATCCGCTAGGTCTACTTTAATCGAGTCCCAATCGGCTTTGCTGTAAATGTAACACTTTCTGGGTGCACACTTTTGGTGTTGGACTTTCGTCTCTATGTCTGTTATTATGATGTCATGGTCGGATATGCCTGGGACATTCGTAGATGACTTAACGAGTGTCGGGTTAGTGACAAACAGCAAATCTAAAAGGTTGCTCTCTCTAGTAGGTGACTCATGGATCTGTGTCAACGAGCTTGCACCAGTGACATCGAAAAGACCTTGCTGTATATCTCTATCAGGACCTTTAGCTATCCCGGTGTTCCAGTTAATGTCCGGGCAGTTAAAGTCTCCTGCTAGAATAATATCTTTGTTACTACTTTGTATCTGTTGCATGGATTTCTCAAGTTCTGTCAAATGTTTCTGGTGTCTGTGTGGCATGTAGAAGGAGCCTATCAGCAAATCTCTACTGCTTTTCGTCTTGACCTTGACCCATTCAATTTCTCCTTCTGTGACAAAAGACGGTTGCTCCACTGAGATTAGAGATTTCTCTACTACATGTAGTACAAAAAACCCTCCTCCGAGTGAGCTCCTGTCATTCCTGTAAGCGACATAATTAGAGGGGAAGATTTCACTTGATTTGACTGCGTTTCCCTCGGGGTTTCTACCTGGTTTTATTCCCTTTAACCATGATTCTGTCCCACATACTATGTCAGGTTTCAGGTATTGTAATGCCGTTTCAAATTCACTCTTTTTGTCTATGATACTTCTACAATTTACGGTCATGACTCTGAGATTCTTCTTTGGCGGTATGTCATAAGGGTTGCTGGTTTTACTGACATTTGATCCCCTTGTTATCTTGCTACGGTTTGAATGACTGATTTCCCCTGCGGTATTTCGGGGGCTGCTTGTGCGCATGGGACTGAAAACTGAGGGAAGTGAGTCAATAGTGATATCTAGTCCTGAAATAGGTTCATAGTAATTTGAAGATTCGATTTCATAAGATCTAAATGTGAATGAACTGACGTTTATGCTATCACATTTGCAGCAGAGCCATTGTACATTAGATCTGTCTAAAAGTTCATAGTCTTGTGTACACAGATCCATGCAGGATTTGTGGTGCCAGATGCTGCATCCATCACAGCAGACACCATAGCATTCCCATGTTACTGGGTGATGAGAGGACGTGCATTCATTTTTGAGGGAGTTACTCCCCTTTGTTACTTTTCCTAAGCATTTTTGTAAGGAGTATAACTTCATCAAACAAGTTGTTGGTAGAATTATGAAATCGTTGGGTCTTGTGACAAGGTGGTGGATGGGGGTATTAATCACCTTTAGTGATAGCTCTAGATATCTATAGATGTGTTACTATGAGCACTCTTTCTTTTTATGTGTATATAGAATTTTTTACAAATCTATATTTATTAGGTAACTCTTGTGTGCAAGCCAAAGGATAGTGAATATGGTGGCATACCAGCAGGATGTCAGTGTGACCAGGACAATAACATATGGATAGCAGACATGAGGCTGGGCATCCTGAAAATGGACACGGCAGGAAATTACCAGCAGGTATAATCAGTACTGTTGCTGACGAATGTTTTAATCGCTACTCATAATGATGACATCATGCATATATGATATTTATAATGGCATGTGAACAAGAAGTTTTGACTGAGTAAAAACTGTAGATGCCATTCTCTAGAATTCCATTCAGAGCAGATCTTGATCAGATGGCTCCTACATGAATCATCTGATCTGATTCTACTCTGTTTGCAAAGGCATTTAAAAAGTGTATATAACTATATATGGAGTAAAGGCCTTTTAAGGGTTAAGTATAATTACAAGTGTTTTATCATCTTTTTTCAGCCTTTCAACTGTTAGGATGATGTGTTATTTTAAAGGTTGTAGGTTCTGTCCAAAATTAGGTCAAAGTCGTATCTAAAATTGTTTAAAGATAAGAAGTTGCCTAACTTAAGGATGCATGTACTAATCATTTATTCAAGATATACACGCCAGCATTTGGTTATACTTTTAAAAAGTTGAAAGACAGTTAAATAGCAATGATTTTCTTCAACAAATATGTTTTCTCTTCCAATCATATACAAACATGTACATACATGTATGTACATAGATTGAAGCGGACAATACTGTGAACTTCTGGGAGAGAAAAATTGGTTTCAACATTGTTGTCTGTCCATCCATCCACAGGTAGCTTTTCTGCACTTCATATTTAAAACTACTGTCCCGATTTCAATGAAACTTCACATGAGTAATCTGGTGCATGATGTCAGCAAAGTCCACCCTTTCATGAGCTTAAAATAAGTACTGGGAGCCTTGACCACACTGTATCTCTAAAATTGCTGGCCAGATTCAGTGAAACTTCAAGAGTTATAAGTATCAACCTAATTGTGCTCAATATTGTTAATACATTTTTTTTCGTATTGCTCTTTTATATACTTTCATTCAGACTATTTTTGGTCGAGTTGTTATCCTTTTATATACTTAACCCTTTCCTCCATAAATACGCCTTTCAACGCCTCTGTAATAGTCACTTCTTGAAACCATTGTGATAAATGGAGCAAATGCCTTATTTATTACAATGGTTTCAATACTACATAATTCTAACATTTTCCTTTTCTCTAGTAAAGGCTCCTTTTTGGTAGATTCATTCAAAGAGGTTGGGTCTAAAATAGCTTATGGAGGAAATGGTTAAGCACCATGAAGGTACTATTTAGCTTGTCTGTGCTTTGTCTAAAACATTGTAGACTGGCCGAGCCTGATTTCAATGAAACTTTTCAAGTGTAAGATGTTGAACCTAGTTGTGCATAAAACCAGCATTTCCCACTCAGATGATCTTTTGCAGAGTAATCACCCTTTTTCTTATGCTTGTCCACGCTATTTCTCAAAAAAAAACCTGCATAAGATTTAATCATGTAATCAGAGCTCCAGATAAGGTGCATAAATTAAAACATTTTCAAGAATAACTTCTATATTTCTCCACCAATCCTATGTTGTAAATACTCAAAGAGAAGATTCTAAAGAGTGGTCACAACATAGGGTTTGGTGGAGAAAGGATGATTTTAGTATTTGGGTACGCACCTTTATCTGTAGAGCTCTCTGTGTAATAGAAAGCGTTAGTATCAAGTGCAGATTTGCAAATGGTCACCTTGTTCAAATTCCATGATATTTTACATTGTTACTGTTACGGCCCTTTCATTTTTTATACACATAGACTACAGATATGTTGTCTGAACAATGTCTCTTAAAATGCTTGCTGGATTTTGAGTGATCAGTAGCTAGTACAGTTGTACATGTCAGGAACATGATACCTTATTTGAAAGACTGCAAACCTTGCTGGTGCTTAACCCTTTCCTCCATAAATACGCCTTTGCAAACAGAGTATAGGAGCCATCTGATCAGGATCTGCTATGTTTGCTTATGATATAATAAAGATACAATTCTACAGTTTTAACCATGGCTAAAAATTCCTATGTCCATGTGCTATTTTAACCCTTCGCTTGCTATTCACGTCTATATACCTACCTGTAAATAGTGAAGACCCAGATGAGACAGCTCCTGCAGTAGCTGTCTCATCAGGGTCTGCACTATTTACAAAGTGATTGTGCAACCAGTGCACTCCACAGCAGTGATTGCACAGCGAAATACTTGTACACAGTGAAGATATATGTAATTATACAACAGGGCATGGGTAAAGAAGGAGAAATGTACTTTAAAATTCAGCAAGAGAAGGGTTAAAAATTAATCTAATTAATATTCATGACATCATTATTTCTTACATGAATATTCATGGAGTAAAGGGTTATTACAAATGTGCGCCTTCCCTTTGCCCAGTGGTGGTGGCGGGTGGAGTGGCATATGGTTTTCCTGAGAAAAACATCCTCTGGTTTATAATGGTTATGTGATAAGGTGACTCACCAAAAGCTTGGTTTTGTCTAATGGTATATATTGTAAGTTGAATCTAACATCTTTCTTCAGACAGAAATGCTTGCTGTGCAAAGCTCTTTATTATTATTCATTATTATTTTTTTCACCAGACTTTTTCAATGAAAGTTATAGTTGATGGAATTGGTATTTATGGAGTAAGGGCTTAAACATACAAACATGAATATTTTTTTCTGTTTCAGGTCTTTAAGAAGGACATTGAAGGCCGTACTCTACAAGGCTGCAATGACTGCATCTTTGACTTTGAAGGCAATCTGTGGGTAACTGCACCAGCAGGGGATATAGCTCCAGCAGAGTATTCCAGGTCGTTTGAGGTGGGTTCATCACTATTACTTATCCCTATCATGCAAGACTCAGATTATTAATTAACCCTTTGCTCCATTGAAATTCATGTAAGAAATACTTACATCATGAATGTTAACCATTTACTCCATAGATATGCCTTTCTAATTTCTACCCCTTTACAAATTATGAAATAGAGTAGACCCAGATCAGACTGAGGGCTCCTATAGGATCCTTCTGATCAGGGTCTGCTCTGTTTGCTTATGATATATAGAAATGTTTCTACAGTTTCTGCCATGGCGAAACATGCCTGTGTTTATAAAGCCATTATAAGAATTCAGCTCATTAATATTCATGATTTCATTATTTTCTTGCATGAATATTCATGGAGTAAAGGGTTTATTAGCTGAATTTTTATAGTGACATATGAACAAAATATTTTTTGGCCATGGCAGATACTGTTTTACATAATTACATAAGCAAAGACAGCAGACTTTGATCAGATGGAGCCTTCTGATCTGGGTCTACTATATTTGCAAAGGTGTTAAAAAGTGGAGTAAAGGGTTAATGTAATTCTTGTATTAATCTTTGTATCATGGTAAACAGTAGAGAATCAGATCTGAAACAAATAAGTAAATAGAACAGAAGTTGATCAGACAGCCCATACACCAAATTCTAATCTGGGTCTACTCTGTATGCAAAGATATTATCAAGTGAAGGATTAATATCAAGTGAAGGATTAAATGTATTACAGACACTACCTGTATCAGGTAAATAATAATCATTATTGCCTTTGTGGCTATTGAGGTTGTTATGTATGGCCTTCTGATTATTACATTTTCTGTCACACTTCTTTCATCATGCCTCTGCCAGCAGGTGAAACGTGCTCCTTTGAACTCTTGTTCACATTTAGAATGAAAAAAAAAACATGAATGTTAATGACTTTTGTGTTACCTGTTTTAGCAGATGTAGGAGGATGACACAAGGCAATCACTTCTCCATTGTCCATCTGTGTGTCTGTCACACATTGTTTCACTGTTACACTGTGCATGGCAGATGAGACTGAGGTCTGGCAGGGTCCGGTCTGTCTGCTTTTGGAATTATATAGGTCTGATTCTACAGTTTCTGCAATGACCTGTATTCATATGCCATTATGAAAATTAATCTATTGATGTCATTATTTCTTACATGAATATTCCTGAATGTAAAGGGTTAAAATTCTCACCATAATTTGCCATCTATGCATTTTATTCTCACCAGCACAATGCATTACAGTATAACCTATGCCTGTCTTAACCCTTTCCGTAATGAATATTTATAGAAGAATTCATTAGAATAATATTCATTCTGGCATATGAACACATACATGTTTGGTATTAGCAGAAACTGAAGAATTAATGTGTATGTATATAACTTCATAGCAGGGGGTTTTCACCTTCTATAACAGAGGCCTGTAAAAGGCCCCTTCCCAATTGAAAATTTCTTTAAAATCATGCAGTTTTCCCAAAAATTCAAACTTATACCAGCTTTTTTGTTTCCCAAATCAGCAATTTTAGCGATAATTCTTCCCAAAATAAGCAGGCTAAGGCCCCTTCCCAATTAAGAGAGGAAAAGCCCTGCATAGGCAAACAGAGCAGACTCTGATCAGTTTGCTCCTATAGGGGCCATCTGATCTGGGTCTGCACTGTTTGCAAAGGCTTAAAAAGCATTTTTATGAGGGGAAATGGTATACAGACACCTAATTTAACAGACAACCTGCTGTATCAGACAAAATCATATTGTCAGTTCCAAATGTCTAGGGTCATATGTTCAGCTTTTTCTGACAGCCTCAGCTGCTACAAAAAGATTTTGGATAAGTTAGGTTATACTGTCATGCAGTCATAACTGTTAAATCCTAAAACTCAGTTTCATTTCACTGATATCATTTCGCAGGAGCCATTTGGATCAGTGTATTGTGTGACTAAGGACAAGAAGCTTATCCGTATTGATCAGAACCTCCGCTTTCCAAATGGCATTGCTGTAATGCATGACTCAGACAACAAGCCGAAGAAATTGATTGTTGCAGAGACCCCAACCAAGACTTTGTGGCAGTATGACATACTTGGACCTGGTAAAGTCAGTGAGAGAAGTGAATGGGGGAAATGTCCAGGTGAGAATTATCTTGGGTAATGACACATGTGGCTCGATACAGTAAAACCCCTCTAGACCGGAATTCTGGTAGAGAAGAATTTATATGCATTTAGGCAGGAGGTTGCTTAATGCAGCATGAAGGTCATGATGCAGAAAGCTCTTAGAGGAGTTTTCTGCATGACATTCACCCTGCATTAAGAGCAATATACATGATAAATACTAAAATGGTCACCCGGTTTTACTGTTGTTGTTAGCTGAATACAACATACTATTAGTTATACAGTTCTTTCCCAGGGTACATGACGATTTATTCCCGGCTGAGGAAAATCATGTTGCCCGAGCCGTTAGGCGAGGGTTACATGATTTTACCAGCCGGGAATAAATCGTCATGTACCCTGGGAAAGAACTGTATAACGAATTTATTATACTGCAAAGTTTTACGGTTCGGATAATTTATATAAATCCATTTTGGCATGTTGAATCACTAAACACGCTAATTCCCCTAAAAGCGCCCCAATACATTTATTTCTACCCGAATGTATCCGAAGTGGTGTGTATTGTATTTCATCGGCGTTCGTGTTATTATAGATGGCTGGACGATATAATAACTCCTCTAAAAACTGTTTTATTGGTCATTTCAAACAATGATGTTTTTTAATTCATTCCTGCATTGTTTTCTTTACCTATCAATAGTTGTCTATTATGAATTTTGCTATTGTTCAGCCGAGTCGAGAAGTCGGTCTTTTGGTTTCTGACCATAATATGTGGGGCCTGCCATGGGGGATTTCTATGTACCCTGTCAGCTCACAGGGTACATGGACTCATGTACACGGCTAGTTAACCAATCAGAAGTGAGGATTTTACTTTGCAGTATAATAAATAGATATATACAGCAGTTCATAAATGAGTCAAGTCTTTAATTGTCATCAAATGCAGTTAACATTAAAAATGTGTTACATTGAAGATGAATCATTTAATCAGCTTCACATAAAAATCTGATTTCTGAAAAGATGGTTTAACAACTAACCCTTTACTCCATGAATGTAAAATGATGACATCATGAGTATTTTTAGCTCACCAGAGCACAACGTGCTCAGAATGAGCTTTTGTGATCACCTGATGTCCGTCGGCGTTCGTCAACAATTTGAACCTTTAAAAATCTTTTCCTCTGAATCTACAGGGTTCTCAGCTTTGATCTTTGGCACATAGCATCATATTCAGGTTCTCTACAAAAGTTATATAAATTATGCCCCTGGGGTCAAATTTGGCCCGCCCCAGGGGTGCCTTGTTTTCAATAGAAACATATAGTAAAACTTTGAAAATCTTCTCCTCTGAAACTGGAAGGTTCTCAGCTTTAATATTTGGCACATAGCATCATGTTCAGGTCCTCTACAAAAGTTATATAAATTATGCCCCTGGGGTCAAAATTGGCCAGCCCCAGGGGTGGCTAATTTTCAATAGAAACACATAGATAAAACTTTGAAAATCTTCTCCTCTGAAACTGGAAGGTTCTCAGCTTTCATATTTGGCACATAACATCATAATCAGGTCCTCTACAAAAGTTATATAAATTATGCCCCTGAGGTCAAAATTGGCCCCACCCCAGGGGTGCCTTGTTTTCTATAGGAACATATAGTGAAACTTTGAAAATCTTCTCTGAAACTGGAAGGTTCTCAGCGTTTATATTTAGCACATAGCATCATGTTCAGGTCCTCTACAAAAGTTATATAAATTATTCCCCTGGGGTCTAAAATAGAAAAGTATAGTGAAAACTTTGAAAATCTTCTCCTCTGATTGTCTGGTGAGCGATGTCAGGGCCATTCTGGCTCTCTTGTTTTAAAATGGCATATTGACACATGAATCTTTTGCCAAAGTAAAAACTATAAAATCAGATCAATATTATTCGATGAGCAAACAGAGCAGACCCTGATCAGATGCCTCTGACTTGGGTCTACTCTTTTTACAAAGGCATAAAGAAAGGCGTATTTATGGAGGAAAGGGTTAATATATCTTCTTTATTTTTCATGTTCTCTGATGATAGTAAATTGTTGAAAACACGTGGGTGTCACATGTTGGCCACAACATAAGTTGGGAGTCACGGTTAGATAGTCAAGTTTAAGCTTCTTTTGGCCCAAAGTACACATGTGTAGCAATCAATACATTGTATTACATTCTCATATAAATTTGCATTTACAGTAAAAACTTATTGATCTTTAGGACGGGTGGCAGCTTAACGCATGGTGAAAGTCATTCAGAAAGCTACTCTATGAGCTTTCTGCATGACTTTCTACTTGCGTTAAGCAGCCACTTGCCTAAAAAGGCAGAAAGTTTTCAAAGTATCGAGATTTTACTGTAATGTCTGAAGCAAATTAGGTACATGTAAATTGTTTTTAAATAAGGCTGCATATAGACTGCACAAGTGGTGGATTCATTGTCCAAATAAACACATTTCTATTTTCAGTTTCTTTTCAAACACCTGACAAGAGAATCAAACAGTTTGGATTCTGATGATACACAGGTTTACATAGTTACTAAAATTGGAATCTTAAGTGTGGAAAGAGATGACAGCCCACTCCTGCCCAAAGAAATATCCATTAGCTTATAGTTTTAGCTTTTTGCCTTTAGAAAGATACTTTGACAGACAACCTGATAAATGCATTTGACAATTGGAATACCATGGTTCTGGTAACATTGGGTTTTATGTAATTCCAAAGGTATGTACAAGCTAACTCTCTATCTGTTGAATATTCATGTAAGAAATAATGATGTCATGAATATTTATTACCTGAATTTTGTAATGGCATATGTACATAGGGGATTTTGGTGTTGATAGAAACTGTAGAGTCAAATCTATTACAATTCCATAAGCAAACAGCAGACCCTGATCAGACAGAATCAGATATTTAATATAATCTAGGCAAACAGAACAGACCCTGATCAGACAGCTCCTGCAAGAGTATTTAGCAGTATATGTATGAGCAGGCCATCTGGGTTCAAATAAGGCATACAAACCTTATAAAACCCAAGATGTCATTCAGGAGCTGCTCTACATGTGTACCAGTACACAGGATCCAAGGAACCAGCAATAACAGGGCACCATTTTTATCATTGACATTTTTATCATTGAAATTTCTTCTTGCAGGTGATCATGAAGGAGGACCTGATGGTATGGACTTCGACGAGGACAACAATCTCCTTGTTGCTAATTGGGGCAGTGGGCACCTGGAGGTCTTCTCACAAAATGGAGGGAAGCCCATTACTCGTATAAAATGCCCATTTAACAAATCCAGCAATATCCACTTTGTACCAGGAGCCAGTACAGCTTATATCACAGAGCATGAATTTCATGGATTGTGGAAGTTTGACTGGAAGCACAAAGGAAAGATGCAATACTGTGAAACTGGGAACTAATACTAATTTGAAGGACTTCATCAGTTGCACTAGTGATATGCTTGAAACATTCCTACTTGTTCTAAAGTCTCATGATATGAGACAATTCAATCTAATAGATATGCTTGGTGGCTGATAACTGCTGCTGTAAATATACATGTATAGTCTTCCAGTATTCATTTGAAAATTGTATCATAAGATAAATCAACATTCCTTAACTCCATGAATACTCATGTAAGAAATAATGACATCATGAATATTTATTTGCTGAATTTTTAAATTGGCACATTTACACATGAATTTGATTGCCCCCTATCAAAGTGGATGGGGCATATTGTTTATGCCCTGTCTGTTTGTTGCACATACATACTTCAAACTTGGCATGCATGTGCAACTTATTGAGGTGAACATTAGGGTCAAGGTCGAATTTAGATTGGCGATAATTTTGTCGCCATTCAACATACATCCTTCAAACTTGGCATGCATGTGCAACTTATGGAGGCAACTTATATCTACTTGATATTCATGATGTTATTATTTCTTACATAAATTTTCATGGAGTAAAGGGTTTCTATGCATCCTTCAGTGCCTTATGACACATCATAACATTTTGCTCTGATATTTCATTACAAAATTCAATGGTTCTACATTTTAATTTTATAATTGTTGTGTTGATTCTATTTACTGGAATGAGGAATATATTTTTGTCTCATTGTTTTGGCAATTATGTTTTATAATGGTGCTGACCGAATGTGGTATTTTCAGTTTTACTGACATGATTGAAAGTTGGTTTAAATAGTGATGTTTGTAAGAATGACTGATTTTTGTCAAGCCTGCTTGTGGTCAGCTCAGTAGCCCCCAAAATGATTGTTGAGTTAACATGTATCTCTTCTGGCATTGAGTGTACATTCTTCTATGTATTTCTTCTGGCCATAACTTTTTCTTCCTGGACAGGTTTAATATAATTTGGCACATGTCCGAAACATCAGTAGATGGTGTATTGCATGCAAGAAACACGACTCTAGGATCACTGATTTTTATTTCTTATTTTTTTTATTTCCTTTTCCGTAGACAGATTTTAATATAATTTGTCACGAGTAGACAATGTGTTGTGTACAAGAACCATAAGTAGCATCACCTATTATGTTAGTTTCCCTTTTATAACCCTTTACTCCATATAAACACCCTTGCAAATAATAGACCCAGATCAGATGACTCCTGCAGGAACAATCTGATCAGGATCTGCTCTGCTTATGACACATTAGAGATCTGATTCCACAATGTCTATCATTGTCAAAACCTTAGGTGTTTATATGCGATCATAAAAATGCAGCCAATAAATATCTGTTGATGTCATTATTTCTTGCACGAATATTCATGGAGTAAAGGGTTAATCTGCTGTTGTCTATGTCTGGGTCAGAACTTATTTTGCATGGACAGATTTATTTCAATATAACTGAATATGTCTTAGTTATGTTTTTTCAATAATCTGGGTTTTTTTTTCAATATGGATTCTGTCCACACTAGGTTTTGACATGGTGCCTATGGCACTTTGTTATCTTCAACATTTTTATTGAACTTTGTTATTGATATACATGTACAATTTGAAATGTACGCTTAGAAACTTTTCTGAACCCTTTACCTGTTCAATATACATGTAAGAAATAATGACGTCATGAATATAATTAGATTTTGTAAAACAGCTCATGAACACAGGAACTTTTGGCTAAAACAGAAACTGTAGAATCAGATCTACATTACCTGTATATCATAAGCAGGAGCCGTCTGATCTGGGTCTACTCTGTTTGCAAATGAATGAAAGGGTTTTTATATGACGGAAAGGGTTATCTTCCTAATGGTTGTAAATTGTTGGATACAATACCGGTATTGTCAGAATAGTGTGTGTGTGTCGAGAGATCTTTGCAATATCTGGCTTGCATTGCTTTACATTTCATTCACATCCAAAGCCTGGGCTATTTAATTTCCAGCTAACAATATTATTTATGCCTGTTTACAATTATGACACTAGTCATGACTTTTTCACGCTTGGTGGCTTTTCATGTTGAAACAATATAGAATTTTGGAGATATTTTCATATTAAATATATATTTATAGTTTTACCAGATGATGTCTATGCTTAATATAAATGGACAATTTTAATAAATATATGGTGTAAACAGATGCATTCTTTTTATCTTTACTGTCATACAGAGGGCCAAATGAAAGGGACCAAGAGAAATTAACCAATTCATTTTCAAAGTTCTACAATAATATAAATTTATGAAGCATTGCTAATATGATTAATCATTTACTCCATTATTACGCCTATCTATGCCTTTGTAAACAGAGTAGACACAGATCAGACAGTTTCTGTAGGAGCCGTCTGATCAGGGTCTGCTCTTTTTGCTTTTGAAATAATATAGATACGATTCTACAGCTTCTGTCATGGCCAAAATTCCTGTGTTCATGTGCAGTTATAAAAAATAGTCTCATCAATATTCATGATGCATTCATGGAGTAAATGGTTAATATCACTAGAGAGGTTATTGTTATGGATGCATGTTTATCCTTCAGCACTCTACATGTAAGTTATGATAGGCTTTGCTATTGTGGATCCAGATCAGGCAGAATGACCTGATATCTCTGGGACACAAACTATAGCACTCTGATCATGTTTCTGACGAGAAATAAAAGGAACTAGAAAATTGTGTTTGTAAGACACAGCGATGCCCTCGTGGTGGTGCTTGACAATTAAAAAACTCTGACAACCATCTGAACGTACATGTGTGACAGACAGACGGATGGACAGGTGCAAAACAATTTCCCCTGACTACCGTCAATGGGGGAATAAAAAAGCTATTCTGAGCATTAATATATGACAGGTTTTGCAAATAATAATTGTTTAGAGTGATACATGAGTCTGCAAGTCAATCAAGTTGATAAAATTGATCATGTTGAAAAGCTGCCTCACTTTGTACATCTGTGAATGTGCACCTTTTGACATTTAACTATTTACTCCATGAATTTTCGTGCAAGAAATTATGTCATGAATATTAATCATGTCTATATTATTTCATAAGAAAACTGAGCAGACCCTGATCAGACAGATCCTACAGGAGCCATCTGATCTAAAAGTACATGTACAAGTCATGCAGGAAACACCACATACAATACACTGTTGCCCAAACAGCACCATGACAAAAAAACAACAACAGCAAATGTACATGCCTATCAAAAGACAAAAAGAGATATGCAAGACATAAGTGTTCTCTGTTTGCAAAGGCACAGAAAGGCATATTTATGGAGTAAAGGGTTAAAGCATGTTGCAGATAAAGGCATTTTCTTGCATAGTTTGTGATTCTTTCTCACAAGGAATCAACCAGAATGTTACAATCAAAACCCTTGTACCATTATGCAGTGATTGGAATACTTCTTGTTCACTCCAGCAATATTGTCTGAGCTACAGTAAAAGTACAGTACAGTAGTAAATACAGGTCTTCTAGCACAGTAAATCCTCTCTATAACAGCCACAAAATTGTGTTAATTAGCTGGTATTATAATTTAGTGACCGTTATAGAGAGGTTTTACTGTGCTAGAAGAGCTGTATTTACTACTTTTTTCTAAAATATACAATTATTTATGGTGATGATCTTCTCACTAGATAATGGCAACAATGGACCAGACGGAGTTGACTTTGACGAGGACAACTGCCTAATTGTGACAGATCAGCGCTCTGGCTACATTGAGGTGTTCCCACCTTCTGGAGGGTCGCCTGTGACTAGAATCAAGTGTCCCTTCTTCAGGCCTAGCAATGTTCACTTCTACCCCGGAACCAACACAGTCTATGTCACAGAGCATGAGTTTAATGGCCTGTGGAAATTTCAGTGGCGAAGGAAGGGAAAGAAACAGTACTGTGAAATGTCATGATATCTCAATGTACATGTATTTGAAAATGGTCTTAACCCTTCTCTTGCTGAATTTTTAAATAAGTTCTTTACCCATGCCCTGTTGTAGAATTACATATATCTTTACTGTGTACACATATTTCGCTGTGCAATCACTGCTGTGGAGTGCTCTGGTTGCACAATCAATTTGTAAATAGTGCAGACCCTGATGAGACAGCTCCTGCAGGAGCTGTCTCATCTGGGTCTTCACTATTTACAGGTAGGTATATTTACATGAATAGCAAGCGAAGGTTTAAAGACATTCCAGTATAAAGATCTAAAGCCATATTGTTGTTTTATCAATTATTAATATGCATGTCAAAATACAAACATTAATTCTAACTTGTGCCAGGATACAGGCATAAAAGAGAGCACGAGTTTGAGGGATATTATAGATAACTAGTATGACATACTCCGACAGCCAAATTTAACTGGTTCAACTACTCCAAATTATTTTTGCAATCTGAGGCCTGTATTGTGTGTACCAAACCCTCAGTTGTACCACTCTCAGAGAATTGGGGATATTATTACTGTATCAGATTTGCTGACTAGTCAATCTCACATTGGTTCCATTGTCCCAACAAACTATTACCGAATTCTATTGTGAAATTTTACACACTGAATATGCTGGACACACATGTATGGCAACACCTGTGATTGGCATACAGTGAAGAGTGAAGACAAAGTAGCTTTCTGCATTTTTTTCATCCTACATTAAGCAATCACTTGCTTTTAAATTATCCAATGTTATTAAGTGTTCGCATTAGAAAGATTCTAGGGTCAAGTCATATCGCATGCTACATGCATGCCTTTTTAACCAATTACTTCATGAAAATTCATGCAAAAAAAGTTTACTTACAGTAGCTGAATTGTTACAATGGCACCATGAGCATGGGAATGTTTGACCATGGCAGAAATCAGATGCATATACTTCATAAGCAAACAGAACTGATCAGATGTCTCCGAGCCTACTATGTTTAAGAAGGCATAATTACATGTATATATGGATAAACCCTTTCCGACTGAGGCTAATATAAATGCTTTTTCACGACTTTCCAGAGTAGACCCAGATCAGACAGCTCCTGTAGGTGCTGTCTGATCAGGGTCTGCTCTATTTACTTATAAGATTATATAAATCTGTCCTAGTTTCTGTCAAGGTAAACAAATCCCTTGAAAATTATAAACAAGAGGGCCATGATAGCCCTGATATCGCTCACCAAACAGTTGTCGGAGATTTTCAAAGTTTTCACTATGTTTCTATAGAAAACTTGCCACCCCTGGGGCGGGGCTTCATTTGAGACCAGGGGTATAATTCATATAATTTTTGTAGCGGACTTCAAGATGAATAATTGATGCCATGTGCCAAATATCAAACTAAAAGCCAAGAAACTTCCAGTTTCAGAGGAGAAGATTTCTACAGGTTTCACAATATGTTTCTATATAAAACAAGAATGCCAATGACAGTGTTAATTTTTCAGCAATCAACATTTCTAACAGATGACAGAAACTCAGTGTTAACCCTATCACTACTGAGCAAGACTTAACTGAAATTTGCACACAGTTTGGATTCTGATCTGACGCATATGTAACTTCATATGTGGTTTGTACAAGAGAATTAATATTGAGATTGATAAGTGAACAGATACACTGATAAGCTATGTATTGAATGCAGGGCATAGATATGAAAAAAACTTTAAGAGCTTTCTGAATTTTTAGAATTATCCATGTAGTTTTCTCAATCTAAAATGAGCGTGTGTTATTTATTAGTCTAAACACAATTTCTACTCTACTGAGACTAAGGGTGAATAATTACATAACACTCATGGCTAGCTAGAGTGCACTGGCTTCTGATGAATAAAGGGAAACCTTTAAACTGTAGTTTCTGATGTGAAGAAGCCTATTTTAAAGTATAACCCACAGGGCAGGGCCAATTTTAACCTCAGAACTATGATATTAACAAAATTCATAAAGGAATACTAAGTAAATCTATACGGCAAATATCTAAGCTCTGTGGCATGTAGTTTTTGGCCAGAAGATTTTTAAAGTTTTTCCTATGCATAACTAGTGACCTCGAGGGCTGTTTAAACAGCAGTCTGCTACAGAAAACTGGCCACCCCTGGGGTGGGGCCAATTTTGACCCTAGGGGCATTTGTAGAACACCCGAAGTTGAAGCTATGTGCCAAATATGAAAGCTGAGAACCTTCCAGTTTCAGAGGAGAAGATTTTCAAAGTCTTCACAATATGTTTCTATTGAAAACTGGCCACCCCTGGGGCGGGGCCAATTTTTACCCCAGGGGCACAATTTTTGTAGAGGACCTGAACATGATGCTATGTGCCAAATATGAAAGCTGAGAACATTCCAGTTTCAGGAGAAATTTTCAGTTTTCACTATAGTATATGTTTCTATTGAAAACTGGACACCCCGTGGCGGGGCCAATTACGACTCCAGGGGCATAATTTTTGTAGAGGACCTATAAGTGATGCTATGTGCCAAAGATGAAAGCTGAGAACGCTATAGATTCAGAGGAGAACTTTTTTAAAGGTTCAAATTGTTGACGACAACCGTCGACAGACATCAGGCAATCACAAAAGCTCACGCTGAGCACTTTGTGCTCTGGTGAGCTATAAAAACAACTTACAAGGTAATAAATATTCATAAAGTGACAAATTCATGTGTAAATGTTCATTATGGAAAAGGTTCAGGGTTAGTTGTAGAATTGGACAAAAATCCAATTCTAAGTTCAGAAAGAATCATCCTTTCTTCAACAAAGTTTTTCAAAATATTCAAGGACGTAACTCATATTTGTTTCTAGCCCGATCACTCCATTCACTTTAAATGTTGAAACTTTAAAATTATGCATTATTTTGGGAAGCTTCTATTCGATCTTAATCAAATGTGACGACAGTGTCTATGAGCATTATATTATGGCCTGATAAACAGTTTTATAATCCTTGATTGCCTATATCAATGTAATGTAGGGTTAAGATTGTTGAACTGCCAAAAAACCGATAAAATTTGCACTGTTTAGTCTGCTGAACTGACAGACATACATTGTCTGTTTTAAGTTTTAACCCTCAATGTGATTAATATACATGCAAGAATCTGTCCATAATGAATACAATGTGTATTTATTATTCTTTAACCCGTTACTGCATAAATATGCCTTTCTACGCCTTTGCAAACAGAAAGACCCAGATCAGATGGCTCCTATAGGAGCCGTCTGATCAGTTTGCTTATGCTTAAATATAGATACAGTTTCTGCCATGACCAAACATTTCTGTATATGTGTGCTACAGTATTATAACAATCTAAATCAATATTCCTGATGTAATTAGTTCTTCAATGAATATTCAAGGAGTAAAGGGTTAATTAAAAGTGCAAGAATTTGTCCATAATGAATACAATGTGTATTTATTATTCTTTAATTAAAAGTAGAAAACAAAGTAATTATTGCAAACAGTAGAGAATCAGAGAATCATAGGCTATTTTTAGACCCAACCTCTTTGAATAAATCTACCGAAAAGGAGCATTTACTACAGAAAAGGAAAGTATTAGAAATGTGTAGTTTTATAACCATTGTGAGCAAAATTTAATGCTCTATTTATCACAATAGTTTCAATAGTGACTTTTACAGAGGTGTAGAAAGGCATATCTATGGAGGAAAGGATTTTTAGATATTTCAGATTAAGATTTTAGTTTCTGCCAAGGTAAATATATCATGAACCATAATACTTATTCAGCTAATACATACTCATAATGTCAAAATTTCTTATATTCTGAATATTTAACAGGGAAAGGGTTAAAGGTATGAGTTTCACTGTTATAACAAAATACAATATATATATATTATTTTGTACTTTTTATTAAATCTTAAGTTACCTGACACTTTTCAAAATATCAAAACTAAGTTCACCTCATAAAAAGTAACATGCCATATATATTTCAACCTCAGGTTCTGTATAACATTGACATAAATACAGCAGGATACTACGTTCTATTACTCTTCTTGTTAAATTGTTCATCACAAAATCATGTCGTAAACTCCATAATGATTTGGAATCTGGACGCCAAAACTTTCTTCACTTCACAATTTTGTCTCTATCAATAGTAAGCATGTCTTCTATTTAAACAACTTTGTTTAGAGCATCTAGGCAATCCAATGCAATCTGGGCTTCTGCTTTGTCTGCTGGATTCTGGGCTCTTGCAAACGCTTCATTGGCTTTCCTCATACTGTCAGAAATGGCCTAAAGAATATACCAGATGTAATTTTATAAACAACAATAACAAGAGTGTTCGAAGGAACACATGTGCCACCTGCTCGCAGATCACACAAAAACTGTTAATCCGCTGGAGTGCCTAAATCAGAACAAAAACTCAAAAAGTATTGCATGTAGAGTGACAAACCTTGGTTAAATCAATGAGAGGAAGACAATGCGAAATTTGAAAGCTCTATAATGATTAGTTTAGAAATGACGGGCAAAAAAAGGGAAAGTGTGATGGACAGACAGCGGAAAAGTGATCCCTAAGTGACACACTGCCTCTTGGCAGGTGACACAAAAACAGGAGTGTTCATAAGATCATATGTCACCTGCTCAAGTGAAAGTGTGACAGACAGATGACAGACAAGTGATACCTATGTGTCACCCTGCTTACAGCAAGTTAAACAATATTTTTTAAAATATCTCCAGGACTCTAAGAGATACTCATAACTGTACTACCTCCTAGTCTAATGAATATTCTGGGGGAGTTACATTTTTTGTAACACTTTCTCTGTTCAATTTACGAATTTATGATATCATGAATATTAATACATGTATTATTTATCAGCTGAAGTTTTATAATGTAAACTTTTCAATGAAATTTTTTACTTCCACAAAAACTGTAGAATCAGAATCTATATTATGTCAAAAGCAAACAACAGACCCTGATCAGACTGCTCCTATAGGAGTCGTCTGGTCTGGGTCTGCTCTTTGCAAATGCGTAAGAATGGGTTTATATGAAGGAAAGGGTTAAAAGGGGCTTCTACACTGGAGGTTGCCATCAACCATTGCTTAATGCAGAATGAAAGCAATGCAGAAAACTCCATGAATATTAATTAGCTGATTGTTCAAAATGGCATGTGTATATATGTACAGAAAGTTTGGGTATTGGTGAAAATTATACAGTCAAATCTATTATAATTTTATCATTACCTGCGGCCTGCATCAAGCTATTGCATGTCTTTACTGTATGTGCAGTAGTGAATTTTAGAACAATTCAATATGATTATAAAATTTGGATGGGACCAAATTCATAACTCGAGTTCCATAGGTTCCACTGTATTATGATCACAAATTTATATTTGAAACTATGACATAATTTCACCTTGCTTTAAGCAGCCACCTGCGTTTAACACTAAACTATCTTAAAACCCCAGAATTAGACCTATTTCTAATGGTCATTGTAGATTACTGTATTCTTACTAAAAAATGCCCCCACTCTAACAAACATCTCCTTACTTTTGGGGAGAAACTAACGATCAATACATCAACTAATATTCTATATAAATAACCATTAAATAAAGAAATAAAGGTTTTTCAAAAATACAGGAGGTAGCTTAATGCAGACTAAAAGTTATGCAAAAAGCTCCCATACGATATCTTTTTGCAATGCTCTCATTCTGCATTAAACAAGTTAAAACAACTACAATGTACATCCGTACAAGATGGAAGAAGCTCCTTTTAAAAAATGTAACACCCCGGCAGCATTTATTACAAATAATACGGTAGTTTACCAATGCAGTTAGAACTCTTACCTGTTTATCAAAGCTGTCTAATGTATATGCTTCCTCTGCCAGAATTTGTACAGTAGAGTCTGCATTTACTGTCACAGACCCTGTGCTTACTGAAAAAATAAATTGTATAAGGTATGACTGGTATTTGCAAATACATGTAGCTTGGTTCCAGGCAGCCTGACACTCTGTCAGTAGTTTCTAAAATAGTTGAATAAATCTGAATAAAGCAAATATTGCTCCATTCAGGGTTTAGGAAGTTCTCTCTTTTTTTCCCTTAAGTATGATAAGATTTCATTCTCGGCAGCAAAGAATTTAACCCTTTACTCCATAAATACGCCTTTCTATGCCTCTGTAAAATTCACTTCTTGAAACCAATGTGATAAATACAGCATTTGCTCCTATAAGAGCAAATGCTCTATTTATCACAATGGTTCAAACTACAAAATTCTAAAATTTTACTTTTCTCTATTAAATGCTCCTTTGGGGTAGATTTATTCATAGAGGTTGGGTCTAAAAATAGCCTATGGAGGAAAGGGTTAAGTATGATAAGATTTCATTCCTGGCAGCAAGGAATTTAACCCTTTATTCCATAAATACGCCTTTCTATGCCTTGCATACAGAGTATACTCAGATCAGACAGCTCCTGAAGGAGCCATCTAACCAGGGTTAAAAAACAATATATTATAGATCTATATCATTCTACAGTTTCTACCATGGCCAAAACATCCTGGGTTCATGGCTTATCAAAAAAATAAACTAAAAAATAATCATGATGTCATTATAAATATTTCTTTCAGAAATATTCAGGGAGTAACGGGTTAAAAATATATGCACATATCTATACCACTACTCTATGCGCACTCCTACACCTTTGCACTGCTACCTGTGAGTCTGTCTGTCCTAAAATAATTTCAGATCAAATACTTCTAAAACATGTAAGTAATTAATAGTCCTACAAATCTGTCTTAGTTTACAATTCTTCAGAGTTCGAGTCTGAATTCATTCTAAAGTAGCTGATCAGTCAGATTATGCACTTGACTCAAACTCTAAGATACGGATGCTTGAGAACTCAAGCGAACATACCTGTCCTTTGGACACATTGTAGTTTCATTTGCAATTGTCAGACATAATATTTTAATAAGCAACTTTTAGGAAAATTGTTATCCCCTGCCAAAAAGAGAAATGAAACACTACAGAATATGGCAGATTTTTTATGATATGTACTTTCAAATGTTTTAATTTTTTTCTTAACCCCTTCCCTGCTTTTTCAGACCATTCCAAACAGAGTAGACCAAGATCAGGTGGCTCCTGTAGGATCCATCTGATAAGGGTCTGCTTGGTTTGCTTATGAAATTATAACAGATCAGTTTCTACCAATACCAAAATATTCTGTGTACTTATGAAAACTGTGCTAGTAAATTAATATACTAATCATATTGACTACATGCCAGTACCAAGTTCGAATGACATCTGAACCACCAATACTAAAATATGGCTAAGGACAGGAAAAATACTATTTAAAATGGTTATTTGAAAGTAAACAAGATGTGTTTGTGAAACACTATGCCCCCGATTATCGCCAATATAATTTGACCTGTAATTTTACCTTGATATATGACTTTGACCTGAGTAAGTCACCCCTAAAAATATTCACCTCAATAAAATGCACATGGTGATGCATGCTAAGTTTGAAGTGCTTCCGAGGTAAAAAATCTTACTACAAAGACCTATGTAACAAAGGTTGGTAGTGAGTGGAAAGCCTACTTTGCATAGTATATCAATTTACTAGGTATGGCGCTTGGACAGCCAGATCTGGTGTAGAACTTGCCAAAACCCAAAATGTTTCACTGCCTTTTCCAATACTAATTCATGTCATACAAATATTGCCCTATTGTGCAGGTATCTGATGAATATTCTTGCAAGAAACAAGAGCACCGCAAGCGGGTGCCAACTCGTCTGTCGGCATTGTCAAAATGAACATGCATACCAAAAATGAATGTTGTTTTGGTCAATGTTAAGATTTCGGACGCCGGAGTCTTTAAAACAGACGAGCTAAAAATGACACCATGAATATTAATTGGATGAATTTTTATGATGGCACATGAATTTCTGGCTATGGCAGAAACTGTACAATCAGAAATATATACTTCCATAAACAAACAGAACAAACCCTGACTAGACAGCTCCTACAGGTGCCATCTGATATGGGTCTGCTCTGTTTGCAAAGGGAACAAAAGATGTCTCCATCAACCTAAAAGGATTAAACCATGAATTACAATGCCAGTGGCGAGGAGTCGTGGACGATAGGGCTGTGATTACATGTAATTTCAAGACCCAATTTACCTAAATAAGCAATCCAACAATGTCTTAACCCTTACTTCAAAGTACACCTTCTTATATCTTTACAGAGTAGATCCATATCAGCCAGCTCTTGTAGGAAACCTCTGATCTTGGTCTGATGTGTTTGCTTATGGAATAACTACATCTGATTCTACATGTTCTGCAAGGGTCAAAGAACTATGTTCTGATAATGTTCATGAATGATTTATGACTTCCACGAACATTCATGACATTAATTGTTATGAAACTATTAACACTTTCCTTCATATAAATGCTTTTTCATGCATTTGCAAACATGGTAGACTCAGCTCAGATGGCTCCTATAGGAGCTGTCCATGGAAAAAGGAAAGGGTTAACTTTCATAGTTTAACCCTTTCCTTCATACAAATGCTTTTTACATCTTTTTGCATACAGAGCACACTCACTCCTGTAGGAGCTCTCTGATAAGGGTCTGTTCTGTTAGCTTATGAAATTATTATATCTGTTTCTACAATTTCTGCCAATACCAACACTTCGTGACTTTGTGTACATATGTTAATTTTAAAATTTCAGCAAATAAACATTCATGTTGCCATTACTTCTAGCATGAATATTCAACAGGGAAAAAGTTAACCATTTCCCTGTTCAGTATTCATGCAAGAAATAATGACAACATTTTGCTTTGACAAAGCTGTAGAATCAGATCTCTACCATGTCAAAGGCAAACAGAGCAGACCCTGATCAAACGGCTCCTATAGGAGCCATCTGATCTGGGTCTACTCTGTTTGCAAATGCGTGAAATGGCGGCTATATGTAGGAAAGGTTTAAGGCTTACCAAAGTATTTTGTTACAGCTCCTTTATCATCTGTTACGACTACTACTCCAGGCTTCAGTGCTGCTATTGTAGGTACATGATCTGCCAGGATGCCAAAGTCCCCAGACATTGATGGTACATCGACTTGCTTAATATTGGCATCTCTATAGTATACCTGAAAAGAGGGCATTATGAGAAATACATGAGGAGAGCTATCTTCTGGTCTTCAGAATTGCAGATAAACTTTTAGATGCAGCTGATTAATAAAGCAATTGTGCTATCAACAAATTAATTGTCTACTTACTTCGCCATTTCCCATTTTTTAATTTAAATGGATATTGCATAAAATTAACTGAGTAAATACTTACTTAACCTTGCATTTGGAACCATTACGAGTTAGCAACAAGCTTATTTGACTAGTGCGAGTGAATTTGGCTTGTATGAGTTTATTTAGCTTGCCCAAGCTTATTCGGCTTGCGGTTAGCTTGCATTTGAAACGATTACGAGCTGGTGACAAGCTTATTTAGCTTGTGCAAGCTTATTTAGCTAGCGCAGGCTTATTTGGCTCATGCAAGCTTATTAAGCTTGCACAAGCTTATTAAAGTTATACCTGTACTATGAACAAAACTATCACAATAAGTTGACATATTCATTATTGTTACAACCTTAACTCAGTACACTTAAAACTTTACATCACATTATTTTTGTAAATGTTTATATTTGTTCAATTGATACAAACCACATTTAAATCAAAATCACAGTAACATCCATTTCTAGACTTTGACAAAACGACTTCCCTCAATTTTGTTTGACAAAGTTGTTTAAACCTATATGAATATAAAAAAAAAAAAAAGTACCGAGTTATAGTTAAAAATAAGTCTACTTTCAGTCTGAAAGACCGTTCAGCTGACTGTACATTTACTCCCCTGGTCACCGAGTCATTCGCCTACAATATTGAGCACTGCTAACATATGGCGCAATCATGCAGCCGCAGTACCGGATGATCCTCACCTCACATGTACCCATTTTAACCCATGGGTGGAAAGGAGGTGCGGGTGGGAGATACTGAAAAGCGTCTCTTATGATCGGCCTATGTAAGGCATCTCCAACAGCCATGCTGTTGGGTTAACCCTTTAGCGACATGGTTAAGAGTGTCGGGCTAGTAGTCCAGAGGTCCGGGGTTTGAATCCCGTTAGAGGCCAGTAACTTTTCCTCCATTAGTGTTACTTCATCTCTGAAATTTCCGGGAGGAACGGGATTTGAACCCCGGACCTCCGGACTGGTAGTCAAGCGCGTTACCACTAGACCACCGCACACCATGGATGCCAAAATTAGTACATAATTACATTCCTCACATATGATTGTGACTGAAATTAGTGTCCTTATTATTGTATACGAAAATAGAGCTAAATGTATATTCCGAAATTCTTTTTAATCAACTGTTACCCCACCCACCAACTATGTTGCCGGGTAAACGAACAAATACATACATCTGATGGAGTGGCGAAAGTAAATGACATATCGGCGTATGATCTGCATGTTTGTTGATGCGCTGTTGCCAATCTTTGGCACTGCGACAGTATCCTTGGAGCTTTTAGAATTTGCCGAAACAGTGCCATACTTGCTATCTCTGGGAACTAGCGAAGGGCATTAAGAGGGGACGTAACTCTACAAAAGCATGTGGTTAGGAATAATTCTTTGACGGGGTGTTGGTGGTTTCGTCAAACTACCGGTTCGTCAAACTGATATTACACATAGTAAACGGAATGTGGTTTCGTCAAACTGATAGTTATATTGTGGCTACAGTATACATTGCGACATTGTTTAGTGTTGCGACAGTGAAATTAAATTAGGATAATAGTTAAAATTCAAAATGTATTATTAACTGCTTTGAACTTAGAAAAGAACTTAATTAATATGAAATGAATATTGATGAGAATGGGTGTACGAATAGATGATACAAATAAAGGTTGTTAGTGATTATTTTTTTACAATAGATTTTTGTGTTTAACATATTGTTTAAGTGATAATTAAACTTTTACCTAACCTTTGTCGTACTTTTAACAGCGAACATTTGTTGCGAGCACGTACGTACTGTGAGACTGAAGACATATTATTGGTTGTATTTGGGTTTTTCTAAAGTGTTGATAAATTTGAATTTTCTTCTTCCTCTCCAATAATGGCTATCCGTCAATTACTGAACGATTATGGACATGCGTGGAGGTAATCTCGCATGGCCATCACCACGCATGGCCATACTCGTTCAGTAAAAAGAGATAGATTGTCATGTCTCCCAGGCTACTTAGTCCACCAAGGAGGACATGGCAATAGTGAATATTTACAAAACAAACAGGCCTACTCTAGCTTTTATATCAGGCTATTTGTAGACTATGTGTATGGTGAAGAAAGGAGTGTTAGATAAAAGCTTCTCGCTTCTCAGTCGTGCTAGATAAGCTGAGTTACTAAAATAGCCGTACTAGAAATCCTTATCTGGAACACCCCGTGACTAGTGTATTCATACGCGCGATTGGGTAAAATCAATACAAGGGAAGGACTTCTTACAGAATTATACCAACATTTCTATAGGCAACAACCTTATGAATTGAAATTAATATAAGTAATTAGCACGAATATGAAATTCTTTTTATCATATAAACACTTTAAAAGCCTATTTAATTAACCGAAGACGTTGTTTTGTAGTCACTCAGTCAAAACGTAACGTTTGTGGTTGTCATAACAAATGACGTCATTAGAGGGTTAATACACTTTTTTTCGGGCAATAACATCTGCAGTGTCCCGAGGGACTGTTGTTGACCCGAGCCCGAAGGGTGAGGGCAACAACATTCCCGAGGGACACTGCAGATGTTATTGCCCGAAAACAAACGTGTATTAACGCTATTCTTGCATAAAACCAATTTTCTGCTCTCCTGCATCAATTTAATTCTTCAAAATACAGGCAAAACAACGGCAGCAAAACTATACACTTCTTTGACACTTCGGCGATTTATGCTGTTTCCGGGCCACTGTTTTCTTTTCGACGTCAATTCATGATTGTATCAAATACCGTTGACACGGAATTTCATTCAATATGTCTATCACTAAAAACAGTTCATTGTCGGTGCTCCTGGAAATACTCACACCCCGGCGTTCACCTAGCTTAGGTCAAAACGCTGTAGCATTCGCGTCCATTGTTTACCTTAGGCCCGTAATAGGTATAATTAAAACCGGTCAACATAAGCGCGTGAGCACGAGAATCGCCTTGTTAATACATGGTCTAGCGGAACTACAGCAGCACGTTTTATGCAAGAATTTGGTGTCACGCCTAAAGTTATGCTGCGGTCTGTTGCTATTAGATATGGAAGTCGTATTACGCAATGTAAAGTAGTACTTCACAAATTCGTTAATTTTCTTGGTTTTAGGGCGTATTTCAGCGAGAAAAATAATCAAGCATGGGATTTGTTAAAGCCGGGGGGTTCTATACCCTCGGTTGGTCTGTTCCTATCGGAAACTCGCTAAAGCTCGTTTCCGACTGGAACAGACCAACCTCGGGTATAGAAACCCCCGTCTTTAACAAAACCCATGCTTGATTCTATTAATCTGTTCTGTCTAAGGGATGTGAGGCAAAGTAGCAAGTGCTGATCTGAATGCTATGACAGAATCAGCACTGACTATATATGCCGACAGAGAGTTCCATTCAACAACAGTAATCTGATGGTGAGTGGGGTGTCTGATAAGCTAAACGACGGAAGTGTCTTGACTGGTGTGAATTAATATGGTTTGATGTACTGTGATGGTATAATGTCAACAAGTCCATAATGGATTTTATAAAAGAGACTGTGTCGGCCAATCTGTCTTCTTTTCTGGGGTGAGTCCCAATTCAATTGATTTAAAGTTTCTGTTACTGTCCCCGGAGTTTTTGAATAATTATTGGCAGTAAATCTAGCCGCTCTTCTTTGTACATTTTCTAGTTTCTGGATGTCACTCCAATTTTTACCAGTTTCAACAATTTAATGGTTTTAAAACAAATACAAATTGTTTTTATATTGAAGTTAAAATTGTAAACCGCTCCTTAATTTTCACCCGTCAGTAATAAATTCAGTGAATTAATTATGCATGCTGCCATTGTTTCTTACCTGAATATTCATGTAGTAATTAAAGGGTTAAAGTGGATTTCCTCATTGTTTACATATGATAAGGTTGTTTAAGTCAACTGCATAAATTTCGCACCATTTTATGCTTTACTTGGTGAATATTCGTGCAAGACTTCGACCGTTGTGGTTATTTAATTAATCATTGTGTTAGAAATATGAAATGACACATATTGTCATGGCATGAGCAAACAGGACAGACCCTGATCAGACCGGTTGCTAAAGGAACTGTCGGATGTGGTCCTGTCCTACTTGCAAATGTGTAAAGTAGAAACATGTTCAAATTATCTATTGTGAAAAATATTTCCTCTTTTATAAGAAGTGAAAATTGATTTTCCATTGAAAAATGATTAATTAAGATAAAATAATCGATTTCGGAGCTTTATACCACCACCAAATGATGAACATCTAATTTAAACACTTAACTCTCATATATGATTGAGTTAAGACTGGGGCATGAAGATGATCACAGTATTCTATTGAGTTTGTCCACAAAGTTTCACCTTTTCCCCAGAAGTCTTGAGTTTTGTTTGCAACATTTCAGAATCCTCTTGTATATGAGCAGATACGAAGCAGCGATCATATGAATGTATAATGACAGGCAGATGGACAAATATATGATGCGATCACAATTATGGATCGGCATAAACATATTTTTTTCCATGAAAAAAAGTCATATTATCTAAGTTCCAGTCAAGTAAAGAGTAAAGTAATATCTATTGCTAAGTCATATACATTAACTATTTGCTTGATAAATACATATAAAAATTACGCATTTGCAAACATTTAACTCAGATATCTCCTAATAAGGATCTGCACTGTTTGTTGTTGACTAATTGTGTTGGTGCAGTTGTCTAGTGGTAACGCACTTGACTACAAATCTGGATTTCAAATCCCGGTCCCTCCCGGAAGTTTCAGAGACGCTTTTCAGTGTCTCCCACCCACACGAGGTTGCCTCCTCTCCACACAGGGATTAAAATGGGTACATGTGAGGGTCATTAGCCGGTACTGCGGCTGCATGATTGCGCCATATGTAAGCAGTGCTCAATATTGAAGGCGAATGGCTCAATGATCTGGGGAGTAAATGTACAATCGGTTGAGCGGTCATTCTGACTGACAGTAAACTAGGTACTTTACTTTTTTTTACTTATAGAATTCGGATTCTACAGTTGATCATTATAAACATTCAAGTGGATTTTGTGTTCCAAGAGATATTCTATATCATCTTCACAAGTTGACGTGTTTGTTCTGTATCGTATCACATGGTATTTTTAAGATTTGCTTTCTTTGACCTTGGAAATCAATAGGGTTCAATGTCTCTTCATGTGAACAAAGCATGTATTGTTTGATACTACGATGTGCTACAGTTTGCTATGTATCGTGTTCACAACTGACAAACACACAGACACATACATTTCTTTTGAGGGGATAATGACAGTTGACATTTTACTATAGCAACATATGAAAACCAAGCCCCATCCCTGGCATTTCATGGCAGCTATGCTTTGGACAAAATACTGTTTGAACAATTGTAAAACAGGATCACATTTAGAGCAGCACTTAGAAACTGAAATCCATACAACGGATTAAGATTTCATTTAAATTTTCAATATACATGTAGTCATTTATAGAAGTGATTTTAAAATCGCATTAACCCGATCACCAAACTAATTCTGCAAACTTATATTGACGTTTTTTCTTTTTCAGTATATTCATAGGAAACAGTACTAGTTTGGTATAGAGCCACTCATTATACCTTATTGCAAACTGTTCAAGAAAATAGGACAATGGGTCAAGACAAGAGTGTTTATTTTTTATTTTTCTGTTGCCAAGGTAACCAGAGTTCTACATGACCTGGACCCAAGGTTAGAAAAATTCTATGTCCATTCTCAAGCAAATGATAATCAAAGAGTTTAGTAAAGTAGAAAAATAACTGAGAAATGAGGCAGGAATTATTACCTAGTTTCATCTGTTGCTCAGTACAGAACACACGGAACCAAAATGGCGTGACAGCTCAATTTATACAAATAGGAAAAGTCACATGAGGTTTCTATGTGAATCCACATTAGTTTTATTTAGAACGAACTTCGTTTTGATATTAATATGTTATTGTTGTCTGCATGAAACGTAAGCATCGATTCAGGCAGATTGTTTCAATTGTTTAATTGACCTGACCTATCAGATATTCAAGACTCAAACTCTGATGTTTTATAAATTAAGGAATGGGAATCTTTGAACAACTTTTTGAATCATTTGTACCTACCCATCTATGCAGTTTCAACATATTGAGGGATGTTTAAAGAACCAGGACATATGGAAGAATGGACAGATCAAAGTAACTTTTATTTAACCCTTTCCTTCACATAAATGCCTTTCACGCATTTGCAAACAGAGTAGACCCAGATCAGACATCTCATACAGGACTCTTAGGAGCTATCTGCTATCTTTGCTAATGCAATTGGATAGACGTTTCTTTACTTTTTAAAATGGCTACAATGTCCCACCTTCCACTATAACTATTTTGTCCATGAATATTCAGTAGGTGTTGAACTTTAGAATGAATATAGAACAGGGAGAGGTTTAAAGCACTTGGTGACCAACCTATAAATAGTTCATTAATGTATTTTACAATAACCCTCACACAGCTCTTACAAGCTTGTTCAAATTTGGATCTACAGTAAAACCTCTCTATAACAGGCACTAAATTACATCAATTATTTTGTGTTAAAGGCAGGTTGCTGCTTAAAGCAAGGTGAAAGTAAAATAGAACGATCCTATAGGAGCGTTCTGTTTTACTGTCACCTTGCTTTAGGCAGCAACCTGCCCTAAATATCAACTAATTTACACAACTTTGTGGCCGTTATAGAGAGGTTTTACTTTAGTTTAAATTTTGATCAAGGTTTTGAGAAGCTATTTGGACGGAGTTACTTGGCATCTCATCTGGATCTAAGCTGTTTGCAAATGCAAAGAATGTTGCAGGTTGGGGAAGACTTTGAATAAAGGATTGGGAGTAAACTTAAAACAAAAACATATTCCTGTTAATATCTAATAAACATGTGTTATGTAACTAAGGCACACAATCTGTTGCAAATTATTCTAAATAATCTGGAATAGTAACCTTTAGTTAAGTTAACCCTGCACATCATAATTATGCTTTTTTAACACATTTGCAAACAGAATAGACCCTTAAGCTTATGGACTACTGCTTCAGCCATGGCCAAACGTTCTCTTGCTCATATGCCATTAAACTTATGCTTACGTCTGAATGAATATTTATGGAGTAAAGGGTTTATAGTTAATACTGCGATAATATCGTAGAAATTAATCAGATACATCGCTGATACTTGCACATATGTTATTCAACTCCTTGCACACCAAATAATTTCCAATTGCAAAAACTGACATCTGCAATAATTTTCAAAGGTGTTTTGTCTTCCATTTTTATGATTAAATAAGACATGAAAATCAAACAAGATTGAATCCTTAATATTCTATGCTCACTTACCAATAAAATTGCATCTCATCTGGCCCCAAACTGTTTGAACAGCTTATCACAAATTTGTGGTTAGCATGCAAAGAGCATTAAGATGTTATTTAAGCATTACACAGTATAAACCCTTTACTCCATGAATATTCATGTAAGAAATGACATCATAATTATTAATCCGAGTAATTGTTTACCTTATAATAGCTTATGAACACAGGTTTTTTTTACCATGGCAGAAACTGTAGAACCATCTATCCTACATCATAGGCAAACAGAACTTCAGCAAACAGTCCTGGGTCCATGCTTTTAAAACTTTTAGTTGAGTCTGAGATCGTTCTCAAGTTTTTGATTGGTCAGATTTGAGCCTCTGGCTCAAATCTGACCAACCAAAAGCTTGTGAACTCAAATATGACCAATCAAAAGCTTGAGAACGAAACTCAGACTCAACTAAAAGCTTTATAAGCATGGACCCAGACCCAGGTCAAACTGCTCCTGAAGGAGCAAAGCAGATTGATCTGGATGTGCACTGTTTGCTATTACATCAGTCAATTTTAAAGTTATCAAAATCATGACAAGAGGACTTATTCAGATCTATTGATCGCTTCATGAATATTCGTTATCTTAATTTTAATAAGAGAAACAATTCAAGGGAGTTTTGGGTTAGACAAAAACTGTAGGTTCATATCTTTATACTTTCATTAGCAAACATAGTCTACCCTGATCAGACAGCACCAACAGGCGACATCTAAGCTGGGTCTACTCTGCAAAGATATGAACAATAGCACTGCATCTTCACATCATGAAACCCCCATTTTTTAAAATTATTCTATCATCATGTTATGTTGTCATTTTGAAACAAACATCATATATAATTAACAAATGGAAACTATGCATATATCATAAACAAGAGGGCCATGAGGCCCTGAAGCGCTCACCTGAGATAACCCAAGGGGCGGGGCCATTTTTGACCAAGAAGTCATCATTTGTACAACATTGGTAGAGACCCACAAGGCAAAGCAATATGCCATTAATTAAAGGTCTAAGCCTAATGGTTTCAAAGAAAAATAATATTTCATATTTTTCCCATGAAAAACTGATAAGCCCCAAGGCAGGGCCAAGTTTTGCCCAGAGGCCAGGGTCGAAAGTTGAACATTCTTGGCAGAGGACCACAAGCCAAGCTACATATTTGTATAGGACCATTAGATCATGTTACATACCAAACATCAAAGGTCTAGGCCTTACAGTTTCAGAAGATTTTTAAAGATTTTCCTATGAAAAACTGATAAGCCTTGGGCGGGCCATTTTTGACCCAGGGGTCATAATTTGAACAATCTTTGTAGAGAACCATCACATCATGCTACATTCCAAATATCAAAGGTATAGGCCTAACAGTTTCAGACAAAAAGATTTTTAAAGATTTTCCTATGAAAAACTGATAAGCCCTTGGGCGGGGCCATTTTTGGCCCGGGGGTCATAATTTGAACAATCTTTGTAGAGGACCATTAGATCATGCTACATACCAAATATCAAAGGTCTAGGCCTTACCGTTTGAGAGAAGAAGATTTTTAAAGATTTTCCTATGAAAAACTGATAAGCCCTTGGGCGGGGCCATTTTTGGCCCGGGGGTCATAATTTGAACAATGTTTGTAGAGGACCATAAGATCATGCAACATACCAAATATAAAAGTTCCAGGCCTTACAGTTTCAGTGAAGAAGATTTTTAAAGATTTTCCTATGAAAAACTGACAAGCCCTTGGGCGGGGCCATTTTTGGCCCGGGGGTCATAATTTGAACAATCTTTGTAGAGGACCATAAGATCATGCTACATACCAAATATCAAAGGTCTAGGCTTTACAGTTTCAGAGAAGAAGATTTTTAAAGATTTTCCAATATTACCATATATGGAAAAAAAGACCACGCCCTCTGGCGGCCATGTTTTTTGCCGGATCAAAATTCTTTTAACAACTTTTAAAGTCTATCAACTGAGAAACATTTTGGTGAAAACTATATTCAAATCGGACAAGTCATTCTGGAGAAGAAGATTTTTCTAGATATTGTGTACAGTTGCCATGGCAACAAGACCGATTGCCCCACCCACTATCTTTTAACAACATTTGAAGCACCCACCCACAGTATGTATCTGACCAAGTTTGGTTACAATTGGGCAGTCGGTTTCAGAGAAGAAGTCGTTTGAAATTGTTGACGGACAGACAGACGCAAATGGGTAGTTGTGTGACTTTTTCCTTTGATCTTTTCTTGTGTGACTAGTCCCACAAGAAAAACTATTTTTGGCTCTAACTTTGGAAAAGAATGATCTGGAAGCTAACCCTAACCCTAACCCTATGTCCCACAACTGGCCAGGTTAATGTCACAAGAAATGGCCAGGTTAATGTCACAAGAGATGGCCAGGTTAATGATTTTACTTGTGGGACTAGTTAGAAAAAGTCACACAACTACCCTTTGGTGAGTGCGGACAGACGGACAGACGGACAGACGGACGACGGACGCCGGACACAGGGGTATCACAATAGCTCACCTTGAGCACTTTGTGCTCTGGTAGGCTAAAAAGTGGTCCATATATTCAATCATTTCATCAATAAGTATGTTTCCTCCTTATAAATTGGCATTGGCATAAACAAGGAATCAACTGTTTATAGAGTTTATACACTAATGCGACTGAATTACTATGAATGTAATCTGAATCAAAACAGCTTGCATAGAATACCTTAGAATCGACAATATCCTTGCAAAAGTATGAATTACTTTGTTACCATCCATTGAAAATATATTCTGAAAGTGGGTGATCCTTCGAAAACAAAAGTAGCAATGCCAAAAGAGAAAATTGCAGACTCGGTTTTATTGAATCTGTTCATTAGTAGTAATTAAAAGTGCATCACTACTCACACCCCCTAGCACCTGCTAGTTTGATTAAACTTAGCCTACAGTAAATATCTAAACTGGACTAAAATGTTGATCTAAACATTAAAAACATTACAAAAGCATTTATATGTACATTGAAAATATTACAAAAGCATTGATCAAGATTCAAACTTTAAAGATTTAAAATGAGAAAATATTTTTGTATTTTTTTACCATTTTTTTTAAATAAAATAATTCGATGATTATATGTAAGCTCCTATAGGAGCTTTCTGCATTACTTTTGCCCTGCATTAAGCAACCACCTGCATTTTAAGATTCCTGGGACTACTGAATATAAGGTCGCTTAAAACAGGTTCTACTGTATGATAATAGCAAAAATTAGCAGCAAAAGGTAAATTGAGTAACAAAGTCTCTTTAAACCTTTGTAACAGGATAGAACATTCATATTTCAAAGTCATAATCAGAGTAACAAACAATTTTTTCCATAAAGTGTAGTTACAATACTCTTATGGTAAACTCTTGAATAAGTGACAACAGACACATAAAGATTGATTGTAGTACATATAAAGGGAAATCAAACAGTATCATTAACATTTTATCATAGTCCAACTGTTATCATCAGCTAAAAACAACTAGTAGCACAGAAAAATGATAACAATTGATTGTCACATACAAAAATTCAGGAGTCTCTATGTAAAAAGTACATGTATTACAGAAAAGATGGGATCAGTGACTATATCAAACATGTCAAATTGAGTCACACTTAACCCTTTATTCATGAAAGAAATAATGGCATCATGAATATCTAGATTATTTTTTATAATGGCAAACGAGCTCAAGAATATTTTACCATGGCAGAGTAACTGTAGAATCACATCTATATTATTTCATAAGCAAACAGAGCAGACCCTGATCAGTCGGCTCTTACTGGTATCTACTCTGTTTGCAAAGGCACTGAAAAGTGTATTTATGGAATAAAGGGTTAAACAAAAATGACAAACTGATTGTCACATACAAAAATTCAAAAGTCCCTCTGTACGAAGTATTACAGCAAAGATGGGATGAGAGATTTATATAAAAACATGTCAAAATGAGTCACACTGAACTCTTTCAGAAATCATGATATATTCAGGTTAACCCATTTGCGCCCAGTGGATTCTTCCATGTTTATATATTGGATTAGTCCATTTTTTATCTAAGGGGTGCCTGGCCTAAATTTCAATTTCGTTTTGTTTTATATTGAAATTCCTATCAGCAAACAGTGTAGACTCTGATCAGATGCCACATTATGCGGCGTCTGATCAGAGTCTTCACTGTTTGCCTACGTCCTATACATGGGATTGTGGGAGCAAATGTGTTAATTTTTCTAAATACAAATTTATATTCAGTAACACAGAGAATCTAATCTACAGGTATCGTCTCTCAAACACTACACACAACTATTAATGAAATGTACACATGTATTTTGAAATCAATGTTAACCCTTTACTCCATGAATATTCATGCAAGAAATAATGACATCATGAATATTGATGACATTATCTTTTATTTATAAACACAGCAAATGTTTGCAAATGCAAAAACTGTAGAATCATATCTAATATTTCATAAGCAAACAGAGCAGACCCTGATAAGCATCTCCAACAGGAACTGATCGAGTCTACTGTTTGCAAAGGTGTAGAAAGGCATGTTTATAGACTAAAGGGTTAAGCTGTAACAAGAGCACCGCAAGCGGGTGCCAATACTCGTCTGTTATCATTTTAGTATGTGTGGTTCGGCCTTGTCCAGATGAACATGCATACCAAAAATGAAGGTTGTAAATGAAAAATTGAAGAAGTTATGGTCATTGTAAAGATTTCTGACGACAACGACGACACGGACGCCAGAGTTACGACAATAGCTGGTGATTTCTTCGAAACAGACGAGCTAAAAATATATGCATTATTTACAAAATACATTTGCTTTTTTGACTAAACGAAAAAGGGAACCCCTGCACAGAACCCCTGCACATGCAAACTCTAATTACCAGTCTTGCACTCAATCCTCAAAATTGTGGCTGCCCAGATCAAACACACAAACTCTAATGTAACAGGGGATTTAAATTTGTACAATTTTGAAATATGCAGAATAAAACTACAATAATGAAATGTTAGCTTCAAAATCGAGTATAACCATGATGGTACCACAAATTAATCATAAGATCATAATTAAATATAACCATGGCATCATATCCATTACAGATATGGAAACATGGTATGGACAAATTATAATAATGTAATTATAGAATCAGTATTAAATATAACCATGACATCATACCAATTACAGATATGGAAACATATTACAGTAAATTTACAATAATGTAATCATAGATTCATTATTAAATAGAACCATGTCATCATATTCATTGCAAATATGGAAACATGATACACTTTAAAAGACAATGTAATGCATATTTGATACAGTAAAATTACAATAATGTAATTATTAAATCATTATTCACTTATATATTGATAGCCAAATATGGGCATTTTGCCCATATAAACAATGATTTCTTGGGCAATATTAGTTATGTTTTCATATTAACTATAACCATGACATCATATCCATTACAGATATGGGAACATGGTACAGTAAAATTACAATAATGTAATTATAGAATCATTATTAAATATAACCATGACATCATATTCATTTCAGATATGGAAACATGATGCAGTGAAATTACAATAATGTAATTATAGAATCATTATTAAATATAACCATGACATCATATTCATTGCAGATATGGAAACATGGTACAGTGAAATTACAATAATGTAATTATAGAATCATTATAAAATAAAACCATGACATCATATCTATTACAAATATGGAAACATGGTGCACTTTAAAAGACAATGTAATTATAGAATCATTATAAAATAAAACCATGACATCATATCTAATTACAAATATGGAAACATGGTGCACTTTAAAAGACAATGTAATTATAGAATCATTATAAAATAAAACCATGACATCATATCTATTACAAATATGGAAACATGGTGCACTTTAATAGACAATGTAATTATAGAATCATATAAAATAAAACCATGACATCATATCTATTACAAATATGGAAACATGGTGCACTTTAAAAGACAATGTAATTATAGAATCATTATAAAATAAAACCATGACCATATATCTATTACAAATATGGAAACATGGTGCACTTTAAAAGACAATGTAATTATTGAATTATTATTATATATAACCATGACATCATATCTATTACAAATATGGAAACATGGTGCACTTTAAAAGACAATGTAATTATAGAATCATTATTAAATATAACCATGACATCATATCTATTACAAATATGGAAACATGGTGCACTTTAAAAGACAATGTAATTATTGAATTATTATTAAATATAACCATGACATCGTATCCATTACAGATATGGAAACACAGTACTGTAAATTTTTAATAATGTAATTATAGAATTATAAATGAGATTTAACCATGATGTCATATCCATTAAAGATATACAAACACAGTACAATAAGATAACAGAACAGTTCACAACTATTACAGAAATCAAATCAAATCAAATGAGGAAACACGATATTGTTAATTGCCATATACCACAATGTAATTTAATCAATGAAGTATTTTTTTTAAAAAGTGTAAGTGTCACAAATAGGAGTCATAGTATGACCCTTTGGAAAACGTGTAATTTATTAGATGGACAAGTTTCTATAAAATAACTTAATTCTATCTCTAATGAAAACCAAAATAAGACATGATCACTTTTATGAATATATATTTTACAGCTGCATATGAGAAAGGGAATATTTTGTCCAAGACAGAAGCATACAAATAACATCTATATTATTCCATAGGCAAACAGCAGATCCTGATCAGATGGCTACAATAGGATCAGTATGCTCTGGATCTGCTGTTTGCAAAAGTATTCTAAGGCTGGGTTTTCAGGTAAAGGATTAACCCATTCCCTCATACTGACGCCCTTTGACGCCCATGTAAAGGTCACTTTCTGAAACCATTGTGATAAATAGAGCATTTGCCCCATGGAGCAAATGCTCTATTTATCACAATGGTTTCTAAGCTACACAATTCTAAAATTTTCTTTTTTTCTAGTACATACTCCTTTTCCATAGATTTGTTCAAAGATTCTAAAACTAGCATATGAGGGAATGGGTTAAGCAGAGACAGCAAATGAAAGAAGGAGTCATGTGATACTTCATGTATTTTGTACAAGAGATGGTGATGAAGGCTATTGTACAAATGATGATACTAAACACAAATGCAGGACAGCAAAGTTTTAAGAACTCTATTTACAATGTAACATTTTTGTTTTATTTCAGTACAAAAGTTGAAGCAAACATGGAACAATCTGGTTATAAATGTAATTGCAAACAGACAGTGAATAAAACAGGCCATACTTCAAATTATATACACGGGATAAGCACACAATGAATACATGGGAGAAAAATTCCATTTATA
Source organism: Azorinus chamasolen (assembly GCA_963576725.1). Taxonomy (NCBI): domain Eukaryota; kingdom Metazoa; phylum Mollusca; class Bivalvia; order Cardiida; family Solecurtidae; genus Azorinus; species Azorinus chamasolen. The sequence continues at coordinate 59,446,271 of OY755243.1, read as the reverse complement.
TTACATTATTTAAGTGTACTATAAGTTTGCTACTATTGTTAAGTTATATAAATGGCTCCTATTAAAAAGAAAATATGAGAATCACAGTATGTTTATAAGGAATGTAATAACACACTGATTACAGGCATTTATATACAGCATGAAACAAAGTTTACAAAATATATTGAAACATACAATTACCAAATATCTGACAGTAGAATTTGTTTCCTTACTCTGACACAGTAACACTCTAAATTAATATATATCTTAAAGTGACAAAGTACAATGGAATGATTGTAAATAATGTTACATGGTTTATTTTGCATCTATGATAATTTAGATAGACATGCTCCTTCCTTACAAGTGCAGCTATAAAGTGATGTTTCAGGTGTAGATTGAGTGATTTACATTGAAATGTCCCTTGCATTGATATTTAATATGAATTTACAATAATTTAAAACATGTTTGGTCCTAAAGAGCTGACCCCATGAGTGATATCTGCACGGAAAACCAAACAGAAAAAAACCTTGAATAAGTTGGTGTCATGTCAAGTTTGTCACAACAGAATCAAGCAAAATTTAATCTACATGTAAATAGGAAAAAACAAAAACGGGACTAGCTACAGAATAATCATATATACAAGAGATTGGCTTATATAAAACTCTGATCAATATCTACATACAAGTAATAATAAAATATTGATCTTGTTCATTTATCAAGCAGACTGATCTACAAATGCTGTATGCCTTTCTTATGCTAAGAAAGGAAAAGTAAACATATATCTACAAAATGAAATAAAACCCTACATATCACGAATGTGATTACCATGGCATCTGTTAAAGTTCTAATAACATACATTATATACAGTCAGTAGAAACCTTCCTAAAGTGGCATTATCCTGGATCTTACCTCTTTTGCTGCCAATGTTGCATCTGTGGTTAGCTATGCAAATAGTTTGGATCCAGATGAGATGCAGAGTAACTCGGCATTTCATCTGGTTCCAAACTGTTTGTTACTGTTACTACTTTTTTGAAACAAAACTAAAGAAATGAAAATTGTAACTGACAACAAAGTTTGCAGACAACAAGAGCCAGATGGTAGATTCATGTAGGATGAAATCCTACTGGAGTTTTCTGCAATATCATCATCCTGCATGTCGATGTAACCAGGGCCTTTCTGCATTACTTTCATCTTGCATTAAGCAACCACCTGTTTTAAATGACACCCTTTTTCATTTCCTAGGTTGTCATTTTAGAAGGGTTTACTGTATATTCAAACATAGACAAATTTTCTTCTTATTTAAGAGAAAGAAATTGCAAACATCTGAAATGTGTTTCTACAATGTGGAATTGCATAAAAGTGAACAAGAAAAACCCACCCTATTTTATATCACAGGTGTGCAATTGTGTCTACTGAGAATGTTTTTCTACATGAAATGAACTAGACTTATTTAAATATGAACATATATCTCGTACATAAAGTTCTGCCTCAGGTGCTATGTACTACATATATTACATGTCAATGAGTAGTAGGCACAATCTACTGCATCAACATTTACCTACTTATGCAAACTGTAAAATTATGAGCTACATCTATTCTAAACAACTTTTTCCTTCCATGTCTTATAAAAAGATAGCAGTGCCGAACACACAGTCTAATAGCAAATATTACCATATTTGCCAACAAAAATGCAGTTACAGTGGGTTTGCACTCTGTCTATTTACTAAGACCAAAACTTTACTTGAAAACAAAAACAGCTATATACAATGCAGTATTTAAATTTAACCCATTACCTCAGTGGCTAGTTCTAGATCCAAACTTTTTGAATAAATCTACCGAAAAGGAGCAATAACTAGAGAAAAGGATTTTTTTATAGAAATTTGTAGCTAGAAACAATTGTGATAAATAGAGCATTTGCTCCTATAGGAGCAAATGCTCTATTTATCACAATGGTTTCAACAGGTTTTGCAGAGGCGTTAAAACGCGTCAATATGAGGGAATGGGTTAACCAATATACAGTTTCTGGTATCATTTTCCCTTAACCCTTTATCTATTAGAGACAACTTTTTGACAATTTTGCATACAGAGTAGATCCATATCAGACAGTTCCTGCAGAAGCTGTCAGATCAGAGTTTTGCCTATGACATGATACAGATCTGACTCGGCAGTTTCTACAATGATAACAACAATCCCTTGATCATAAGGCTATCATACAGTTGATTTTCAGGTAATTGTTATTACTTATATGAATATTCATCAGGTGAAGGGTTAATGAAACAAACATGAAACAAAATACAAGCTATAATGCAATATCAGGGATAAGTTCTACTGTACCTTCATAAAGCCCTAAACTAAAGATTGATACATGCATTGTCTTTTGCAGATAATCACAAACATCCAGGCAAAAACTCTGAACGATGTAAATTTCAAAATTACACAAACACTCAACTGCATTTAAACTGTGCACATTATGAAAAACAACTAGGTCTTAATTGAAAAACACATTATGAAAATCAACTCGGCCTTAAATATGTGTATAACTGTTTCAATTAAGACCATATTCACTCGAAGTTTCACTTAATAGTCTTTCTGCCAGCTGACATGATTCACGAGCTTCATGACGTGTGTACTGTGTTGCTGGAATGCTCTGCCCTGACAACTCTGACGGATACCTCATCCTCCTTGCAGCTCCCGTCTGATCTGTCAACCGTGATGCAAGTCTCTGAATATGGTCTGACAAACCTAAAAATTATAATAATGTGGTGTTGTGATACATGGCATTAAGTCTTCAAATTTGGTAAAGAAGTTAAAGGACAGTTACAGCGTAGACCAAGATCAGAGGGCTCCTGGAATTTTCTAGAAATTTAATCTTTTTATACAAAATGGCCTCTACCTTGAACAAGATAATTAATTACACATTGTAAATTTGGCTTTCAAAGGGATTAGAAAGCATTCATTACAATATTGTTTGACATTAATTAATACAAATGTATTGTGACATGGAAGACCGGTTTTGTTTTGTTGCAGTTAAAAAACTGTTAAAAACTGTCAGCATTTATGAAAAGAAACAAAAGAAAAATCTCCTTTTGGGAACAGAACCACACTATATAACTTGTGCGGAAAACAGCTGATAAGCTACAAATTGAACTACAGTAAAATCTTGCTAGTCTGAATATGTATCAATATCGGTATTTAAGACAAGTGGCAGCTTAATGCACGGTGAAAGTCATGCAGAAAGTTCTCCTAGGAGCTTTCTGCATGATTTTCATCCTTCACAAAGCAGCCACTTTGTAAACAGTTCATAATTCTTCTATACTAAAAGTTTGAGTTAGTGACGTTATACAGTATTAACCCATTCCCTCATAGGCTATTTTTAGATTAATCCTCTTTGAATAACTCTACCGAAAAGGAGCATTTACTAGAGGAAAGGAAACTTTTAGAACTGTGTCATTTTGAAACCATTGTGATAAGAGCATTTGCTCCTATATGGAGCAAATTCTTTTTTTTTTATTACAATGGTTTCAAAAAGTGACTTTTACAGAGGTGTCAAAAGGCATCCACATGCCTGAATGGGTTAACCTCTGTCTAATGAGAATCCAAGTAGCATTCTCATTAGCCTTTCTCCTGCTATAAATCAACTCTGCTTAAACCCTTTCCCTGTTGAAAATTCTTGTCATGTAAGAACTAATCACATAAATACTTATTAGCTTAACTTTTATATTGGCATGTGTAAACAGGAATATTTGGTATTGGTAGACTCATAGTCAGCTGATCTCAGTCTGCACTTTACTGGGACACTAAGCTTAAATGGGTTTAGCCTTTCCCTGTTGAGCATTCATGTAAGAAATAAAGAATATTTATTAGCCGTTTTTTCTGATGGCATACATGTATATACACAAGATGTTTTGACTCAGGCAGAAACTGAAGAATCTGATCTACATGTATATTATACCATTATTATACAAACAGAGCATACCATGATGAGATGGCTCCTTATAATAGAAGCTATCTGATCTGGGTTTCCTCTGTTTGCAGATGCATGAAAAGGATTTTATATGAAGGAAAGGGTTAACAAGAAAGTGTGTATAACTGATGATACATTGAAATAAAAGAAAATGTGTCCATGGGACACGGATGCCCCAACAGCAAACAGGAAGTAGATGAACCACAGATCTGAAAAAGGGAGACACGGTACAACTCACTATGATTATGCTTCAGACCAAATATTAAATCATTGCAGCTAAGTACACAAGCGAAGAAATCTTTGACGAAATGTTTTGTCATTAAACAATTATTGCAGCTTACACATCTAAGAAATCTTTGATGAAAGACTCACTATGATATGCTTCAGACCTAATATCAAATCATTGCAGCTTACACATGCAAAGAAATCTTTGATGAAATTTTTTGTCATTAAACAATAGCCAAAATTCAATTAAAGTGTGAGCAAACAGGAAGTAGATGGACGACAGACCTGATAAGGGGAGACACTTTACAACTCACTATAGATATTAATTTAATGCTTCAGACCAAATATCAAATCATTCCACCTTACACATACGGACAAGGGTAAAACTTAATGCCCCAGTCGCCTAAAGGTGGGGGCATAAAAAAAATAACCCTTTGAATATGAGAAACACATGTGCTGGCATTTGCAACAGATAAATGTGTGTACTTAAGTACTAAAATCATCATTTCTCTACCAAAACCTATGCTGTGATGACTTTTTAGAATCATCTCAAAGAGACCATTCTAATGAGTGGTTACAGCATGGAGTTTGGTGGAGAAATGAAGAAGATATTCCTGAAAATATGTTTTAATTTATGCACCTTATCTGGACCTCTGCAGCTAAATGAACTCTACCTGATGGGCCATTCCACTTTAAATATGCAGCATTCAAAGGCTTAACCCTTTACTTGCTAAGCATTTGCAAACAGTGTGGATCGAGATGAGATGCCTAGTTCTTTGGGTGTCTCATCAGGATCCAAGTTGTTTGGCACTTGGTTCATAGTTTCTGTAAAGCTTGACCAAATCTGAAGCACATGAAAAATAGAACAGATCAGGAATTTTTAGAGCCAACTAAGGGTTAATATACACATGATGATGATTATGCGAAAGATTAAAAAAAACGGGTTCTTGTTATGTGCAATGGCCAGTGCCTTGTAAAAGGGTCCACACAAGTACAGTAAAACCTCTTCAAGCCAGATATTCAAATAAGTATAAATGTCAGTCTTTTAAGACAGATGGCAGCTTAATGCAGGCTGAATGTTATGCAGAAAACTCCAAAAGGAGCTTTCTGCATGACTTTCACCCTGCAATAAGCAGCCACCTGCCTAAAGGTATCCAAATTATTCTCTATTAGATTTCCAGTTTAAAGGTGTTTGACTGTATTTAAAAACACTGTAGACCAAGACCTGTTTATACATTGAAACATATTAGGTTCTATACTGTTTTTAACCCAAAAGCAGCTTCAATAATGTGTACTCTAATAAACCTAAGCACACCCCCCACCCCCCAATCCACCCCTTACCTGCTCCTTGAGTGTGTACATTAGACTGGCATGGGAGCAAACACTAATTAACCCATTCCTTCAAAGGCTATTTTTAGATCCAACCTCTTGAATAAATGTATCGAAAAAAGGGCATAACTAGAAGAAAGGAATTTTTTTAGTATTTTGTAGTTTGAAACCATTCTGATAAATAGAGCATTTGCTCCTATAAGAAAAAATGCTCTGTTTATCACAATTGTTTCAATATGTGATTTTTACAAAGGTGTAGAAAGGCGTATTTATGGAGGAAAGGGTTTATAGGGTACTAAACCTGCAACAGTGCAGATCATGATCAGATATCACACTCCACTGCAGTGAATGATCTTGGTGTCACTGTTAACAATTGCTCCAGCATGTTTTCGTTTAAAGAGGTCAAGATAAGATGCGTATATTAAAACATTTTCAAAAATAACTTCTTTCTTTCTCCACCAAACCCTATGTTGTTACTACCCTTTGGAATTGTCTCTTCATCATAGGGTATGGTGGAGAAATGCCAATTTAAACACCTGAGTATGGACATTTGTCTGTTGCTCTGCTCATACACCACCAACCAAATGATCTTGTTACCATATGAATTCTCATCAACCCTTTCAACTGGACTATTGAAAAAAATTCAAACAGGGCAAGCTTTCTATGAATATTCAGGGATTTTTTTTAAAGAAAAGTGTGATACGACATCTCATCTGTGTCTACATTGTTTGCAAAGGACATTGGTGACTCGTTTCCTATACTGAAGGGGTTAAAGTTCTTCAAATTCCTTTTTGGTCTGTTCCCAGTTATTGATGTATACAATAAAAAAACCCTATAAACCAGAATTCTAGAAGGGAAGAATTTTGATCTTTTTGGACAGTTTTTGGACAGTTTGCTGCTTAACGCAGGGTGAAAGACATGCAGAAAGCTCCTAGAGGAGCTTTCTGCATGACTTTCACCCTTCATTAAGCTGCCACCTGTCTCCAAGACCACTATTTATACTTAATTTAATGTCCAGTTTAGAGGGGTTTTACTGTGGACCAAGTGTTACAGTCAGATGATGAGAAAAGTAGCCAATAAGTCCCTTCAGGGACTACAATATGGCAAAACCTGTCTACAAAAGCCACTTAAAGAGCTGTAGGTTTACAAAATAGGTGGTAGCCTAATACAGAACCAACTTTATGCAGAGAGCTCTCATAGAAGCTTTCTCCATTACTGGTACTCACATTCTGCATGAACCCTTTCCCTTACATAAATACATACATTTTCATACATTTGTCTGCTCTGTTTGCTTTTGATAATTTTGTTGTCTGCTCACTTGCAAACAGAGTAGACCCAGATAAGGCCCCAGTTTCACGAACATTCTTCAGTAATTACTTAGCTAAGCCTGTTATTTAAACATTACACAAGAGCGTATGTCTCAAAGGATTGTGTTTAGATAAAATCATTTCACTTATCTTCTCTTTGTGCAAATGTAATACCCTCAATAAGTTCAGCCTGGTATTAAGTAACTACTTGAGAATATTCTTGAAACGGGGCCTGATGGCTCCTACAGGAGACGTCTGATCAAGGTCTGCTCTGTTTGCTTTTGATATTTTGGTGTCTGCTTACTTGTCATCTGTAACATTTTCAATCTATTAATTACTTGCTGAAGTTTTGCAGAAGTTGAGTCTGAGTGACAGTTTGGACCTTAGATCATGCCCCATCTTTTGTGGGACCTGATCTGAATCCAAACTGTTTGTATAGGTCATAAGTGGAGGGAGAATCCATCGCTTGTACACAAAGATTTAAATGTAAGGCATATCAGTATAATTACCTCTTGCTATGTCAGTTAAATCATGGGAATGCTTGATCAGCCTCACATGGTTGGCATTCTTTGAGTACCAGGCAGCTGTAAGGGATTTCTCAGCAGCCTACAAGTAAAAGAAAACAAAACAGTAGGCAGAAGTCCAGATAAGATTCGTAAATTTAAACATTTTCAGGTATAACTCATTCAACCTGATTCTAAAGAGTGGTCACAGTATGGGGTTTGGTGGAGAAATAGAGAATATTTGGTTCCTAGCTTTGAATGAGAAATGTTATCTGGCAAGGCGGATGAATATATCAGGTTCGCCTTCGGCTCACCTGATATATTCAGAAGCCGAGCCAGATAACATTTCTCATTCAAAGCTAGGAACCAAATATTCTATTTATCCTTGTCACGACAGCAAAATATAAAATTATTTTATTTTGTACCGAATGTACCACAAAATGCACCGCAAAGTATACCCGACTCTACTGGCTCTAGACTGTTGATGACGACACTATAAAGGCGTTATTACGTCACTGGAATTCCACTGAAAAAATGCTCAAAACAAAACCGTTGCCCCGGTTGGTTATGTGAGAAAAAGAACCTGTCACTTGATGTTTGAGACAAGCTGATCTAAACCTCGTCTAGAATAGAAAAGTCAAGGCTAGCTTAATAACATTTCAATTCTAGACTCGGTTGGGATACACGACGACGACTGAATTAAAATAGAACTGACTATAGAATACAGGATCTAGACGATTTATGATTCTTGATGTGGATTTATCTAAACACGGTAATTTCGCGACAGACAACTAGATCTAGTCTAGATCTAGATCTACTAGGTCTAAGAATATAAGTTTGAGAGAATAAAGTGAAAGAATTATTTAGTTTAACGGGTATCGATTGAAAGATCAATTCGCTTTGTTAAAAAAAATTTTTATCAGTATATCTAGATCTAGATCTACTAGCTAGACGTAAAGTTGTGTATTCACGAAATAAGCGTCTCGGTAAAAAACTTTTTTTATTAAAAAAAAAGTAGTTTCGGCTACAGGTCATGTGACCAACTGACATATTAACATCGGTCATGTGACCTACTGACATAATAACAAAAAGTTTATCAGGCACCTTGTTATCCGTCAGGAAAATAGGCACGTGACAGGATAAACGATGTTTTTTCACATTTAACAAGCAGTGTGCATATTATGCATGCTTAGACCATATAATTATATTATGCAAACTATTTTGTGTTTAACATATAAAATCAGAGTTTAAAACAGTGTAATTCAACCCTTTACTCCATACAGAGGAATTTTTGGCCAGGGCAAAAGCTGTAGAATCAGATCTGTATTATTTCATGAAGTACACACAGCAGATCCTACTGGAGTATCTGATCTGGGTATATTCTATTTGCAAAGTCGTTAAAAGGCGTAATTGGGTTAAAGTAAGAAAACACTATTTTTGATTTCGCAAACATTACCAAAACATTCAAGCTATAATCAGTTTTTCTACAAAAATGCAATCAAACAGTTTGGATCCTGTTGAGACGCCAAGTTACTTGGTGTCTCATCTGGATCTAAACTGTTTGCATAGGTATTTAGTCAGGCCTCACTCGTGTAAAAGGAATAATCAAAAGCCTGGATAATCTAAACAGGATGATGAAGATGATGATGATGACAATGATTTACTCATCCGCTCATAGCAGGCTGAAGGTTAAACACTGAATTTTCCGAGTGGAATAGCCTATTAGTGTTTAACTATACAGCCCACTCAGTATAAAGTTGAATGACAAATAGTGCAGACCCTGATCAGAGTGCTCCTCTACAAGACCTTTGATCTGGGTCTACACCTATGGAGCAAATGCTCTATTTATCACCATTGTTTCACAAAGTGACTTGAAGTGTCAAAAGGCGTCTATATGCGGGAATGGGTTAATGCAGAATGATTTTTATATTTCTGTAGGAGCTGTCTGATCTGGGTCTACTCTGATTAAAAAGGGATGAAAAAGTATTTATACGAGGGAATAGGTTAAAACAGTTCCATGATAATCTAAAACGCGTTCCACAGACGTTCCACGTTTTTAAACGATTCTTTACAAGTGATAACAAAACAAATTACCTGATGGCATTTGTAACAGATCCAGTTGAAGGCAGGATTTGGATGCATTCCCTCACAATCTTTAGCAGACTCCAAATCAAACTTGGCTTGCTGTTGCCAACGTCTTGCTTTCCTAGGGTAAGAGAAAGCTGAACTGCTGCTAAAGTCAAAAGAGAATCCAGAACTGCTCCTACGTTCATAATCTCGTCTCTGTCTCCTTTGACTGCTCCTGTTGAACTGCTGACGTTCATAATCTCGTCTCTGTCGCCTTTCATAGCTGTCCCAAAATGTATCCCAGTCCCATGAGGAGTTGGCCCCCCTCTGCCAATGAAATCCAGAACCACTTCCACCAGGTCTGCCACTACTTTCTTCATCATCGCTGTCATTGTCAGGAATTTTCCTTCCACTTTCTAAATTTGTAATACATTGCTGAATATACTGGAAAACCTTATTACAGAATTCAAAATCATCCATATTCTTGTCAGGGTGCCACTTTCTCATTAACCTTAAAACAATTCCTCTTCTTTCCTTTTTATCCTCTCTCCAAGCTTCCTCAAGAGTTTTTCTAATTTCTTTACAGACTTCTTTCATTGTCATCTTCCTTTTTGTAGTAGCAGGTTCTGTTGAACCTGTATCACTGGTTTCGTTCCTAGAATAAATAACTACTGCAGAGACATCATTCCTTTGTTGTTCCTTTCTTATGAATTTGTACAATTTAAAAGCCGGTACTCTTACAAACTCTTCTTCACCTATGTCAACCTCGTAATATTGCAAAAGTGGCACAGAGCTTTCCGATTCCAGCTTTCGTTTTATTTCAGCATATACATATACTGGCTTCTCATCTGACATATCTTCTACAAGAGGATCTTCAAGCACATAAGCAACATATCTGTAATCATGTACATGAATTATTCCATTATCATTGTCCAGATACTGGTGGTATTCTTCTGGCACATACTCACCAGGCTTTGGGAAATCTGGGCAATACAAGGCTTGTCTCAAACTGTATGCGTCAATGTTTTGTCGATCAAGAATGTCTGAAATACTTTCTGGATGGTCTTTTGCATCAATAAGATCAACCAATAGAAGGAAGGTACGGTCTTTGAAACAACACTCAAACAGTTTGTTGACATGAAGTGCAAAGTCTTTCTTGAAATCTGCAAACCATCTTTGGTTTGACTGACTTTCAATGTATACAGTGACAGCAGCTTCTGTTTCTTCCATGTAGAAAGACTTCTGATGTTCTGTTCTATCTATTTTTCTTCCGTTTTTCTTCTGGATCAAAATTGTGTTCATTCCCGCTACATTACGAACTCTAATACGTTTCATTTCAGCAATAAACATGGTTTCTCTGTCATCTGTCCATTTAATCTTTGAAGCAGTAAATGTATGCTTTGCAAGTCGTAAAGTTCCTGAGGTGAAGTCCTCTGAATTAATGAAATGCTCCAAATCTCTTGAGACAATGTTATCTTTCAATTTTATACCTTCCATCACGATTTCTTCACCTATTATGTCAGTTAACAGCTGAGGACGTACAGTTTCACTTAATTTCATGAAACTTTCAATGCCTAGGTCTTCTTTGATGTCAAGTTTCTCAAACCCTATAAAGAATCTTATGGTAAACCTATTGCGAAGGCGCTTTCTAATGTAATTGTTGTTGCACAATATCAAGGACTGACTAGTTTCCATTTTATGAGTTGTATCCGGTAGGAAAAGTTCTCCACATTCAACTACCTGCCTCACTGGATGATTAGTAAGAAACTTAACTAAATTACTGACAGCAACTTTTGTTCTATCAAGCTCATCAGGAAGCAGTTTCTCATTGCCATTGACTGATTTTATAGTTTTTAAAACCATTGCATAACTCTGTATTGACGGGCTTTTGACTGCCCCAAGAAAAAAGAAAACTTTCTGAAATAAACTGAATCGAGGTGGAATGCGATTCAAATATGGAGGAATTTCCTCTTCAGTATGACATTCCAACACAACAGTGTCAGCTGTATGAAGCATCTCTGTCTCTGGAAAAAGAATAATTGGTGTGGCTTTCAGGCTCTGTGTATGAGTGGCATTGATGACATCTGTCTGTTTTAAGTGTTCAAACTCCTTATATATTGCTATCATTACTGTCTCCAACACATTCCAATCAATTTTACCATTTGCTCTTTTTTTCTCCATAACTGATTTGCAAACAGTGTCACAGTGTCTAACAAAGTCTCCCATACATGGGCGAGTAGCAATTTCCAGTTTCTGGAGAATAGTAGTGAAATTAACAAATGACTTTGGTTTAGCAAATTCAGGAATTGTCGGACTTGTTGTCCAACATAGTTTTATTTTCTCAGGTAACACCGAGTTTGCATAACAAATAAATTTCTTTCTAGGATGCTGGTCACAAAGCTCAAGAAGATGTGGGTCTATTTTATCTGGCACAAGAAACTCTATTTTAGAAAATCTTGATAAATTAGAAAGGCTGAAAAACTCTAATGGCATTTTTATCAAAGTTCTTGCAAGGAGTCTTGAATTTTCTTTCACATCCTTCTTAGTTGCATCACTCCGAGATATTTGTTCAGCAAATCGTTCGAACAGACCAACATTCATAGTGCCCTTTAATCCAAGTTTTGGAAAGAAATCAGAATATTGCCCTCCTCTGAATTTCTGAGGCAAAAATTCTGACTCTCTACAAAATGTTGTGAAAATATCTAAGCGGTGGTTGAACAGGTTACTAACTTTACAGAAACTGCCATCAGATAGGTCAATGAATGCCATATCTGAGAGAACAGCAAACAATTTCTCCTTTTCTGACTCACTGAAATTTCCATTTGTATAGTGCATAGCAATGAAGTCTATGTGATGGTAAAACTCCTGTGTGGTCATAGTGTGCCAATTAGGGAATATGTATCTTACATACAGTTCTGCAACTGACAACTTTTGAAAAGATAACAAATCTTTAAACTTCTTGTAGACCTCACTCCATTTTAGCAGGACAACTTCTGTTTGATCAGTGAAGAATTCAAGTCCCCCTTTTGGCATTCCATACGGGGCAACAGCAACCAATCCAAATGATTCCAACTCTACTCTTCTTCCATCATATGTTACAAACAATTCAAGCTGCCTTACCAGTGGAATGTTTTCTTCTATATCTTCTAAGTACTGGAAAAAGTATGCTAGAACTCCTAAACTTTCCTCATTAGATATTTGTGCTTGTCTAACTTTAATTTTGTTCCTTAGCAAACAATGAAGTACCTTCACTGGAAAGTCAAAGCCTGGAATTTGTTCAAGCAACATACCTGCCAACTTTCTGCATCCTCCAAAACATTCTAAATTTAGTTCCAGTAACATGAATTTCTTCACTGCATCATGAAGAGTTTTTCCTTTAAAGCTGATCAAATTCATCACAGTATCTATTTGGCCAACTGGAATCAAGTCAATCCTAGATGGTTCCCCTGAAGTGAATACTGTGACTGGCAACAAAGATATGCTTTTAACTATGTGAGAGTATTTGTCAAAATGTTCATTTCTCTTCTGTATGTCGTCACGTATTAGCAATTCATGCCAGAAAAAGTTCCAAAACTCAGAAATCCAAGTAATCGATGGAACAGATTCGTTCCAGTTTGTGACACATTCATTGACCAGATGATTCAGCTCTGAACGTTTCAGTAGCAGCACAAAGTCCTCTAGAGAAAATACTCTCAATGCTCCAGAAGTATCTTTGGGTTTAAACATTCTGCAAATGGATTTGTGCAAGAAGGAATCTTGTTCTTCAGGAAAAAAGTCAGTGTATAGAGTACAGTACATGAATGTTTCTGTTCCCAGTGACTTAAGATTCCCTTGCTGAGATAGTAAAAGAGGAAATTTTGTAAAGTTGCAGTACAAGTGTTTGCTATCTTTACAAAAGTAAATTAGCATCCTACAGTTTTCTAAACAGCCAACAAGTGAACTTTCCACTGCCATATTGGTTACTAATCTGCACCTGTCTGCAAGGTCTCCATTTGTGGAACACAGGAAATCAATCATATCAGCTTTATCCAGATGTGATAACGGAAATTTGCACTGTTGTAAGCATTTTTCAATTTTTTCTGGCACTGAAACAACTCTCAAACCAAGTTTTTTCAGAATTGCATTCAAGGTATCTTGTTTATTTGTTTGGATTTTGTGAAGAACATGAAGTTCGGTTGCCCATTGTGTAACTGGCTCGTCTTTGATTTCAGCATAAGCAGGAAAATGGTAATCTGGTACAAATAATGACGTCCACGTGACACTTTCAATGCTTCTTCTTTCACTCTGCAGATTTAGACATGTTATAGGAAGAAAGGTGATGTTATTGGTGACAAGTGAAAGAAAGACACTGTTTGCCAGCAGTTTCCAGTAACTATCACCGGCATAATTGTAACAAGGAAAAACTTCAAAAAATATCTTTAACTTGTGCTCTAATTGCTTGACTTTGATCGTTTTTCCTTCATTTGTTTTAAAGAGTCCCTGCCTCATTCTTTCCAGTAATATTATGTAGGCTGGTGTTATGATGTCTTCAATGAGAAATTTATTCCACTGAGTTTTGTAACAATTATCTTTAGTACCATACCACAGTGACCTTCTTGTTTCATCACTTAAGGCAAAGTAACCATTTACATTTACAGGTAATCCAGTGAGTATCGGCAAAGGGAGAAAACAAAATGCTCTTGCTGACCTCTCACACAGCTCAATGTTTTTCTTCTTGTGAGTGTAAGCCAATGCTACCCCTCCATATGGTAATAAGCCAAGGTTTCCATTTAACATGTTCTCCTTTAATATACCGGGTACCAGCTTTGGGGTTTCACTCCCAAGCACCTGTACAACATTGTAGATAGCTATTGGCGAAGCATTTTCGGTAACAGAGAGACAATAGCTTACCGTTTTCTGCTCTACCTCTAAAATAGACTGCTTGTCTCTCTTACACACATCCTGAAAATACTGAAAAAAGCCATTGCGCTTACTTTCATCATCTTTTGACATATTTATATCAATAGAGTATTCTTCTGTAACTTTGTTATCCCTGTATGATGAGACGGTCACTTTCTGCACTTTCTTCAAAAAGATTAACATGTACTTTAGCTCTCTCTCAAACTCCTTCAACATGCTGGTAATTAGACTTCCGGTTATTTCTTCTTTCTTAATGTCAGACTTTTCAGCCATCTGCTTTGAACGTAAAGGCAATCTGAATATTGTTCCTGTTGCTTGTTGTCCAAAGGCTTCCCTATGATAGCCTAAAAGGACATCACTATGATGATCATGAATACTCTTTGTATTCTTGTACCTTTTTCCTGGTTTTTCACGCGTAACATTAGGTATATACTTAGCATGAGGGTCAAAAAAACAAAGAGTTTCTCCATTTTCAACTTGGGATCCAAAAGTGAGGAAAGAAGGAACATCTGTGATGTTATAAACAGCATTAAAACCAACACCGTATCTGCCGGTTTTTGATGGATCGTCTCGTTTGCTGCCTGATCCAAGCTTCTGAATGCCTTTAAGATCTTCCTGAGTAAATTCTCTGTTGTTGAAGACTACAAGTGCTGGTCCTTGTAATGGTTTAAAACGCTCTGCAAATACGTTTTTACTACTATGAGTAGTTGTGTCAAATATCATATGAACCTCAGATGCACATGCATCATCAGCATTCTGTAACAATTCTTTAAATACACTAGAATCACAAGGATACCCATCTAACAGCCCACGAATCCTTGTTGTCAGAGGCTCTTCCTGGTAAAAGTCCTCAATATCCTCAGATATATCATCTAGATTTTGTATTAATTTGGGTTTAACACCAAAGGTCTTTGCAATTTTGGGTGAAATGCTGTCATGCACATAAATCATTGTATCACTCTTCTCTATCGCATCAAAATCATTGAAACACATAGAACGAGTTGGATGCAATACTTTATCTTCATCAGGAGCATATATTGCTTTAACTGTCTCATCAAAAAGTTTGGGAACATAATAAATTTCCAATTCTTTCATGCTTACATGAAGCATATCCAACAAAGTTACACAGTTGTCAAGGTCTTCGTCAGACAAAGGTTGATTTTGATACTTCATATGTATCTCATGTAATACATGAGCAATATACTTTGGTTTGAAATTCACAGGGATGTTTAAAGCTGTGCACAATGTTTCATATTTGGAGAGCTGATTATCTCTTAAGGAATATAAGTATGGTGGACTTTGCCTTTTATCCTTCTGAGCAACTTTCTCGGATGAAGTAAATACACCACCAACCCAAAGCACTTGAGCTTTTACTAGTTTTTGAGAAACAAGTTGTTTTATCGACTGATTGTCACATGCTTCATTTAAGTACTGGTAAATGTCTGTCACAATCTCAGTAACAATAGTTCCTGTGTTATCTGATAAGTCAATGGTATGGGCAAGTTCAGTCAGTTGTGCTATGACAATTTCTGCACATGCCAAATCTGTTCCAACATTTCTCATACTAAGGTAAGAAAATAATGCATCATCCAAGTTTCTACTGACTTCCTCATCTATTGTTGGCTGGACACATCCAACTAAATTTTGCGATCGGTGGCTGAATATTTGCACCGGTTGCATGAAAATAACAATTTTGCCAGATGAGCCATGTTTCCCACAGCTGACTTCCACATTCTCGTATTGTTTCTCTTCTTGTGTGTGCCATTTAAATGGCCAATTCTTTGGCTTGCATTTAACAGGCAAAAATGGAATGTGCTGTAAACTTCTCAATGTTTCTTCATCAAGTTCTGCATGCTTTAAATACTTCAATAAATGATTGCTCCTTTCTATGGCACACTGAAAACATGATTCAGCTATTATTGGTACAGATCTGGCTTTTTCTAGCAGGAGCATTTCAGGAAGACGCTGACTCATCATACCCAACTCCTTCAGACGACTATGGATTTCACCTGTCTGAAATTCATCTGTTGGAAAGCGGCAATCCTTCTCATCAAATAATGGTGCAATCAAAGAATCTTTATCAACCAATTCTTTAATATGTCTTAATGAAGCATTTGGTTTTGTTGGTATGCACAATGTCTCCTTCAGCTTGTCATCGACCTCCGGCGTTCTTAAGCGCAGCGAAAATATTGTTAGGTCATCCCTCTCTGATTCACTGATACATTGCTCCAGATTCTCAATGTTTGGCAAGAAGAACTCACTTACAAGTGATTTTGTGGAAACTGTCCTAGATTTCATGACATTATCATTTGTTTTAACCAATAACTCGTAAAATTTAAGTGGAACATCAACAGCACAGTTTTCTTCAACAAAACGTGCTAATACATTAAATGCTGACGTACCAACAATGTTATTACATCTCATCTCAGATGCTAAAAACAAGCACTCATGAATGTTAATCCATCTTCCACAACTATAGAATATCCTGGGTTCAGGAGATTCAAATATCTTCTTGTAAAACCTTACAGGTAGTTCATTGACCATTTTTGACTCTTCCAAAGGCCAATAATCATAGAACATGTATTTTGCTGATGGTTGCAGTTCTTCCATCATCTGACACATGTTAACCAGGGCTTGCACTAGAGAATCTCCTAATAAACACAGATTCCACTTCTCAAATTTACTGTCAAAATCATCATCAGACATTGCACGTAATTTTCGTCTGTCTGAAGAGATGGCAAAAGGACCATTCATATGAAATGGAAAAGAATGTTCAATAGGCATTGGGAGGAAGAAAAAGAAATGACCCTTGTCATAAAATCCCTGTGGCAAGACTTGCAACTGTTTTGGACTAATCTCCCCATCTTCTTCATCATATGGTATTGCAACACCACATAGTGGAACTGCTCCCTTCTCCCTATATGTCATTTCCAATGTTTCATCTTCAATGCCAGATGCCCATGAAACCAGCCAACTTGTTGAGGAGCTAACAGAACTGTCATCATCTACAATCGTTCTTCCAATGTTAACTTTTTGTAAAGCCTTCAATTGGTTTTGCTTAAGCAATATGCCTTTCTTTCTCTGTGTCACATCATGTAGTAATGACAGTCCAGAAACAGAGGGAGTCACATGATGAACCCGCTTGTTTGCCTCAAATACAAGTTTACTATTAGAGGGATCCATCTCATCTTTATCCAACACATATAGTTTGAGTTCCTCAATATTCATGTTGAAAAGGAAGAGATTAGCAGCAGATTCAACTGTTTTGTCCAAGAAATCTTTCATATCTTCTTGTGTATATACTTTATCACTAATATCACTTGGCTGGTTTCGCAATGGAAATCTGAAAAGTGTTCCATGGAAATGCGACTTTTCATTAGATACAAGTCTGCAGCCAAAAACATTCTCATAAGGTCGAAACTGAGCATTTACCTTGTTGATCATCGTCTTATTCTTTATCTTTGAGAGATTTATTCTTAAACCTGGACTTTTACCAGGCATAGCTTTTCCTAGATGTTTCATATGTGGATCAAAAACCACTATGTTGTCACCAGAAATGAAACTCGGTACGTCTGTTAGATTATAAATAGCACAAAATCCTAGACCAAACTTGCCAATTTTACACGAGTCATTCTCTTTTGTTGCCCCACTCAATTTTGTTATATTTCTGAAGTCCTCTTCCGTAAATTCAGCATTATTATAAACCCACAAGGCTGGACCTTGCCATTGTGCCATTCCTTCACTAAGCAAGTTTTGCTTTGAATCTTCGTTTTCTCTTTTATCATACATCATCAATAATTTTGTAGCCCCTGCATCATCAGCATTTTGAAATAATTCTTTTGGTACTGAGAATCCATCTACATAACCTTCCTTCACTATATTTTTTAATCTGCGTGTCAAAGGCTCTTCTTGACCCCACTCTTCCATTGCTTCAGCATTTGAAAATACTTTATCTGTGAGAGAGGAAACTCCAAGTGTCTCTGCTGTTGAATTAGAAACATCATTGTGCACAAACATCAGCTCATCTTCATCATTAAATAAATCACATTCATTTAACCACTGGGCATCACAAAATACACATTCATCTGCTGATTTCAATAACAATGTATTATCAGGAGTATGAACTGGAAAGTAGACAGATTGTTTGGACTCTTGCACATGTTCAAGGTAGTTATCTTTAAGCTCATTTATAATACTGACAGCAATTCTTCTCATGTACTGCACTGTCGCTATTTCCTTATGCTGTTGACACTCATTCTTTATTTTTTCCAAGATATTCAAATAAGCATTAAAATCAATGGAACTAAAGCAGCCTAAAGCTTTGAAGAAGTTTTTGAATTCTGAAAGTTCAGACGGAAGTGGTCTGAGATATGGCGACAGGTCAATGTCATTACATCCATGGTCAACAAAAATTCGCTGGGGTTCAACAAATCCATCCCCAAACCAAATATAAGCCTGGTGCAAATCTGAAAATCTGTCTTGCAATTTAACCTTAACTTCCTCTGCTTTGTATTCTTCAGACAATTTTTGGTAAAGGTCTTTAATGATGCCAAGTATTATGTGTTTATTAGTGTCAGTGTAGGATTGCACAACATGGTGCAAATGTTCCACAATATGTTCAAGCTGTGGTTCTGAATCCCACCTGAAGAGCTCTGACAACCGGACAAACAATGAACAATCTATGACAGCAATGACAGAGCCTATAGTACTTTTATGTTTTTCAGAGTGCACTTCAGATGGTGAAAGAATTACTCTTCTGTCCTTTTTCATTCTTTTATCTTCACTAATGAAAATGTTGTTCTTATATTCAACAATGTTAAATTCAGTTGGAATTTTATTTTCGAACTGTCTGTCAGTCGTATGGTTTGAGCAACTGGCTGTCATTGGTTCATTTCTGGTATCATTTGTATGGTATTGTAAAACTGGTAAAAAAGGCTCATTTGGTAATTGATCAATCAAGTTTCTATGACGATCAAAGTTTTTTTCCAAATAATGCAACAGATGGAAACAACGCTCTAAAGCACATTCCGAACACACTTCATTCAATCGGCTAACAGACTGCATTCTCTCAAGCAAATCTTTGTCATTTAATGTCTCCACATTCATTCCAACTTCTTTGAGTCTTACTCTAATTTTTTCATCTTGAAACTCTTCTGTGACAAAACACTCGTCATCATCATTAAACAGTGAGGAAATGAACGAGTTGCTTTGAACTATATCCTTAGCACACCTTAGTCTACCATGTGGCTTTGTTGGAATGCAGTTGTTTTCTGACATCATTTTGTCAACATGAGGATGACGTTGTTCCAGAGCAAAACGTGTCAGTTTATCTCTCAGACTTATCTGTTCCAAATTGCCTATGTTAGGCAAAAAGAATTCTCGAACAAATTCCTCAATTGCAATTGTTCTCTTGTCTGTAACAGAAGCATCAGTTTTTAACATCTGTAAATAAATTTCTTTTGGAATATCTACTGCAACATCATTCTGCAAGTATTTGGACAAAATATCAAAAGCAAACCTGCCTATAATTGGGTCGTATTTGAGATCTGGATTGAGCAATTTAATTTGAGAAATGTCTAACCATGACTCATCGACTTTGAATGTTTTGTGAAGATTGCCATTAAGCATTTTAATGTAGAATTGTTCCACCATTGTGTTCGATGCGACATCAGGAGTTGGGAGTGGCCAGATGCTATGGGCCTTGAACTCTGGTGCAATGTGTAGACTCTTTAGTGCTTTGAATACAAGCATTATTGCCTCTACAATTGAATCACCTAGTAAACACACATTCCAGTCACCAAACTTTGCAGAAGTGTCATCTTCAGTCACTACTCGGAAACTTCTTCGATCTGAAGACACAAGAAAAGCACCGTTCACATGAAAAGGAAATTGGTGACTTATTGGCAATGGTAAGTAGAAATAAAAATGACCTTCTTTGTAAAATCCCTCTGGCAAATCTGTCAGTGGATAAGGAACACATTCTGAATGATTGAAAGGCAAAGCTATAGCTCCAATGGGCAAGGCACCATCTTGTTCATTTGTCATACTCAATGTCTTATTTTCAATTCCAGAAGCCCAAGCAACCAGCCAGTTAGCATCTGAACTTTCTTCTGCAGATGAACTGCTGTAAAGAGTTCTGTGAATGTGTACTTCATCAACAAATTGTATTGGGTTGGTATCTAGCTCTTTGTATTGTTTTCGTTTAGATGCTTCTTTCAGAATGGATGTTGTTCTGGGTGATGCTACTTTATTGGGATACACTGCTGAAACAGTTTTACTCGCCTCAAATAAAAGTGTTGCATCCTTCGGGTTGTAATTATTTTTTGACAAATGAAATATTTTGAATTCTTTTACGTTCATATTGAACAAAAGCATATTCGCTGCACATTCTGAAGTAATACGAATAAGTTTTTTTATTTCAGCGTCCGAATAAATTTTATCACTGATATCACTAGGCTGAGTTCGAAGAGGAAATCGGAACAATGTGCCTCCAAAATATTTTCTGTCTTTTGAGAAAAGATCACATCCAAAAATATTCTCTGCAGGTTTGAACTGATTACAAACCCGTTTGGCAAATGTTTCATATTTCATTTTCTTTACATCTATTTTCAAGCCAGGGCTTTTACCTGGAAGTGATTTTCCAAGGTATTTCATATGAGGATCAAATATTACTACATTTTTACCAGATATTAGACTAGGTACATCTGTCAAGTTATAAACTGCACAGAACCCAAGTCCGAACTTTCCAATTGTACATGGGTCAGATTCTTTTGTAGCACCGCTTAACTTAGTAATATTTTCAAAGTCCTTTTCAGTGAATTCAGCATCATTGTACACCCACAATGCTGGACCTTGCCATTCTGCCATTCCTGCACTCAGCAAGTTTTTTCTTGAGTCTTCGTTTTCTCTTTCATCATACAATATCCACAATTTTGAAGCACCAGCATCATCAGCATTTTGGAACAACTCCTTTGGAACTGAAAACCCATCAACATAACCCTCTTCTAAAATGTTTCTTAATCTTCGAGTCAAAGGCTCATCTTGACCCCACTCTTCCATTGCATCTGAGTCGGTGAACATCTTTTGTGTTATACTTGGTACCTCTAAAGCTTCCAGTGTGGCTTTCGGAATATCATTATGGACGAAATGTAGGTTTCTGTCTCCTTCGTCAAGACTTTCTTGGTCCATAAACCAATTATCGTCATGGAACACACACTGTTCTAGAAGTGCAAAAGATGCATTTGACTCATCATCTGAGGTTATTGGAATGTACAGTTTCACACTGGTATCTGATCTTATTTCAGTTAACTCATGTTTGATTTTGTTCAGTATTGTTATTGCAAGACTTCGCAATGATGATGCACTAAGTTTGTACTGATGCTCTTCGCTTTCAATTTTCAATTGTTCAAGAACTGACAAACAGACTTTATTATCAATTTCTCTTGCACAACCCAGATTTGAGAAGAAATCTTTAAGATGGGCAAGTTCTGATGGTAAATGTTTGAAAAAGGGCTGCAAATCAATATCATCTGCTTGATGGTCGATGTAGATACATCCTGGAGCCATGAATTCATCTCCAGACCAGACACAGCCACTTTTATGTTCTTCAAATAACCTTTTCAAACTGTGCTGCACATCAACAAACTCGTAGGTACTTTCAAAACATTGGTAAATGCTAATAACCATTGGAAGAAATCTGGATTTCAAGCATGCTTCATACCTTTCAACAATGTTTGCAAAATGCTGCACTACTTTTTCAAGTTTGGGTTGCGCAAACCATCCAAACTTTTCTGCCACATTTGGAATCGAATTGCAGGATACTACTGGTGAGACCGATATAATAAGCTCAACAAATTTGTCAGATGTTACCTCAGATGGTGAAATACTGTGTCTATGTGAGTGTTGCTTATTTGACTCATCAAATACAGGATTATCATGCTTAACTTTACTTCTCATATCAACCACATCTATTTGACAGTTGTTTAGCATTTTGTTTTTATGTCTGATACACAGTTGGTAATCTGATAGTTCTTCTTCTGTTTTATTGACCCAGCCATCAGGTTTACTTGCAACAGGTAGAAAGGGCTGATTTCGCACTTTTTGTAAAACTGCCTCAAAGCGTTGATGGTTTTCCTCCAAGTATTTCAGCAAGTTGTTACATCTTTCTACAGCACAATAAGCACACTGCCTATTAAGCTCACTGACGGAGTTGATTCGGTCCAAGACATCTTTATCGGTCAATGTATCATGCAGCATACCATGAGATTTCAGTATTTTACATGATTTTTCATCAGTGAATTCGTCTGCTGCAAATCGTTCATCATGCACATCAAATAAACAGGAAATTTTTGACCTGTGATCAACAATATCTTTGATATATCGAAGTTCACCATTTGGTTTTGCTGGAATGCACTTTATGTTCTTCATGTATTCATTGACATCTGAATCTTGCATATGTAGTGCAAATCTTATATACTTATTTCTGATGTCCTCTGGAATGGTATTCGACAAAAGAGAGAGATTTGAAAGCAAGACGTCTACAATGAATCTTTTTGTGCTGATAGTATGTCTCTGTACAATTTGTTCATCTGCAAATTGCAATTGCTCATAGTATGCCTCTGGTAAGTTCACAATATTTTCATTTGGCTGAAGTTTTTTGAATAGGTCATTTGTACATTTCCCAAAAACTTCATGTTTTTTCAGGCTTGGCTCTATGAATTTACACTTAGAAATATCAAACCATTTGCCAGAATTGAAGAATATTTGCAACTGGCCCTCCTCAACTGCACTCTTGTAGAAGCAAATACGTAATTCATCTTCTATTTCCTCAGAGTGGTGAAGAGGCCAGATGGTATAGTGCTCATAAGCCGGTGACATATTTAAATTCTTCATATTTTTCAATAAGAGAATTAAAGCCTCATTGACAGAATCACCCAGCAGGTATTTATTCCAGTTCTCGAACTTCTTTTCACTGTCATCTCCTGTCACTTTTCGTAATTGTCTTCTATCACTGGACACAGCAAATGTTGCATTAATATGAAAGGGAAAGCCATGGACACTAGGTAAAGGCAGAAATACAAATAGGTGTCCCTCCTTGTAGAAACCATCTGGTAAATCATTCATCAATATTGGCATCATTTCACCATTTTGATATGTACATGGTACCGCTACTGCCCCAATAGGAACTGCTCCCTCTTCCTCCATGGCCAGTTTCAGAGTGTCCTCTTTTACACCTGTAGCCCATGAAATAAGCCAGTCAGTTTCTGATTTTTCACTTTTAGGTCCATTGGAAGATATGTGGACTTTGACAATAATTTGGAGCTGCTTTGAATGAAGCTCATTAGTCTGCTTTCTGGCTGCTGCCTCCTTCAGAACAGAACCTGTATGACAAGTATGCATGACTTTTGTATGTTTCCTAGTCTCAAAGAGTAATGCAGGATTTCGGGGATTTCCTCCATTTGGCAAATGAAACACTTTGATTTCACTTACGTGTTGGTTAAACAGAAGTAAGTTAGCTGCTGTGCCATAGATCATCTTAAGGAGCTTTTGAACCTTATCTGAAGTGTACTGAATATCACTTATCTCACTGGAATGACTTCTGAGTGGAAATCTGAAAAGAGTTCCTCTGAAGTGAAAATCCTCATCTGTTGTTGACTTACATCCAAAAATATCAACAGCTGGTCTGAACTGATTACGCACCTTCTTTGTCAATGTTGATGATTTCATTTTCTTTACATTTATTTTCAAGCCAGGGCTTTTACCAGGAAGTGCTTTTCCAAGGTATTTCATATGAGGATCAAATACCACAATATTTTCCCCAGATATCAGGCTGGGAACATCTGTAAGGTTATAAACGGAACAGAACCCAAGTCCGAACTTTCCAATTGTACATGGGTCAGACTCTTTTGTAGCACCGCTTAACTTAGTAATATTTTCAAAGTCCTTCTCAGTGAATTCAGCATCATTGTACACCCACAATGCTGGACCTTGCCATTCTGCCATTCCTGCACTCAGCAAGTTTTTTCTTGAGTCTTCGTTTTCTCTTTCATCATACAATATCCACAATTTTGAAGCACCAGCATCATCAGCATTTTGGAACAACTCCTTTGGAACTGAAAATCCATCAACATAACCCTCTTCTAAAATGTTTCTTAATCTTCGAGTCAAAGGCTCATCTTGACCCCACTCTTCCATTGCATCTGAATCAGCAAACACCTTCTGTGAGAGGGCAGGTAAACCAAGAGCTGTTGCTGTAGAGACAGGAATATCCTTGTGAGCAAATATTATTTCTTCTTCATCATCATCTTCAATTTCTTCCTTCAGCCAACTTGCATCACAATAAACACACTGGTGAGCATATCTGAACTGTACTAATTTTTCATCTTCTGTCTGGATGGGAATATATATTTGTCCTTCTAGAGACAAAAGAATATCTGTGTTATCATTTTTCAATTTGTTCAGAATTGCAATTGACATGTTTCTTACTACAAGTGGTGATACGTGGTAAATTTCCTTTCCACTGTCCTCTCTCAAGCGTTCCAGAATATGCAAACATGCATTTATGTCAATGGATTCAAAGCACCCTAACCTTTTGAAGAAGTCCTTAAAATGCAGTAGCTCACTTGGAAGTGGTCTCAGGTAAGGTTTTAAATCAATCTCATCTTTGTCAGCTTCAACAAAGATACACTCAGGGGTAACAAATCCATCTCCATACCAAACAAAACCTTTGTCTGTAAATGTATCTATCAAATTTCTTTTGGTCTCCTCAAAATCAGGTTTTGCTTTTAAGAATGTATATAGCTCCAGCAGTATTGATAGTACAGATGGCTTATATCTGCTCTCATAAGATGATGAGAGGCTATGTAGATGCTGAACTACAACACTGGTAGGTGGTTCCTGAAGCCATTTAAAGTGCTTTGCTACTGATGGAAAGTTTTGGCAGTCCACAACAGGAAGAATGGAACCAACCAAATTTACATGGTCCAGTGCAGTAACTTCAGATGGTCTAACTATTGTTTTACTGCATTCAGATTTGTATGGAACATGACTTGGGTATGAATGTGGTCTCTCTTTGTTTACTGGAACAAATCTATATCTTTCAAATGAGCATTGCTCTAAAAACTCTTTCCTGTTCTCCATCACTTCTAGAACTGCAACTGCTTTTGTCCTTACATGTAGATCGTTTTCTTCTGACAATTTGTCAATATATGCACATGTTCTTTCAACATCAGATACACTAATTTGATTTTCTCCTTTAAGACCAAAGCTTCGTAATGCTAGCATACACTCATCTTTCAAAAAGTCTTCATCAACTGGGAACACAGATTCATTGGAGAATAAGGCTTTTAATTTTGCAATTGTTGGATCAAAAAGTTCTTTTGGGGCATACATGTTATCATCACTTGCACGCAAGTATTTGAAAGTCTGGAGAAACTGTTGAATTCTGACATCCTTCTTCCAATGTAGTTTGTTTAAAAGCCAAAGTATGAAGCTCTTTTGATCTGAGACACAATAAAGCTCAAATTTCTCACATGTGTGCATGATCATGTCCTCTTCTCTAATGATCTTTCCACCAAGTTTCTCCACAAAGACACACTCATTCTTTGACAAGACCAAAACGGGTATTGGGAGTTCAACAGGATAGTCATCAGCAGAGAAAATGGTACAATTTTCTTCAACTGAAACTATGGAACACTCTGAAAGAATTGATCTAGACTGTTTGAAAATCTTCAGTGTTCTTAAGTTTTCTCTAGCTTTCGGCGTAACTGTACTTAGCATTTCAACCAGAAAATCTGATAATGCCATCTTTGCATCATGTGAGAGCCCCTTGTTTGCCTTTTGCAAATCATCCTGACTGACATGTTCAAATATCTCTAGGAGAGAACTGCATGACGCATTGTAGAAATAATTTGATAGGTCAGGCTGAATCCAACATGGCTTTTCAGCTAAAATGACTATAGACAGGAGTCTGAAAGCCTTGCATATGTCATCAGACAACATGCTGCCATCAGTCTGTAATCGCAGCAGAATCTTCTCAGATAATGCATGAAGCTCCATGGATTCTGTGTCCTCAAGTCTAACTGGAATCAATGTTAAGTGTTTAAAAGAGTCCACCTGTGATGGGTATTCAAAATGAATGTGGTCCCAGATTCTTTTAAGCCAGGCCTCCCAATCAAATTTATTCAACTGTACAATTGTCTTCTGTATCAAATTAGCTGTAGATTCTGCATCCAAATACTTTATGGAGCACTCCCCTGAAATAGAGAAAGTTTAAGCTTATGAAAGTTAATGCTAATAACTTCCTCTTAACCCTTTCCCTCGTATAATCATGTTTTCATGTATTTGCAAACAGAGTAGACCCAGATCAGACGGCTTCTAGAGGAGCCGTCTGATCAGGGTCTGCTGTGTCATCTAATGGAATTTGATAGATAGCTTTCTTTAGTTTCTTAAATGACTAGTATTGACTAGTATTCCACCTTCCATATAGTATTATAATTATTTTTCCATGAATATTCAGTAGGTATTGAACTTTGGAATAAACATAGAACAGGGAAAGGGTTTACCATTTACTTAATAATCCTGCCTTTTTAACCCTTTCCCTGGCAGAAATACCTTTCCACACCTTTACAAACAGAGTAGACTGACAAATCAGATGGCTCATGTAGGAGCCATCTAATCAGGGTCTGCTCTGTTTGCCTATGGGCTAATGTAGATCTGGTTATTCAGTTTCTGCCTTGACCATTCTTGCTCATTGGTCATTACTAAATTTCAATAAATGAATATTCATGACATCATGAATTTTTGTATAAATATTAATGAGAAAAAAAGAGTAGCCTCAGACCAGACAGTTCTTGTTGGATCAAGAATTAATGCAAAAAATAATTAATATTCATAATGGACCGAGCCTTTCATGAATATTTATAAAGTAAATATTTAACCCTTTCCCTCATATAAACATGTTTTCATGCATTTGCAAACAGATTAGACCCAGATCAGACAGCACTTAGAGGAGCCGTCTGATCAGGGTCTGCTCTGTTTGCTATTGGAATTTGATAGATCTGTTCCTTTGCTTTCTAAAACGGCTACACTATTCCACCTTCAATACGTCATTATAACTATTTTATCCATTAATATTCAGTAGGTATTAAAATTTGGAGTAAAAATAGAACAGGGAAAGTAGATATTTGCAATATAATAGAGTAGAACCTCAATATCTCAAACTGGGACAATTGTTCTAAAATGTATCACTATGCATATCAGAAACATATGTGACAGCTTAACCCTGCTCTTGCTGAATTTTAAAATACATTTCTCCTTCTTTACCCATGCCCTATTGTATAATTAAATATATCTTCACTGTGTACAAGTACTTCGCTCTGAAATCACTGCTGTGGAGTGCACTGGTTGCACAATCAATTTGTAAATAGTGCAGACCCTGATGAGACAGCTCCTGTAGGAGCTCTCATCTGGGTCTTCACTATTTACAGGTAGGTATATCGATGTGAATAGCAAGCGAAGGGTTAATGCAGGTCGAAAGTGAAGCTCCTGTAGCTAATGCCGAAACAGGGATTAATATCCGGACAATGCCTACTTGATTCTTCATTTTTGTGATTAGAAATCAACATGGTGATCCCTTATGTTATTGTTTTAAGAAAAGATAATGGAAACTGCAAAATTACTTCAATTAGTTGCCTACACAAAGTACCTGTAAAATCTAAGCGACCCTCAAATTCGGCCTTCTTGACACAAATAAAACTTTCATAACATGAGTGCAATGATGGCCCTATATCGCTCACCTGCAAATTTTAGCACTAGATAGAGATGAAATAGTCACAAACATCTTCAGAAAATGAAGATAAGAGGGTCATAGAAGTTTTAATGTTTTCAACAAAAGATTATTCAATTTGTTCAAAATGCATGGTAGTCCTAATTAATTCTCAATATAGTCATCAGAGGACTATTCCTACCAAATACCATTTCAAATTGGACCACCAGTTTTGGAGGAGATTGTTTAAATTTTCACTATAGTCATTTAACCCTTTCCCTGTGCTATGTTTATTACAGATTTCAATACCTACTGAATATTCATGGTCAAAAAGGTTACAATGAAATATGGAGGGTGGAGCTTTGTAGCCGTTTTAGAAAGTAAAGACACAGATCTTTGAAATTCTATTAGCAAACAGAGTAGATCTTGATCAGACGGCTCCTCTAGGAGCCGTCTGATCTGGGTCTACTCTGTTTGCAAATGCATGAAAACACGTTTATATGAGGGAAAGGGTTAAGGAAATTTAAAGCTTTTAAAGCTCTTCTGAGCTGTGTTTTAAACTGTGAACTTTATGCCACATGTTTGTATACATGACTATAATTAAATATTACTTGACTTGACTTAGCCCCACCCTTGGCGGCCATGTTTCTTCAGATAACTTGGTTTTAGCAGTTTTGATACAGAATCACCAGTGGTTTATTCCTACCATATGCTATTAAAATTGGACCACTAGTTTTGGAGAAAAATATTTTTCCCTATAGTCATATAAGGAAATTTAGCTCCGCCCATAGCAGCTATGTTTTTTCAGATATCAACATGGTTTTAGCAATTTTGATATAGGGTCATGGCAACTATTCTTGCCAAATACCATTTAGACTGGACCAACCGTTTTGGAGAAGATTTTTAAAGGTTTCCTTTGTAGTTAAGAAAATATAGTCCAGCCCCTGGTTGCCAAGTTATTTTGAGATATGAGCATGATTTTAACAATTTTCATAAAAGGTCACCTGGCACCTATTCCTACCAAATACCAATCAAACTGGACCATCAGGTTTGCAGAAGATTTTAAAGGTTTTCTTTATACATAGTTATATAAGGAAATCTAGCTCTGCCGATAGCTGCCATGCTTTTTGAGCAATTTGATAAAGGGGTCACCAAGCGACTTTTGCTAATAAATGTCATTTAAATTGAACCACCGGTTTCAGAAGAAGATTTCTTAATGTTTCTTAATAGTATATAAGGAAATCTGTCCCTGCCCCTGATAGCCATGGGTTTTTTTAGGTATCAACATGATTTTAACAATTTGACAAGAAACTCGGCAATGCCACAAAACCAGGATTTCAAAGTTTAAACCAATCTATTTTATCAACAGCCTACAAATTTGGGAAAAAATAGGTCTTCATACAAGCTTTCTAAATACCAAGTTTGGTCAATCCAATCCTTAAGTAAATTGGTCTATCCAATCTGAAGTTATTCAGCAGAAACCATTTTTCTGTTTTTAGCACACTGACCCGGGCAGAAGCTATAGAAATAGATCCATATTTTACCATAGGCAAACAGAGCAGACCCTGATCAGACAGCTCTATAGCACCTGTCTGATCTGAGTCTACTCTGTTTGCAAAGGTGTAGAAAGGTGTATTTATGGAGTAAAGGGTTAAGATAATTGTTTAGTGTTGATCAATTAATTCTAACCTGTTCTGGCAATCCCATTGAAATAATCAGTCAGTGCTTCAGGTATCTCATTGGAAAGAAATGCTGCTTCCTGACCTGGGAATAGTTGAATGACGTCTGGATTACTGACAAAAATTGCTCTGTGGTCATTCAGTGACATAAAATTACCATCATCTAGAGGTATTATTTGTATGTCTTGCAGATCGTTGATATTCTTGTTGCGGCAAATGAATTCTAGCAAAAAGAATTTCTCCCGTTTTTCCATGCTCTCATATGTGTGTGACTTTCTAAGATGATCTCTGAGAAATGGCGGAGAAATCAGATTTCTTTCTGTCAGTCTTGGACCACTGACATGTTCTGGTGCACAGACGACATTTACACCATCCTTCAAGAGTAGTCTGACAATACAATCCATGCATTCATTGTCAGTGAGTGGAAGGGAATTGGCAGGGACAATCATGGAATCATTGGCTGATATCCACTGACCTCCGGCATTCTTGGTGTACAGCACCATTACACTTTTCTGGTGCACTATTTCAAGTGCTTTGTTTGCCAGATTACGCCATCTTTCTGTTGTCTTATGTAAATCTGGAATTACAGAGAAAACAAACTGAACCAGGTTAGTTGGATTACCCTGCCTCACACACACTTTCTGCAGCTCTTCAATAAACAAGCAATAGGCCTCTGGAAGGATCTCTTCAACAATGACTTTATTCCACCGGATAGTGCTATCTGTATGCATTTGATGCTGTTCCTGGTCAGCAGTTGGCCATTTTACATGACGCCTGTTCTGCGTCAAGGCAAAGAATGCATTTACATGTACTGGCAAACCTGTGTAGCTGTCTTTATCTTGAGGAAGTGGCTGGTAGCAGAATATGTGGCCAGACTCGTCCATCTTATCGCTACTGGTGTTGACTTTGGCTGCAATGCCTCCAATCGGCAAATATCCTAAAGAATCATCTTTCAGAAGTAATCTAAGATCTTCAGACACATGCCCACCATGAAGGTAATTTATGATGAACCATTTTGCATTTGTTTCAACTGATTGACCGGATACAAAGTTCAGTTGAGTGCTGACAATAGCGAGGCAGGAAAAATGTGTTGGAGAATCTGCCACATCAAGACCAGTTGTTTGGATGGTCCTTTCAAATGTTTTCCTGCATTGTTCTGACTCTTCATTTTCATCATGAATTGCAGCTGTATAGAATGGCTTGTTCTTCCCAAGATTAATCTGGTCTGCAGAGAAGTCGGAGGTTGTGGAACATGACTGACTTGAAGCTAGTACAGGTGCATCCATATACAGACTCACATTATGTATACATCTCAAGAAAAGCATATTTCTGCTCGAGTCTGAATACAATGCTCTGAATAGATCAATTATCTTTGAATCAATGTATATATTTGTTGAGAGCTTGGACTCTTTGCATCTGAGGGGAAACCAAAACATTGTCCCTGGGTAGTTCCCACTATTCAGTGTGTCCCTTCCAAATCCAAATATTCCTTCAAAGGCATCGAGACATTCTTCAACATTTACTCCTCTACCACGCTCCAATTTGTTCAGACTTCTTGTCACACATACCTTTCCTGGGTTTTTGGAAAGTGGATTCATAAATAGAATTTTCTTTCCACTTACAATGCATGGGTTATCTGCAAATGCAAGAAGAAATCAGATGAACCAAGCTTTAGTATATCTACCAAGTAAAATATAATCCAGAGGTCCTGATAAGATGCGGTCCAGATAAATTAAAATGTTTTCAAGAATGAATTCTTTGTTTCCTATGTAATGACCACTCTTTAGAAGCGTCTCGAAGAGACGATTCTAAAGAGTGGTCACAACATAGGTTTTGGTAGAGAAATGATGATTATAGTACTTGAGTATGCAAATTTATCTCTTGCTCTGATAATCAAATATGAATATAAATTAGTTTAACCCATTACCTCATAGGCTATTTTAAGATCCAACCGCTTTGAATAAATGTACCAAAAAGGAGCATTAACTAGAGAAAAGGAAAATTTAAGAATTTTGTAGTTTGAAAACCATTGTGATAATTAGAGCATTTGCACCTGTAGGAGCAAATGTTCCATTTATCCCAATGATTTCAATAGGTGATTGTTACAGAGGCGTAGAAAGGCATATTTATGGAGGAAAGCGTTAACCCTTCTCTTGTTGTTCATGTCAATATACCTACCTGTAAATAGTGAAGACCCAGATGAGACAGCTCCTGCAGGAGCTGTCCCATCTGGGTCTGCACTATTTACAAATTGATTGAGGAACCAGTGCACTCCACAGCAGTGATTGCACAGCGAAATATATGTAGACAGTGAAGATATATATATGTAATTATACCAACAGGACATGGGTTAAGAAGAAGACATGTATTTTAAATTTCAGCAAGAGAAGGGTTAATATTTATAATAGCATATGAATAAGAAAAAGGTTTTGGCCCAGACAAAAAATATAGAATAAGCTCTATGTAATTCCATAAGCAAACAAAGCTGATACTGATCAGACAATTCCAAATGGAGCCATCTGGTCTGGGTTTACTCTGTTAGCAAAGGTGTTAAAAGGCAAACAAAAAATATTGATTCATCAATTTCATTACGACTGACAATCATTGCGGCTATTGATGTTGATAAACATAGCAGCATGTATGTTCTGCAAATTGTTTAGTATGATTTACTTAAATAAACAAGATATTATTCCCATTGTTTCAATATACAGTTAAATTTTAATATCTCGAACTTCAAGGGGTCATATAAATTACTTTGAGTTAACAGAAGTTCCGAGTTATCTGATTTCTGATCTGGACAATTTCTCAAGTTTACAGCTTAATGCAGGTCTAAAGTAATGCTGAAAGCTCCTATAGGAACTTTCAGCATTACTTTAGACCTGCATTAAGCTGCCAAGTGTGTTTCTTGATATGCATAGTGATACATTTTAGAGAAATTCTTCATTGCAAATTTTGATTCGAGTTAGTCCTGAAGTTAGAGTTATCCGAGTTTAAGGTATCAAAGTTCCACTTTCCATCAATACGCCTTTCTATGTCTTTGCAAACAGCGTAGACCCAGATCAGATGGCTCCTAGAGGAGCCAGATGATCAGGGTCTGCTTTATGAAATAATATAACAATGACTCAACAGTTTCTGCCACAGCCAACATTTTCTGTGTCATATGCCATTATAAAAACCTAATTAATATTCACGACGTCGTTATTTCTTACATAAATATTCATGTAGTAAATGGTTAAGCTACAATGAATATAAAATTAAGCTGATGTCATGTTATGTTTTGAGCCAATTTTCAATGTTTTTATGTGCATGTAGAATAAATAAATAGTGATAATTATTCTTTCTTTTCCTTTTTTCAAGACAACAAGAAATGTGAAATCTAGAATGTGCATTGCTTAAAATTTGCTTGTGTTTTGTTTGTTTGTTTGTTTGGGGGTTTCACAACGTTTTAACAGTATTTCAGTCATATAGCGATGTCCAGTTAATTACAGATGGAGGAAGACACCTCAGAGGTTTTTCCATGCATGGCTAAATTACATTGTTTCGTGCACTTAACCCTTTCCCTGTTCTATGTTTAGTACTCATTTCAATACCTACTGAATATTCACGGACAAAATAGTTACAACAAAATATGAAAAGTGAAACATTATAGCCATGTTAGAAAGTAAAGGAACAGATCTTTCAAATTCCATAAGCAAACAGAGCAGACCCTGATCAGACGGCTCCTATAGGAGCCGTCTGATCTGGGTCTACTCTGTTTGCAAATGTTACATCATTTCAAATTCAAGATATAATCAATTTGTCTACCAATATGCAATCAGAGTGTCTCAAACAGTTTGAATCCTGACGAAACACCGAGTTACTCATTGTCTCATCTGGATCCAAACTGTTTGCACTCATCAGCCCATAGCAGGCTAAAGGACCTGATTAAAATCAACCTACTCATCATTACAAACAGGCCATCATAAATGCTCTTTTAGATGTTATTCAATCAAATGATACAAGAGTGATTAACCTATTCCCTCATATTGACTTCAGATGCCTCTATAAAATTCACTTTTTGAAACCAATGTGATAAAAAGAGCATTTGCTTTATTTATCATAATTGTTTCAAAACTACACAATTCTAAAAGTTTCCTTTTCTCTAGTAAATGCTTCTTTTCAGTAGATTTATTCAAAAAGGTAGGATCTAAAAATAGCCTATGGGGTAATGGTTTAAATCCCTGTAATAAATTATGAACACATGAAATTCAAGGCTTATACCAATGACCTTGATTTTTAGCCTTAACCTTGATCACATGATGCTGGAACATGGGTCTTGAAGACTTGAATTAAGTTTGATAAAAATCCATTAAGCAATTTTGGATAAATGAAGCAGACGCAGTTTGTGACAGAAAGACGAAACAACATGGCTTAGCAATACTGGTACCTTCTGAGAGATATAGTTTAATCCTTCTTATGCTATTAGCGTACATATCTGAATTTGCAAATAGCATAGACCTATACAAGACCTCTCCTAAAGGAGTTATCTCATATGGTTCTGAACCATTTGCTATTAAAATTCTGTGACAACAATAGAATAACTCATCTAATTAAACCCTTCCCCTCATATAAACACATTTCCCCAATCTGCAAATAGAGTAGACCCAGATCAGACGGCTCCTACAGGAACCATCTGATCAGGATATGCTCCATTTGTTTATGGTGTAATACTGATCAGATTATACAGTTTCTGCCTATATAAAAATGTCTTATATTCATATGTAATTACAAAAAATAATCTAATTAATATTAATGATGTGAATATAAATCAATTCAGACTTCTTTTAGACTTAACCTCTTAAATTTACTGAAAAGGAGCATTTACAAGACAAAAGAAAATTTCAGAATTAAATAGTTTTCAAACCAATGTGATAAATAAAGAATTGGTTCCTATAGTCAAAAACATTGTGTTTTCAAAAAATTCAGCAAGAGTATGGCTTACAATAACAAAGATGATAAAAGGGATTTTGACCATAGAATGAGATTTACCTGTAATATGGAACACAGACTTGAAGCCCAGCCCAAATCTTCCAACCCTGAGTGGATCATCAGCTTTCACACTATTATACACCCTCTTGATGCCTGACCAGTCTTCGTCTGTGAACTCAGCATTATTATATACTACAAGAGCAGGAGCCTGGAAAACAAAAATGCAATTCTTCAATGACATATACACATGTACAGTATTGTCTCTAATAAAAGCTCCCGGGGCGTTGCATTTTTTTAAGAAGGTGCTTTATGCATTTTATACACATGTAGTTGCTAACTCTATCCCTGTTCAGTATTCATGTAAGAAATAATGACATGTACATGTATATTTATTAGCTGAATTTTTATAAATGTAAATTTTTCATGGGAATTTTTCAAGGAACTGTCTGATCTGGATCTACTGTATTAGCAAATTTATGAGCTATTTGTGAATACAGTAAAACCTCTCTAAACCGGGCATTAAATTTAGTATAAATAAGTCTTGGAGACAAGTGGCAGCTTAATGCAGGGTGAGTTATGCAGAAAGTTCCTTTCCTCTAGGAGCTTTCTGCATGACTTCCACCCTGCATTAAGCAGCTACCTGCCTAAAAGTGTCTAAATTATTCTCTATTAGAATCCCGGTTTAGAGAGGTTTTACTATATATTATATAATTACCGTGAAGAACTTGCTGTATCTGTTTCTTGGTTGAGATGGAACTTGTAAACTTCTTCCATCATAGAGGATCTTTATTGAGCTTGCTTTGGCATCATCTGCATTCTGTACAAGTTCCTGTTGTATCATACGGTAAAACCTCTTTATAATGAAGTCTAAGACACAACATATCTTAACAAAATGGCATATGGACATAGGATTTTTTATAATGATAGAAACTATAGATATATATCTATATTATTTAAGCAGCCATTGTATGTGTAGTCACAGATTTTCCATGTTTTCTTCCACTCATCCAGTGAAATTTCTCCATTCATTTCATTTAGTATTTAACCGGTGGTACTAAACAGAGACAACAAGTGTCAACTAGAGACAACTAGAGACAACTAACTTAAAAAGGCGTTTAGGGCATTATTTATATATATACAGCCATATATAGTAATATTATACTGTAATAAATGAATAAAAATATCTAAATATTCGAAATATTGCATTAGATTGCATTTAAAACCCAAATTATAGCAACGGAAAGACGCCGACACCGGTCGACCCAGAGTCAACAAAGCCAACTCGATAAATATCGAGTTACTGTGGTTAATATAGTAGGGTTATTCTCAATATTAGTTGGTAAAGTCATTCTAAATGTTTATAAGATTTTTTATGTAAAAATATGCGATGTAAACGTTTAAAATGGGATATTTTCCAACCGTGTTCTAAATTAGAAATTGTGTTGGCGTGAGATTTAGATAGTCATGACATTCGCACTTTCGCACATAGCTTGCCAAACCACTTTTTCACAAGTTGTTTCCCTACTATTTCTGATTGATTTTTGCTGGCGTATTCTATAAACGATTCAGTTAATCTGGTACTTTGCTTCAACAGAAAACTGCACATTTTAATTTTATGACAGAGTGTAGCTGCCTGAGTTTGATCTACTC
This sequence comes from Azorinus chamasolen, assembly GCA_963576725.1. Taxonomy (NCBI): domain Eukaryota; kingdom Metazoa; phylum Mollusca; class Bivalvia; order Cardiida; family Solecurtidae; genus Azorinus; species Azorinus chamasolen. Next base: position 59,409,936 of record OY755243.1, on the reverse strand, counting down.
TGTTAGCATAGGCTAGTAATTTCAAAATGATAACAATGGTGTTAAATTAAACTTTATTCATCCAGTAAGTGCATATTCATATATACACAATTGCCAGAAATAGTTAACCCTTTGCCTCATATAAATGTGTTGCAAACAGAGTAGACCCAAAACCGATCCATCTCTAATCTGCAGGTGCTATGTCTCAACAACAGCAACAACTCCATCACAAATACATTATTTTTTAATCACATGTCATATAAGTATCTAAAACATACAAAAAGATAGTTTCTGACCCATCCAAAAAATGAGAAAAAAAATTCGCGAACACCCCTGCTCTATATAATATGTAAACGGTATCCAACTCCGGCCGAAATCTGCTAAAAAAAACGAAGGATTCATTCACTGCAATCGTACTTGAAAGCTTATTTGACCACGGATTTCCATTAACTGTGTCTTATTTATCAAAGAATTTGCCACTCTTGATGAGCAGTCATCTATTTTTTCTCAGAATATTAAAACGCTTTTACAACGAGTCGCCAGTGACAACCAGCCTCTCTAGGACACAGGTTGACCCTGAGGTTCGAAATAGAAATACGCTATAATTCAAGTCGAAACACCATATAACTGCTCTATTTATAAGGCATTTCCCCGGTCTGTTAGCATGAATGGATATCGTGTATTCACAATTTTTCAAATAATAATCATCTAAAAATCTTCTAAATAATTGTGACGGCTATGGATATGGACCATCAAAATTAACTGCCGTGTTTGTTTGTAATAAATCAATGAGTGTTAATTATTCCTTTCCCTCATAGATACGCCTGTGCAAACAGAGTAGACCCAGATTCAGCTGCTTCAGTTTGCATACCGGTATATATTTGATTGAGTATTGATATGTTGCGGCACGTGGCAAGTGACAGGTGAAGATTAACCGTGCCTTGAGCATAATACATAATCAACAGAGGTGCTAATCCGATGATTGGATCATCGATCACAGATAACTAGTGGCGTGTGTCAAGAGATATGCAGTTTAACTTTTACCAGCTTAACTTTTACCATGTCTTTTAACCCTTTCCCTGTTCTATATTTGGTCCATCTTTCTATACCTACTTAATATTCATGGACAAAATGGTTATAATGAAATATGGAAGGTGGAACATTGTAGCCATTTTAGAAAGTAAAGAATCAGATCTATCAAATTCCTCTAGCAAACTGAGCAGACGCTTCAGACGACTCATGTATAGTAGGCTAGCCGTCTGATCTGAGTCTACTATGTTTGCATATATGCGTTAATAATAATTAGTTAAGCTTTATGTTAGCCGTCATTCAAAACGATCTGATCGGGGTGATATTTGTTTTTCACCTATAAGATATATGAAGTAAGAGAAATATTAAAGTCTCTAGTATTTCTAAGTTTAGAATGGTTACATACATGTGTGTGATATGTACATATTTATATTCTGTGTATTATTGTATTGTATGTAATGAGACTATAATAAAGAATAATACATATATTCAAACAAGAGGGCCAGAATGGCCCTGAAGCGCTCACCAGACAATCAGAGAAGATTTTCAAAGTTTTCACTATATGTTTCTATAGAGAACTAGCCTGCCCTGGGGCTGGCCAATTTTGACCCCAGGGAATTAATTTAGAAAAACTTGTAGGGGACCTGAACATGATGCTATGAGCCAAATATGAGAGCTGAGATTAACCTTCCAGTTTCAGAGAAGAAGATTTTCAAAGTTTTCTCAATATGTTTCTATTGAAAACTGTCTACTACCCCTGTGGCAGTGCCAATTTTGACCCCCTGGTCATAATTTATATAACTTTTGTAGAGGACCTGAACATGATGCTCTGTGCCAAATATGAAAGCTGAGAGCCTTCCAGTTTCAGAGAAGAAGATTTTCAAAGATTTCACTATTTGTTTCTATTGAAAACTGCCCACCCCTGGGGCGGGGCCAATTTTGACCCCGGGGCCATACTTTATATAACTTTTGTAGAAGACCTGAACATGATGCTATGTGCCAAATATGAAAGCTGAGAACCTTCCAGTTTCAGAGGAAAAGATTTTCAAGGATTTCAATATTTGTTTCTATTGAAAACTGCCCCACCCCTGGGGCGGGCCAATTTTGACCCAGGGCCCATAATTTACATAACCTTTGTAGAGGACCTGAACATGATGCTTTGTGCCAAATATGAGAGCTGAGAGTCTTCCAGTTTCAGAGAAGAAAATTTTCCAAAGATTTCACTATTTGTTTCTATTGAAAACTGCCCACCCCTGGGGCGGGGCCAATTTTGACCCCAGGGCCATAATTTATATAACCTTCGTAGAGGACCTGAACATGATGCTCTGTGCCAAATATGAAAGCTGAGAACCTTCCAGTTTCAGAGAAGAAGATTTTCAAAGATTTCACTATTTGTTTCTATTGAAAACTGCCCACCCCTGGGGCGGGGCCAATTTTGACCCCGGGGCCACAAATAATATAACGTTTGTAGAGGACCTATACATGATGCTATGTGCCAAATATGAAAGCTGAGAGCCTTCCAGTTTCAGAGAAGAAGATTTTCAAAGATTTCACTATTTGTTTCTATTGAAAACTGCCCACCCCTGGGGCGGGCCAATTTTGACCCAGGGGCCATAATTTATATAACTTTTGTAGAGGACCTGAACATGATGCTATGCGCCAAATATGAAAGCTGAGAGCCTTCCAGTTTCAGAGAAGAAGATTTTCAAAGTTTGCACTATATGATTCTATAGAAAACTGCCCACCCCTGGGGCGGGGCCAATTTTGACCCCAGGGCCATAATTTATATAACTTTTGTAGAGGACCTGAACATGATGCTATGTGCCAAATATGAAAGCTGAGAAGCTTCTGGTTTCAGAGGAGAAGATTTTCAAAGTTTTACTATATGTTTCTATTGAAAACAAGGCACCCCTGGGGCGGGGTCAATTTTGACCCCAGGGGCATAATTTATATAACTTTTGTAGAGGACCTGAATATGATGCTATGTGCCAAAGATGAAAGTTGAGATCCCTGTAGATTCAGAGGAGAAGATTTTTAAAGGTTCAAATTGTTGACGACGGACGACGAACGACGCACGACGCACGCCGACGGACGACGGACAACGGGCGATCACAATAGCTCACCCTGAGCACTTTGTGCTCTGGTGAGCTAAAAACAGAAATTCCAGACGTCAGTCAGAAGCCACGAAACTGTGTGCAGATCTATGTCTGCGTATTCCTGCGCTTGGACCATGCATGCTGCAAGCGCAGTTACAGGCAGACCTATTGTCTGTTTATCCTGTCGTTAACGACCCAGCCGACTTTAACATTAGAATTCTGAACACAACGTTCAAATTCTGAAATTCTCGGTCCAGAGAAAGTGTACAAATTTTATGGTCTGGTGTTAATGTAATAAGATCCTTTTGGAAACCCGACCATGTTGTGCCACTAATCCCGGAAAATTTAGTTAGTGATCCAATCATTATTGATGACATTGAGGCTTTTGAGACCTTAAAAAAAACACCAACACTTCTACCCCTGGCAAGTCTTCATCCCACAGTGCTGATAGGTCCCAAGAAATCTCAGTAAAATTCACTGATTTTGTTTGGAATGACGGGGTATATGTGAAAGCAACTAGGGTCCTATGTGCAAAGCATCCTAAAGACAATGCTGTTGAGAACCTACGGAACATTTGGCTCAGCTTGAAGTTTCCGTGGTCATTAACAAATTATCTGTATCTGATGATATTTTAAGCTCCAAATATCTGAGCTTAAAGTGAGATCATCGCAGACTTCCATATCTGGCAAAAAGATTAATGCCGAATATTGAACGGCATGTATTCCACCCTCGACTGCAGCATCCGTGGTTCATTCGGTCATCCGTTTTTTGCCATGGTTAATTCAAATTCAACTTAGAATAACGATATGTGCCGTAAACTATTACATTTGGCTATCCGTTTTAAAAAGCATGGCTGACAAAGGACGTTATCTGTCTCTGATTTAGGCCATGGCTCTGAAACGATCTGAGCCAATCTCAACGTTTAACCCTTTCCCTGTTCAGTGTTTATTCCAAATTTCAATACCTACTGAATATTCATGGACAAAATAGTTATAATGAAATAAGGAACATGGAACAGTATAGCCATTTTAGACAGTAATGAAACATATCGCTCTTTCAAAATTCCATAAGCAAACAGAGCAGACCCCGATCGGATGGCTCCTAGAGGAGCCATCTGATCTGGGCTTCTCTGTTTGCAGAAGCGTGAAAATACGTTTATTATCAGGGAAAGGGTTAAAATGTTATTCACATTATGATCGTTATATATTCTCCATCGAATAAAGTTTGGAGAAAGTGATTAGGCGTTTAAACTGCCGACTTTCCATCCACTATTACCAAATTTGTCTATTTGGTTTATAATCTGATTTTAAATGTATTTTAAACAAACATTTAAATTATTTAGCCAGATTAACATATTACTTTAATATATGCAGGGTGTTTGTAAATAGCTGTAAATAGTGTTATCTTGTAACAATTGATCGAAATTATTTTGAGGAGTTTTGAGTATTTTTTGGAACATTGGCATAAGTTTTCAAAATTCAAAAATCGGGGCTCAAACACGCAGGGTCCTCGTCCCGATCCCTGGGCGCACTAACTTGTGCACATGTACGAGTACGTTAGTGTGACTGATGCGTTCAATAAAAACGTAATCGAAATATGAATTTCTGGGTCTACACTGTCAACTCGGTGGCTGATCAGGGTCTTCATTGTATTTACTACATTCGTCTGAAAAAAGTGTTTTCCTTTGCCAGATCAAACCCCACATATCTTGATCAAAAGCCATATTGACGGTGGAATGACTGATCTGGGTCTACATAGTGCTCAAATGGACCGGTGCTCAAACAGTAGTAGCTTATGTGCGATTATCACGACTTTGTAAATTACACGTCAACACATATTCAGCTATCGTGTGTACAGCGATCAAAATTAATGAACTATCTCACTTTACATGTTCTGATCAAAATGAAAACAACAGAAATAATCAAAATAATAACTACTTCTATCATTATAATATAATTATCCACATTAACACTGTTAATAAGAGGTATTTCCCTTGTTGACTTCAGTTGACTCTGAGTCGGCGGAATATAGTTTGCGTAATTGGGGTGCAACAGGGGTTCAAAATGCAATCTAAGACATTATTTTGGATCCAAACTGATAATTTTCAATCTGTTACGGTATAATACTACTTTATCTGGCTGTTAATATATAAATCATGCCCTAAAATGCCTTTTTAATTAGTTGTCTCTAGTTGTCTCTAGTTGACACTTGTTGTCTCTGTTTAGTACCACCCTATTTGACTGACATCACCAGACTGCACAATGGCTTCATCAGAAACAGACACATAACAATACAGAAAGACTGCTGTTGCCAGTTGCTTACTTCTTTAGAGGACAAAACAAATAGAGATTGGTGATAGAAATTAGTCATGTCATTGAACCACGTCATCTTTTGAATTGCAAATCGTCATGTTATCATTGTGATAGGGTGAGACTGGGGTGAATGAATGTTTGTCAATGACCCAGAAAACAAGATACATATTTAGAAAATCATCAATGGATTTACAATGATGCATACAATACCATCAGAAAGTTAAATTCATTTGGTAGTAAAATATCTTGGCTTTGAATAGCTGAAAGAATTACGAAATTGTAAGTGTTACAGATTTGTTTGTACTTGTGGTACACGGATGTCCATTCTGTCAGTTGGAGCCTTGTTATTACGGTATATACAGACTCCCAAGGAGCAGTACAGACCCCTATGCTCTCATCAAGCTCTTACCATGTATGTAGTTGCATTACAATATCACCAACCAAAGAAGAGCTACTGGTCACACATTAAATAATAAAAAAGGGAAATAATTCTAAAATAATTGATGTCAAAGTTATGGCTCTTGTTCATGATACACCCTCTCATCAAGCACTTAACATGTGTAAATTTTCATTTATAACACCTGTTAAAGAAGACTTATTGGCTAGGCAAATAAAAATAATAAGGGGGACAACTCTACAAGCTCTAGCTTATCACACCAATTCAGTTGCTTGATCACACACAAGCATAAGGTTTAATTCCTAATTGTACCTTGATTATCTGCCCATCATCAGGGTATTCATTAAGAATGTTCTGAATCTGTGTTAGCAGGGTAGGTAACTCCATCTCCGAGAACTCCACATCAGAGTCTGGCTCAGAATCATCTGAAAGTCAAAAAATAAGATAAAAGTGAACAAGAGTTACCTGTTCAAAATATTGTTTAATAAAAGTTAAATTACTATCTATCTCTACTGACCTCAATTCCTTTAAAATTAGTTTTAATCAAATTGTTTATTTGTAGCTGCATTTGATCTCCAATAAGCCTTCCATGTAATTCTATCTGTTCTAATTCCATAAGCTTTCAATCTATTTCTATTTGATCTATTTCTAAATGACCATTCTGTATGTATGAGTTTACTCTGTTGTTGTCTCAATCACCTATGCGACCTCTCTGGGTTTGAAAGATAAAACTAGAAACTAGTGTCCATAGGGCACGAAGCCATCCACCCCCACACACACACCCCTTATATGTCTCTAATTCAAGCACTTTTCACTATATGTTATATAGTGAAGAAAATTTCAAAGTCCCATAACTGTGGTAAAAATGATCAGATAAAAAAAACTTTTCTTTGTTACGTTCAAGGTTGTTCATCTCACATCTGTCAAAGTTTGGAGTAAATCCTCCCATTGATGTATGAAGAGTAGGACCCATGTGAGATTCGCAGGACATACATACAGACGGACATACATACAGATGGACAAGAGTAAGGCTATATGTCTTCCACTTTGTGGGGGCATGTTGATATTCTATATTGAGGAAAATTACTCTTTTAGAAATCCATGTATTTGTTACTCTTTTAGAAATATTTGTTTCTCCAGAATAAACATCTTTAATAACCTCTTGTCTGGGGAAAAAATTATATAAGATATAATAAGTACAGTAAAACTTATCTAAACCAGAATTCTAGAGAAGAATTTTAATACTTTTAGGCAGGTGGCTGCTTAATGCAGGGTAAAAGTCATGCAGAAAGCTCCTATAGGATTAAGCAGCCACCTGTCTCCAAGGACGATATTTATACTAAATTGAATATCCGGTTAAGTGGGGTTTTACTGTAAAGGTTAATACCCAGTAAGATATTGAGACAAGAGGGCCATGATGGCCCTAAATCGCTTACCTGGTTACTATAGACTTATGCATACACTGTATTTCTATGTAAAAATAAGTCAGCTTCAGATTGGGGCCAATAAGAAACCAAAGGCCATAATTTTAGGCCTTGAGGTTAAAATTTGAACAATCTTAATAAAAGAACTTTAGATGATGCCAGGGGTGGGGCAATTTTGGTTCTGAGGTCATAATTTGAACAATCTTGGTAGAATTTTAAAAAGTTTCCTAAAAAAACTGATAAGCCCAGGGGTGGACCATTTTTGGTCCAGGGGTCATAATTTGAACAATCTTTGTAGAGGACCATTAGATGATGCTACATATTAAATACAATGGTCTAGGACAAATGGTTTCAGAGAAGAAGATTTTTAAAGATTTTCCTATGAGAAACTGATAAACCCGGGGCGGGGCCATTTTTGGTCCGGGAGTCCTGCTTTGAACAATCTTTGAAGAGGGCCATTAGATGATTCTACATACCAAATATCAAAAGTCTAGGCCATACGGTTTCAGAGAAGAAGATTTTCCTATGAAAAACTGATAAGCCCTGGGGCGGGCCATTTTTGGTCCAGGGGTAATAATTTAAACAATCTTTGTAGAGGACCATTAGATCATGCTACATACCAAATATCAAAGATCTAGGCCTTATGGTTCCAGAGAAGAAGATTTTTAAAAATATTCCTATGAAAAAACTGATAAGCCCCGGGGCGGGGCCATTTTTGATCCGGGGGTCATAATTTGAACAATCTTTGCAGAGGACCATTAGATGATGCTACATACAAAATATCAAAGATCTAGACCTTATGGTTTCAGAGAAGAAGATGTTTAAGTAAATTGTTGAAGACGCCTGACGCACATACGCACAACGCCGGACACTGCCTCCTCACCATACCTCACCTGGCACTTTGTGCCAGGTGAGCTAAAAAGCAGTTACTGAACTGTATTTTTACTAATAAAAGTCCCAACTCTAAACAAGAGGGCCATGATGGCCCTGTATCGCTCACCTGGTTAAATGATGTCATGTTTGACCCCAGGGGCTCAATTTTAACAGTCTTGGTAATACTCCACCAGATGATGCTCCACCCCCAAAGAATGGGCTATTTTTGACCCCAGGGTGAACATTTGAACAATTTATGTAGAGGTCTACTAGATCATTCTACATACCAAATTTGGTAGCCCTAAGTTTTTGACAAGAAGATTTTTAAAGTTTTCAGTAAAACTTGGGACCCCCTAGGGCAGAGCCAAATTTGATCCTAGGGGCTTAATTTGAACGATCTTGGTAAAGGTCTACCAGATAATACCATGTACCAAATAGCACAGCTCTGAGCCTTTCAATTTTGGACATGAAGATTTTTTAAAGTTTTTACTATATAATCCAATGTAAAACTTGTGACTCCCAGGGTGAGAACAATTTTAACCCCAGGGCATAATCTGAACAATCTTGGTAACGGTCCATCAGATGCTGCTATGTAGCAAATATCACAGATCTAAGCTTTTCCTTTTCGTACAAGAAGATTTTTAACGTTTTTACTATATAATCCAATGTAAATGTGTGACCCCCAAGGTGTGGCCGTGTTCGACTCTAGGGGCATAATTTGAACAATCTTAATAAAGGTTCACCAGATGATGCTATATAAAACTTGTGGTCCACTAGATGATTCTGCATACCAAATTTGGTAGCCTTAGGCCTTACAGGTTTCGACAAGAAGATTTTTAGAGTTTTCAATAAAATTTGTGACCCCCAGGGTGAGGACAATTTTGACACCAGGGGCATAATTTGAATAATCTTAGTAAAGGATCCCCAGATGATGCTTCATACCAAACATCACAGCTCTAAGCCTTTCAGGTTTGAGACCAGAATTTTTTTTTAAAGTGTTTACTTTATAATCCTATGTAAAACATGTGACCCCCAGGGGCATAATTTGAAAATCTTAGTAAAGATTCACCAGATGATGATACATACCAAATATCACAGCTCTAAGCTTTTTGATTTCAGACAAGAAGATCTTTAAAGTTTTTACTATATAACCCTATGTAAAACTTGTGACCTCGGGGTTGGGCCAATTTTGACCCCAGGGGCAAAATTTGAACAATCTATGTAGAGGTCAACTAGATGATTCTACATACCAAATTTGGTAGCCCTAGGTCTTACAGTTTTTGACAAGAATATTTTTAAAGTTTTTACTTCTTTTTGGACATTGGTTGCCATAGCAACCAGAGTTCTGAATGAAATCAAATTTTTTTTACAACTTTGGAAGCGGTAGACCCAAGGAACATTTCTGCCAAGTTTGGTAAAAATCCAGCATGTAGTTTAGGAGAATATGTTATTTTAAGAAAAAGTTGATGAAGGACGACACGACGCACGTCGCACGATGACGGACGACGGACATAGGGTGATCACAATAGCTCACCTTGGACTTCGTGCCAGGTGAGCTAAAAATGCCCCCTAACTTGGGAAGTGGGGTGGGGGAAGTGACTAAGGTCCCCACTCTTATAAATGCCCTCCAAGTGACTAATGATGAATAAAATCAACTTGATCTGTATATAAAAACCATTATAAAATTATATATATAAGTTTTTCTCCTCATAGATTCACCTATCTGAGGTGACTCTATGAGTTGCAACAGGATGGGGTATGGCTGAGAAATAAGAGACTGATTTACCAGTATGTATCTTATCTACTCATATAGCCCTGTTGTAGACTTTGAAAACATCAAAAGTAGAGTAATGTTTCTCTCAGAAGGCACAAAAAGTATTAGAAATGTGTCCCTGTGGCCACAAATGCCCAAACTAACATGATTGTGTAGCTATGGTATGGCCAGTAACAAGGGCTATATATCTAGTGTTGAATGCACAAGCTAATAAAACCCCAGTTGCTCAAGTTCACATGTTTATCAACCATTCTATACAGTTTTGTGATTCTAGATCAAACAAGTTTTGAGTTGTGTGTGAACATCAAAATTTCGAGACAGACAGACTGATCAACAGACTGACAGACAGACTGACAGGGGTAAATCTGAATACCTCCCCTTATCATTTCAAAACTTGGGGCACATAAATATCTATATACATTTTACATATAAAGCAGGAATCTGATAAATTATGGTCAAACCATTACCGTCCTCACTATCTACCCAGTCCCCTTTCCTCTTTGCCTGACGATCATAAACATCTCTGTTGTAGAGTACCTCATCCTAGATATGACAAAGAAAAAAAACTATCCTAGATATGACAAAGAAAAAAAAACTATCCGACACAATAATATAACAGAATGTGTCCATTCTCATAAAACTGTTATTGCATCACATCTACCAACAAATCACCCAGTATCAAGTACAAAATAACCTGTCTTAAGCGATCATCAAAAAGAAGTCTAATCCAAGGTCTGTAAGGAAGGTGGTAGCTTAATGCAGGTCAAAAATAATGCAAAAACCTCCTATAGGAGCTTTCTGCATAACTTTTGCCCTGCATTAAGCTACTATCTGCTTTTAAAGCCTCCAGAGTCCAATCAATATTAAGGTCACTTAACCAATTCCCTCCTAGTGACGCATTTCGGCGCATCTGTAAAAGTCACATTTTGAAACCATTGTGATAAACAGAGCATTTGCTCCTATAAATTTTCCTTTTCTACAATTAACACTCCTTTTCGGTAGATTTATTTAAAGAGTCTAAAAATAGCAAATAATAACTAGAGGTTTTTGTCAAAAAAACGGATGTCTCCCCTCTAAGAAAAACAATATGTAAAGGGAAATCACTAAAAATGTTATGGTCTTGATGAATGATACTTCCCCTCATTATGCGTTTTCCACACTACATTTTTCAAGAAGAAAATGATAACAGCTAATAACTCCAAAAATACTGATACCAGATTTATGGCCCTTGTGCATGACACTTACTTTCATCATGCTCTTTCCAAAAATAAAATGTCATTCCAATAGCATCAGTCGAACAGGAGTTATTGATCGGCCAAAAAATGTAACAAAGGGCAATAACTCCAAAATTATTGAAGCCAGAATTATGGCCCTTGTTCATGACACTTTCTCTCATCATGCTCTTTCCATGTATGAAGTTTCAATACGATGGCAAGAGCCATGTAGGAGTTATCGTCCGGACAAGAAAGAATTAAACAAATGTACAAGGGGCAATAACTCTAAAATTTATTGAAGCTCGAGTTAAGGATCTTATGCATGACACTTTCTCTTATCATGATCGTTACATGTATGAAGTTTCACTCCAATTGGCATGTGTCACATAGGAGTAATCATCCGGACAAAAAATTGTGATTTTTTTTACAAAGGGCAATAACTCCAATATTAGTGAAGCCAGAGTTATGGACCTTGTGCATGACACTTCCTCTTGTTATGATCTTTCCATATATGAAGTTTCAATTCAATGGCATGAGCCATATAGAAGTTATCGTCCGGACAAAAAAGCGTGATTTTTTTTTACAAAGGGCAATAACTCCTATATTAGTGAAGCCAGAGTTATGTACCTTCTGCATGACACTTCCTCTCATTATGCTCTTTCCATATATGAAGTTTCAATCAACTGGCATCAGGCATATTGAAGTTATTGTCCGGACAAAAAATTATGATATTTTTTACAAAGGGCAATAACTCCAATATTAGTGAAGCCAGAGTTATGGACCTTGTTCATGACACTTCCTCTCGTCATGATCTTTCCATATATGAAGTTTCAATCCAATGGCATGAGCCATATAGGAGTTATCGTCCGGACAAAAAAGTGTGATTTTTTTTTACAAAGGGCAATAACTCCAATATTAGTGAAGCCAGAGTTATGGACCTTGTGCATGACACTTCCTCTCATTATGCTCTTTCCATATATGAAGTTTCAATCAACTGGCATCAGGCATATTGAAGTTATCGTCCGGACAAAAAGTGTGACAGACAGACGGACAGACGGACGGACATGCTAACAAATGGGTAGTTGTGTGACTTTTTCCTTTGATCTTTTCTTGTGTGACTAGTCCCACAAGAAAAACTATTTTTGGCTCTAACTTTGGAAAAGAATGATCTGGAAGCTAACCCTAACCCTAACCCTATGTCCCACAACTGGCCAGGTTAATGTCACAAGAAATGGCCAGGTTAATGTCACAAGAGATGGCCAGGTTAATGATTTTACTTGTGGGACTAGTTAGAAAAAGTCACACAACTACCCTTTGGTGAGTGCAGACGGACGGACGGACGGACGGACGGACAGACGGACAGACAGACAACTCTCACGAAAACAATATGTCTCCCCCATATAAATATGGGGGGAGACATAATAAAGGAATGAGTTAAGACAAGTTCTACTGTAGTATATATCCTTCATTCCGGATTTAATTTGGATCCAGGAATTCCTTTTACAATCTTGATCAGTCTTCTAGACATTAATCTTTTCAATGTGGGAAACTAGTCACTAATGTCCTTTGCAAACAGTGAGGACCAAGATCAGAGGGCTCCTGAAGGAGCTTCTCTTCTGGGTCGGCAATGTATGACGTGTTACATTCTTCCTTAACAAAAATCCCTGAATATTCACAATACACTTGTCTGCCTGAATTTTGGAACAGTCTATATGAAAATTCAGTGTTGATAGGGTTATAATCATGTCATCTACTTTACAAAACAGTAGATATTAATTAACCCTTACAGCTCTGAATTGGCTACTGGACTATTCAAAAATTTTAACAGGTCAAGCATATAGTGAATATTTAGGGATTTTTCTAAAGGAAAGTGTAACATGACAAACAGTGCAGACCCTGATATGTGGGCTCCTCTAGGAATTTGTGTTGTTTGCAAAGTACATTAGTGACTCGTGTCTCGCACTGTAAGGGTTAAATCAAATTTGATCTACTATTTGAACAGTACACTGTACAGATTTATTAAATCATCTCTATAATTGAGCTCTTTTTACCACTACAATGAAATACTGATGGAATATTTCAATCTACAAAATTGCTCGTTGACTTGTCACATGATATAGATCTGATTCTAGTTCCTAGTTCTAGCTAGAAATTTCCTTGAAAAGTTTACAATTTAAAAATTTAGCTAAATATTCAAGATTCTTACATGAATATTGAACATGTAACAGGTTAACCCTTTACTCCATAAATACTTCTTTCTATGCCTTTGCAAATAGAGAAGACCCAGATCAGATGGCTCCCATAGGATCCTTATGATCAGGGTCTGCTCTGTTTGCTAATGTTACAATACAGCTATGATTATACAGTTTCTACCATCCATGACCAACAATTCATGTGTTGTGATATTATAATTAAATCTAATTTATATTCAAGCAACAGTTTCAAGCAAGCATACATCTGCAATTTGTGTATACAGAAATAATGGATTGTTCATGCAACCGTAATATTTCTTTCTGGGAATATATTTCCACCAGCCAATTGACTTAAGTTTTTATTTAAACAAATAATGTTAACCTTTTCCCTGCTGCATATTCATGCAAGAAATAATGACATCATGAATATCTATTAGCTGAGGTTTTATCAATTTTGGTACATGAATACATTTTTTTAAGTTTTGGCAGAATCTATATAATTCCGTAAACAGCAGACCCTTATCAAACGGCTCAAACAGGATCCTTCTGATCTGGGTCTACACTGTCTGCAAAGGCATTATAAGAGGGAAAGGGTTAAAAAATAAACAACTGTATATGAGTTACCTTAAATGTATCCAAATAAGACTCCGGAGCTACAATAGAATAAATACACAAAAACATGATATAGCTATACTAAAGACAGGGATAAAGATACATACAGTATAATCCCTCGAAACCAGAATTCTAGTAGAGAAGAATTTAGATTCTTTTAGACAGATGGCTGGGTAATGCAGGGTGAAAGTCATGCAGAAAGCTCGCTTTCTGCATAACTTTCACCCTGCAGTAAGCTGTCACCTATCTCCAAGATCAATATTTATACTAAATTAATGTCTGGTTTAGAGGGGGTTTACCATACTCAAATACTAGAATTGTCATTTATCCAACAAACCCTGTTTAACCCTTTGCCTTTAATGCCTGTAAGCTGGCTGATCAGCGTCTATTCTGTTCGCAAAATATCCTTTGAAATTTTACATGGTAAAATTAAGCTAATGAATATTCATGATTTCATTATTTCTTACAGGTAAAGAGTTAAACAGAGTATTGGTGGCAGAAAATGTCCTGTCTTCTAATCAAGACATCAAGGCAGACCTTCTGCAATTTTACAAAATAAAGGATTAAGAGTGGAAATAGTGAACGGTAACAATATCAGATCAATGAATTACACAATTAACCCTTCTCTTGCTAAATTTTAAAATACATTTCTCCTTCTTTACCATTGCCCTGTTGTATAATTACATATATCTTCACTGTGTACAAGTATTTCGCTGTGCAATCACTGCTGTGGAGTACACTGGTTGCACAATCAACACTAAATAGTGCAGACCCTGATGAGACAACTCCTGCAGGAGCTGTCTCATCTGGGTCTTCACTATTTACAAGTAGGTATATTGACGTGAATAGCAAGCGAAGGGTCAAGTTGCTAACTGAATAGACAAAGATCAAAGGGCTGCTGCAGGAGCTGTCTGAGCAGTCTACTCTGTTTGACAACAAAAATATATTTTCTTTGAATTATTTGTTTGAAAATACAAAACTTTAATATTTCTTTAGATTTTGTGAAGATGCTCTGTTTTCCTGTTGAACTAGTTTTGAAAACCAGTTTTATTGAACTTTCTTGGGGATTTCATTTCAGACTAGCTTTTACCGCTTGGAAAGCAGTATGGACCCATATCAGGTTTTTTTCAATAGCCTCCTTATCTGGGTCTACATGTTTTGCAAAGAACAACATAATGATTCATGGAGTAAAGGATTAAACCTTTTTTCTAGAATTTTTTTTTAAATCTTTTACAGACAGTGTAGCTCAGAAACATCCTATAACCCTTTCCTCCATGAATATTCATATAAGAAATAATGATCTCATGAATATTAATTAGATTAATTTGTTACAATAGCACATGGACACATTGAGTTTTGACCATGGTAGAAAGTGTAGAATCATATCTATATCATAAGCAAACAGAGCAGACCCTGATCAGACGGCTGATCTGGGTCTACTCTTTTTGCAAAGTCGTAGAAAGGCGTATTTACTGAGTAAAGGGATAAGAGGTGTCTAATCTAGGACTAGCTTGTTTGCCACTTGGATATTTCAAGCTGAAATGTTTTTGCTTACTTCTTAACCCTTTCCATGTTCTATATTTATTTCAAATTTCCATAGGTACTGAATATCTATGGGCAAAATATTTATAACGTAATATGGAAGGTGGAATATTGTAGGAAGTTGTTAGAAAGTAAGGACACATATCTTTCAAATTCCATTAGCAAACAGAGCAGATCCTGATCAGACGGCTCCTATAGGAGCCGTCTGATCTGTGTCTACTCTGTTTGCAAATGCGTGAAAACACATTTATATGAGGGAAAGGTCTAAATTATCACTTTTGATTGTGCTGTGTGTTTGTCTTTCTTGGTTTTTATATGACAAATGTATACATATCTATACAGTTTTCTTCCTGTTATTTCTTATAAACAAATTTGCTGTAATGATGATGTATTTAGAGTAAACTTAGGTTTAAAGGGGAAGTCCCTACATTCGACTTGTTTCAAAAATATCTAAAATATACAAAACTCATTTGTTTATATGCTGAAAACTAGTATATTGCAAGAAAACCCATCCAATAAATGTTCAAAATGACAAAACATCCATGTGTTTGATATCGACGATCCCAATTTTATTCCCCGATGTTTCAGTTTATTCAGGTTTGGTTTAAGTTTTGTACAATGGAGGGATCTGGTAATCATGTGCATGCACACACACATGCAACCCCCACCCAGGGCTACAGATAATGGTGCATACTCAAATACTAAAATCGTCATTTCTCCACCAAACCCTATACTGTGACAACTCTTTAGAATCGTCTCGAAGAGACAATTCTAAGGAGTGGTCACAGTATAGGGTTTGGTGGAGAAATGAAAGAGTTATTCTTGAAAACATGTTTATTTACGCATCTTATCTGGAGCTCTGCCCACCCGCCCCTCACACACACACACACAGAAAGACAGACAAACAGACATTATAAACAAGAGGGCCATGATGGCCCTAAATCGCTCACCTGGTTACTATAGACATATGCATACACTGTATTTCTATGTAAAAATAAGTAAGCTTCAGATTGGGGCCAATATGAAACCAAGGGCCATAATTTTAGGCCTTGAGTTTCAAATTTGAACAATCTAAATAAAGGAACATTAGATGATGCTTCATATAAGTTTCAAAGTTCCTGCCCTTACAATTTCACAGGAGATTTTAAAGATTTTCCTATGAAAAACTGATAAGCCAGGGGCGGGCCAGGGGTCATAATTTGAACAATCTTGGTAGAAAACCATTAGATGATAATAAATACTAAATTTCAAAGGTCTTGGCCTTACAGTTTAGGAGAAGATTTTTAAAGATTTTCCTATGAAAAACTGATAAGCCAGGGGCCGGGGCCATTTTTGGTCCGGGGGTCATAGTTTGAACAATCTTTGTAGAGGACCATTAGATGATGCTACATACCAAATATCAAAGGTCTAGGCCTTACGGTTTCAGAGAAGAAGCTTTTTATGAAAAACTGATAAGCCCCCGGGCGGGCCATTTTGGTCAAGGGATCATAATTTGAACAATCTTTGTAGAGGACCAATAGATGATGCTACATACCAAATATCAAATGTCTAGGCCTACAGTTTCAGAGAAGAAGATTTTTAAAGATTTTCCTATGAAAAACTGATAAGCCCCGGGGCGGGCCATATTTGGTCCAGGGGTCATAATTTAAACAATCTTTGTAGAGGACCTTTAGATAATGCTACATACCAACTATCAAAGGTCTAGGCCTTACAGTTTCAGAAAATAAGATTTTTAAAGATTTTCCTATGAAAAGCTGACAAGCCCGGGGCGGGGCCATTTTTGACCCGGGGGTCATAATTTGAACAATCTTTGTAGAGGACCATTAGATGATGCTACATACTAAATATCAAAGGTCTAGGCCTTACGGTTTCAGAGAAGAAGATTTTTAAAGATTTTCCTATGAAAAACTGATAAGCCCCGGGGCGGGGCCATTTTTGGTCCGGGGGTCATAATTTGAACAATCTTTGTAGAGGACCATTAGATGATGCTACATACCAAATATCAAAGGTCTAGGCCTTACGGTTTCAGAGAAGAAGATTTTTAAAGATTTTCCTATGAAAAACTGATAAACCCCAGGGCGGGGCCATTTTTGGCCCGGGGGTCATAATTTGAACAATCTTTGTAGAGGACCATTAGATGATGCTACATACTAAATATCAAAGGTCTAGGCCTTACGGTTTCAGAGAAGAAGATTTTTAAAGATTTTCCTATGAAAAACTGATAAGCCCCGGGGCGGGGCCATTTTTGGTCCAGGGGTCATAATTTGAACAATCTTTGTAGAGGACCATTAGATGATGCTACATACCAAATATCAAAGGTCTAGGACTTACGGTTTCAGAGAAGAAGATTTTTAAAGATTTTCCTAAGAAAAACTGATAAGCCCCAGGGCGGGGCCATTTTTGGTCCGGGGGACATAATTTGAACAATCTTTGTAGAGGACCATTAGATGATTCTACATACCAAATATCAAAGCTCTAGGCTTTGTGGTTTCAGAGCAGAAGATGTTTAAGTAAATTGTCGACGACGCACGACGCACATACGCACGACGCACATACGCACAACGACGGACACTGCCCCCTCACAATACCTCACCTAGCACTTTGTGCCAGGTGAGCTAAAAACAGATCAGTTTCACATGTACCAGTGGAAAACATATGCAAACTTATGAGGGTGAATAAATGTGTCCTGCTTACCATTATATTGGGTGTTTTCTTCTTTGTCAAAATCATCTCCATCATAGTCATCAGAATGGTATGGTTGAGCCTCATCAGTATCTTGAACAACATCTACACTTCGATGTTTCGTCTCTTTTTCAAATCTTTTCCGCTCTGTTTGGAGTTTTTCAATATATGCTCTTGCTTCCTGAAGCTCGACTACCTTCTTGTCTCTTTCAGAAGCCTGGTCAGCATCATCGAACTCTTTGTTACAGATTGCTTCCTTTAATTTCTGTACATTTTCAAGCGATCTGATGACATCAACTACGCCAAATGATTGGCACACAGATGAAGCCTGATCACTTGTCAAGTCATTAAAACGATCCAAGGCGTTATTAACGTCCTCTTTAAGTCTTTCAAGATAAGTTCTGAACGTCAACACCTTGTCATCTGACATGATGACAAGTTCTTCCGCTCAGCATGTAAAACACTTTTCTATGGATATCACATTTCTATATCTATATATTTCTATATCTGAAAACAGAATAAACAAGCAAACATAAATAGCAAGTTAAAAGAAAAAATTGAAAACACTGGGTCAAGGTTATAAAACTTCAGAGTATGAGTCTGAGTCTGAAATCATTCTCAAGTATCTGATTGGTCAGAGGCTTGAGAATGATCTCAGACTCAAATAAAAAGTTTTATAACCTATGGGCCTGTACAGTGATAATCTGCATTTAACAGCCCTCCTCTTTTTAACTAAGGATGTGGAAATGCCAAGAAAAAACAGATTTTTCCCTGACCGTGACCCATTTTGCTATATATAACAGTTACATTGACATCTACACATCAAGTTTGATCACAATATGTCTGTTGGCAATACTTAACCTGTCTCCTTGCAAGCTATCTGTACATCGTTTTTGGTCACAAAAAAGTATGCACTAATCAGCTGACCATTTCTTTTTAATTTTTAGCAAACATGACCTTGACCCTGTATACCCAAAATGCAATATCAACCTTTTTCTCTACAAGAACTATCCGCAATGTCTTTCCTTAGTAACTAATGTTACTACCCAGAAACTGAAATGCTAACAATAGCTGTCCAAACACCAATCCAAACCAACACATCCCCAATTTGGACCACCGATTTTGGAGAAGAATTTTAAAGGTTTTCTATACATGTGGTTATATAAGGAAATTTAGACTTGCGCCCAACGGCCATGTTATTTGAGATATCAAAATGATTTTCGCAATGTTGGTAGAGGGTCAAAAGAAGATCATTCCTTTCAAATACCATCAAATTCTGATCACTTGTTTTGGAGAAGATGTTTGAAGATTTTTCTTTTGGTTGCCATTGCAGAGTTCTACATGGATCCAGATCCCTTTAATAATGATACCAAGATCATTTATTTAAAGATTGATAAACATTCTGCCTTGTAGTTTCAGAGGAGTGGTCGTTCAAAGCAATTGTTGATGGATGGATGGACAGACAGACCAACTGATGCACGCTAGATGGTGGGCGATCACAAAAGCTCGCCTGAGCATACTCACTTGAGCTTCAAATCATTTACTGTATTCAATATTCGCTATTTCATTGTTTCTTACGTGAATATTCATGAGATAAAGGCTTAAAAGGCCTTTGTGTATTCAAGTTTATCTTTAACTGAAAATTATAGTATGCTTTTTATATTCTTTGCATAGGCAATGAATAGTATTAAACTAATGCATTAGTGGTTTAATCATGTCAATCCTATCCCAAACCAACATACCTGACATTCCGCAGTGCAGTCCAGTACAATATATTGGCGGGCATTCAATGTATACGAAAGGCGTTTTATAACATGTCATCCGGAAACAATCAAAGTGTACTATATCTGACATGAAAAGGCTTTGTAAGAGTTGGTTTGGTTTGTTTTTTATCGGGTTTTACATTTTGTTTCCTTTTCAATTGTACATCAGTTCTCATATACCATGGATAAGATCATTTAACCCTTTCCTCCATAAAATAAGCCTTTCTACGCCTTTGCAAACAGAGTAGACCCCCAGGCTTATGATATAATATAGATATGATTCTGCAGTTTCTGCAATGGCTAACAGTTCCTGTGTCCATGTGCTCATATAGCAAATTAATATAATTTAATATTCATGACATCATTAAATCTTCAATGAATATTCATGGAGGAAAGTGTGAACAAGAGTGCCAGTGGGCACAATATACACCCGTCGAGGTTTTGTTCAACATAAACTGGGGTTAACGTATTTGCTAAATTCAAATTCTAAGTCCAATTTTGCGACCAAGTTTCAAGGTTGTAAATAGGCATACTTTAAAAAAAACCTTAACCAAAATTTCTAAATTAAAAAGTGCCATAATTGTGTCTAAATGCTTGAGATGAAGATGAAGCTTGTGATGGTGAACAAATGTTTCAAGTTTAAAAGCTTTATCTGAAAGGATTATGTAAATAAGTGGACTTTAACCAAAACCTTAACCAAAAATTCCAAGCTAAAAAGCGTCATAATTATGTCAAAATGTTAGACAGCTTTATGTACTCTTGCCTACAGGTGAAGCTTGTGATGGTGAGCAAGTGTTCCAAGTTTAAAAGCTTAATCTAAAAGGGTTATGTAAATAAGTGGACTTTAACCAAAACTTTAACCAAAATTTCTAAGTTAAAAGGGGGCATAATTCTGTCAAAATGTTGGACAGAGTTATGTACTCTTGCCTACAGGTAAAGCTTGTGATGGTGAACAAGTCTTCCAAGGTTAAAAGCTTTATCTCAAAGGGTTAGGTAAATAAATGGACTTTAACAAAGCCTTAACCATAAATTCTAAGTTAAAAAGGGGAATGATTCTATCAAAATGCTTGACAGAGTTATGTACTCTTGTCTACAGGTTAAGATTGTGATGGTGAACAAGTGTTCCAAGTTTAAAAGCTTTATCTCAAAGGGTTATGTAAATAAATAGACTTTAACAAAGCCTTAACCAAAAATTCTAAGTTAAAAAGGGGTATAATTCGGTCAAAATGCTTGACAGAGTTATTTTCTCTTGCCTACAGGTGAAGGTTGTGACGGTGAACAAGTGTTCTAAGTTTAAAAGCTTTATCTCAATGGGTTATGTAAATAAATGGACTTTAACAAAGCCTTAACCAAAAATTCTAAGTTAAAAAGGGGCATAATTCAGTAAAAATGCTTGACAGAGTTATTTACTCTTGCCTACAGGTGAAGGTTGTGACAGTGAACAAGTGTTCCAAGTTTCAAAGCTTTATCACAAAGTATTATGTAAATAAGTGGACTTGTTCCACATAAATGGAGGTTAACATTTTTGCTTAACGCAACTGCTTAACGCAAATTCTAAGTCCAATTAAGCGACTTTGACCTTGGATAAATGAGCCGGGACTTGGCAGGCTACTGTAGCATGTCTAGATAAACATTTTGGTTAAATTTGGGAAGGATCCACCAAAGGTGTTAAATGAATAAAGGGTTAAAGAAACTTTGTGCAATTATTGATAAGTTCTCTCAATACCCTACATACAATTGGCCCATAGTCCAGACATGAATGCCAATTCAATGATTATCATAAACTACACTCATTGCATGAGTGCAGTATAGATTCCAGTTTTGTGCTGATATATTGGAAATTTACAACGACAACCCTTATCCTGACGAAAAAAACATTGTCTGCTTAAGTCTTTCTTTCATATAAACGGGTTTTTATGCATTTGCAAACAGAGTAGACCCAGATCAGATGACTCCTATAGGAACCGTCTAATCAGGCTCTGCTCTGTTTGCAAGAGGAATTTGGAAGATACCGGTATTGTTCTTGACTTTCTAAAATGGCTACAATGTTCTACCTTCCATATTTCATTATAACTATTTTGTCCATGAATATTCAGTAAGTATTGAAATTTGGAATAAACATAGAACAAGGAAAGGGTTAAATCATATTAATTAACTCTTTCCCTGTTTTATGTTTATTTCGACTTTCAATACCTATTGAATATTCATGTACAAAATGGTTATAATGAAATATGGAAGGTGGAATATTGTAGCCATTTTAGAAAGTAAAGAATCAGATCTTTCAAATTCTGTCTGGGTCTGCTCTGTTTGCAAATGCATGAAAACACGTTTGTATGAGGGAAAGGGTTAAGTACAATTTTTACTTACTTACGCAATCATGCCATTGAGGAACTACTGACCAATTGTCAATCAACACGGATCTTGTACCTCAGTCTCTAATCGGGATCAAACCTTTATTGCATGTGCAGTCCAAGGACTCTAAACAATGACAGGGCTAACTACTGATAAAATCAATAATCTTCACCCTTAATTTGCCTGTAAGTAAATAAATCTGAGCCAACAAGAATCCATAGTTTGATCGTATCAGAGTTTTACGTCACTTGAACATTATTTCAGTCATATTGCCAGGTCTGGACAGAATCCAAACTGTTTGATAATTTTCTTAATCTATAAACTTTGCCAACAAATGGTTACAGATTCATGTACCAGAAGATTTATTTAACCCTTTACTTGTTCTATATTTATTCAAAATTTTAATACCTAATCAATATTCATGGACAAAATAGTTATACTGAAATATTGAAGGTACAACAGTGCAGCCATTTTAGAAAGTAAAGAAACAGATCCATCAAATTCCATTAGAAAACTTGAGTAGACCCTGATCTGATCTGGGTCTACTCTGTTTGCAAATACGTGAAAATGCGTTTATAAGAAGGAAAGGGTTAAGTGCAATTTTTACTTACGACTGCAATAGATATTCAAGTTTTGTGTTTTCATGCATTTGCAAACAGAGACAGCTCCTTATAATGTATTAGTGTTGGGAATCGGAAAATACTTAGTCATCTGCACATGTTTGTGATGGTTAATTGATTAAAAAACATGATTAGGCAGGTAATTTAAGTTTGTGTAAAGGCCAAATAAGGGTTGTGGGTTTGTCATCAATGTATACCCAGACCAATCTCTTTGTCTAACCCTTTCCCTGTTCTGTATTATGGCCAAATTTCAATACCTACTGAATATTCATGGACAAAATAGTTATAATGAAATATCAAAGGTGGAACATTGTAGCCATTTTAGAAAGTAAGGGAACAGATCACTCAAAGTCTATTAGCAAACAGAGTAGACCCTGATCAGACAGCTCAAAGTTTAGGAGCCGTCTGATCTGAGTCTTCTCTGTCTGCAAATGTGTGAAAACATGTTTATATGAGGGAAAGGGCTAAAACATGACATTTGAAAGGGTAAAGGGTAAATCTTAGATCACAGCTTCGACAATGAGACAAACAATGCATACTGTTTGCACTTTTCAATGATCACAGTAAGGTTAAATCATTGATGAAGGACCTTGATCATCATGTCTGAGCCTTCATAATGTGATCACTGAATACTGAAATTAAATGGCACATCACTGTTCTGATAATATGCAAAAGTATGCTTGATACTGATCACTCATGTGGAGTTTCGTAACCCCCTTTAGAGCGGGAGCACCTATTACCGAACACCTAAGCAGCAATTTATATAGTTCGGTATTACATGTACCTATCGTAAAACCATGTTTTATGATATTATTTAAAGTGTATGTGTGATTTTTTTAGAGTTTGTATGTTTAAAGTGATAATCTTTACTTGCAATGCATTTTAAAAAATTTAAAAATTGCATTAAATTTTGTTTATTGACTGAAATGAAGTTTATCACAAGTTATGTTGCATCACTAGGGAATAAATTTCTGAAAATATGCGCTTTTTGCAGTCTGCAAAAATGTTGCCTGTTACACTTGTCAAAACTATTTTTTCTTGCTTTTTTTCCTCAACAATGCAATCAGAGTGGATAAAAAGTGTGAATCCTAAATTGACAATTGGGATATTTGGTACCTGCGTGTAGATAAAATATTTTTCTTTCTAAATAAACTTTTTTTTATGGGAAAATTCCCCTCCGGTCGAAAATAATTGCAGTTGAAGCGGAGCACCCGTGGATCGGATGGCCCGAGCCTTTCTCTTATATAGAATATACAAAATTTCAGCTTTGTCTCAAAACTCCCCAAGCTTTATTTTTTCGGCTCCAAATGTTACAAAATGTCAATTTAGGGAGACTTTAACTTATTTTAGACATATTTCATGAGCCCAACACCTTTGGGTATAAGTATAACCTCGCTCAAAATGACTTTTAGAATTTTTGTACAAAGTTTAGCCTAGCAAGCAGAATAATTAAGATTTAGCAAGATATATTTTGAACTGTAGAATGTACTTACGCAAAAGTTGTTACCCCATTTCGACTGTTTTGAACGTCTTCGTCTAGAAAGGTAGGCTATGTGTTGGCTTTGTGGACTCGGCAAGTCAACTGGGCGAAGAGCAGTGCGCATGTCAATTTCCTACGGTTGAACACTACTTTCGGTTTAATATTCCTTGAAAATCTGGGATGGTTTCGATCATTTAAAAAACAACAACGAATCATCAGTGCATATACCAAATTGTGATCCAAAACTGTCATAAAATAAGATCGATACACTATTTTGCAAGTATTTTTAAATTGTAAAGCAAACGACATTTATTCACAGCACGTGCAAATTAGCTCACTGGCCGCGTAGAGCGAGTGACGTCACCGTAACCTGACATACTTGGCAACAGTTCTAACTGTTACTGTTTGCTGAAACTGGAATTTTACTTTCGATTTAAATTCCTTGAAATTTTAAACCCTTATGACGTAGAGAAAATATGTCTGCCGAATATCTGATCTGTTTTTTCCCTTAAGTCTACTTCTGATTCGTATATTTAAAAGCGTCTGAGAAACTGTTAACTGATTGTCAAACAGATTGGACCCAGATGAGACGCCGAGTAGTTACTCGGGACGGCGTCTCATCTGGATCCAAGCTGTTTGCAAATGTCAGTCAGCTCGCGCTTAGTATGATAAAGGTAGCTATATAGCCTACATAAAATTATCTACCCCCCCCCCCCCCCTTGGTACAAAGACCAGTTCATTTCACAGTGTATGCCTATTTGCAGTGACATATAAAATGTTTGCGTACAGGTGACATGAAGAGGAAGTTGACATCCAGATCATGTAAGAAACATGACATTGAGCAGACCTAGATCTAGCCTACTTGTGAAGACAATGTATACTTTGTGCTGATAATTTCCTCAATATTCGAAAGGTTTAAGAGAGAAAAGAAATATCAATAAAATTACTAGGCCCTACATGTACATGAAAATTCATAGAAGAAATAATGACTATGCATAATATTAATTAACCTTTAGCCTGCTATGGGTGGATGAGTGTACATATGCAAACAGTTTGGATCAAGATGAGACGCCGAGTAACTCGGCGTCTCATCAGGATCCAAACTGTTTGAAACCCTGATTGCATTTTGGTAGACAAGTTGATTATAGCTTGAATTTTGAAAATCATTGGGTGAAAAAATCTGCAAAAATAATTTGCTCAGCAGGCTAAAGGTTAAAGTGATAATTTGTACAGGCATGTGAACAAGGAAAATAAGAATTCAAAAGCAAAGTAGAATCGGAACAGGCAGCTCTCACAATCAAATTCACAAATTCATTTTTTATAGAGATAAAGGTGTTTCAGTTTCAGTTTCAGTTTATTTTCAATTTTAGCATAGTCCCGCGTTATGCGGGAAACATAAACAATATATATACATGTGCATATTACATCACAGTGACGGGAAACGGCTATTTACAAATCTATAATATAAACATTAGAGTTTACAGATGTTCAGTTTTCATTTTGTATTACATTGTTACCGTATGAATATCAACTTAAAGCTGTATATTCGGTTGTTTTTGACAGCTAATTGTGTCCATTAAGAACACAATCCGTCTGTATATAATATAGAAGCAGTTACAGTATATCACATACAGTCAGACTATTTGATAACATATACTATGTAGGTTCTAGGACTAAGTTGTATAATGACAATATATAATATTATGGAGTAGCTGGTCGTTACGTTGTTATAGATGGGTCATATTTCATCTGATATCACGTATATTTATATACATACAAATAGCGTGTTTCCCTAATGATTCTTTATATACAAATTGACAATATAATCAATATACATATACGTTGTATGTACGGCTACTTCTTTTTATGAGACTATTTGTAAGTAATAGTTAGCATTATACACATCTTACTGTAATACCTATAACATTTCTTCCATCGAAACATGGAAAAGAAAAAGCAGGTAACATGACACAGACGCAGAGAGATAAGATTAGATAGGTGCATTACATAGGGGGAGAATGATATATCCAGGTTTTACATAGTATGCACATCTACTTCTATTTCGAGACTATCTGTCAGTAATTGCAAACATTATTCACTTATTACTGTAATACCCATTGCATTCCTTCCATCGAAACGAAACATGGAAAAGAAAAACAGGTACCATGATATAGATACAGAGAGATAAAGATTAGATAGGTGCATAACAGGGAAGCAGAAAGTTATACATGTATCTAGATTTCAACAGATCAGTTATCAGCAAAGTACTACAGAACAACATTAATTCATCAACATATATACATAAATGTGCGCATGTACTATATACAAGTGGCAATATATTAACCTTTCCCCTCTTCTGTATCTATGTAAGAAATAAGTACGCCATGGATATATATGCGCCGATGATATAATAACATGTGTAAACAAGGTCCGCTTACTATTGTAGAAACCGACGGGACCAGATCTATTACAATTTCTTAAGCCAACAGAGTAGACCCTGGTCAAACGTCTCCTATAGGAGCTGTCTGATCTACTTCTTCCCTGTTGACAAATGCGTGAAGGGGTGTCTATATGAGGGAAAGGGCTATATCTGTCAGCCTATATACACTGATCATGTATTTATTAAACCATATTAATTATCTGATTTCTACACAGATATTTCACAAGTAACATTGTTTAAATTATTCTTTCGCTGTTTTTAAAATGTTTCATTATAATGTTACAGAATATACTTAACTGTCTAAGATGTGTGTTATTATTTGTCTGGAATAAATCAATAAATTTCAACATGTTTGGATTCCTGTATGTGGCCTTGCTTATATATCTTTTACGTTCATCATAAAACTTTGGGCAGATTAATATATAGTGAAATTCATCACCTAAATCACTGCAATACGGACACTTTCGTTCGTTTGCTGGAATATTTTGCCATCTACCTTTTTCTATGGGAAGTTGATGATTTCTTGTGACGAAAGAAATGAGATTTTTGCAATGGTATGCCGGTAAGTGGTTTATATAATGTGCTTCTTTGAATGTTGTTTTGATATGTTTGTACATATTGGTGTTTGAAGTCCTGTTAAGTTCGGAGTGCCAGGATTGGATAAAGATGTCCTTTTGCTTTTGAAGCGAGGATTTAACCATCCATTTTGAGTTTATGAAACTTTGACTGTACCAAATGCCTGAGTATCCCGTACTACATAACGTTGACTTTAGACTATCTAGCCACTGTGATTTCAACTGGTTTCGGTTGTAAAGTTCGTAAGTCAGTATGTAAAGTCGCGATGCTAGTTTTGTAGTAAGGCTGTCATTTATGTTTTCAATAAGTCTCGACCAGTACGATATAACCCTATTCTTGATATCAATCGATAGAGGTGTGATTCCAATATCACCGTATAACATGTTGGATGGTGTCGATTTCTTTAAGTTAAATATATATTTGTAATATTTAAGCTGTATTCTTTCCAGTGTATCGAAATTTCCATATCCCCAGATT
Source organism: Azorinus chamasolen (assembly GCA_963576725.1). Lineage (NCBI taxonomy): Eukaryota > Metazoa > Mollusca > Bivalvia > Cardiida > Solecurtidae > Azorinus > Azorinus chamasolen. The sequence continues at coordinate 59,382,102 of OY755243.1, read as the reverse complement.
TCACTACCATACAATAAGATTGGCTTTATAGTTTTTTCAAATAACTCTATCTGTAGATCAAATGGGAGGGAGAGACGTTTAGATTTTCTAAGTAATGCGAATAACGCATTATTGGCTTGTTCGGCAATGTAGTTTTTAGTTTTAAGAAAGGAACCACTCTTAGAGAAATATAGGCCAAGATATTTGTATTCATCGGTTTGTTCCAAGATTTCGTTACCGATACGAAATGTGCGTTTGTTTTTCGAATTTCCTTTTGAAATAACCATTATTTTTGTTTTAGCAGTATTTACTTTCAATTTCCATGTTATACAATAGTCATTAAAAACATTGAGAGCGTTCTGCAAATCGTTAGGACCATCACTAAATATAACAGTATCGTCCGCGTAAAGAAGAATACACAATTTTACTAAGATGCGAGTTTCATCGATTACAGTTTCTTTTGAGATCCCATTTACACTGTTGTTTTTCAAGAAAGTTTCTAAATCATTGAGAAATATGGAGAAGAGGAAAGGTGATAAATTTTCCCGTTGCCTCACACCATTTAAGCTTACGAATGGCGATGAAATGCCTTCTGCAGTTGTAATTCTGGATTTAATATTGCTGTAGATATTATGTATGACGTTAAAGCATTTTCCATCTATATTTCCTGTTGTCAGTTTATGCCATAGACCTATTCGCCAAACGGAATCGAATGCTTGTTTGAAGTCAATAAAACAACAATACATCTTTTTCTTATCTGTTTGTAAGATATCAATCAAGCTTTTGAGTATGAAAATATTATCTACAGTTGAATGATTTTTTCTAAAACCGGCTTGTGTATCTTGTATTATATTATGATTTTCTGCAAATTTGTTCAGTCTGTTATTCAATATACTTGTAAATAATTTACCAAGGAAGCTAAGTAATGCAATTGGCCTGTAATTTTCAGGACTCTTTGGGTCTCCTTTTTGATTGTATATTGGTTTTATCAAGCCGTCAGTCTGGGACTATACCAGTGTCGAATACTATATTAAAAAGTTTCACATATACTGGCAGCATGTAACTGATTGAATATTTAATGTGTTCATTTACAATATTATCTACGCCCGGTGATTTATCATTTTTCAAAAATCTCACAGCAGTCATTACGTCATCCTCATTTATTGGATTATTTATTTCTTCATTTACATGTGTGTGCAAGTCATTATAGTGCATGTTTTGCTGTTGATTCGTGTCACTTGTCAAGTGTTCTTGATTTTGATCCTTAAAATAATTGTAAAATTGTTCTAATGCAACTTGAGGTTCTGAGTTTCTACTACTAGAATCTGTATTTAATATTGGCCAATATTGTTTCGGGTCTGTTGCCTTTATACTTTTCAGTGTGTGTACTTTGCGTGTATTGTAACTGTGGTGTGCCTCGCGAAGAGTTTTCTTATAAAGTTTACTCACTGTTTTCAGCGATTTCTTTAACTCAGTTGTTTTATACTTATTATACGCTTTTCTGATATAATGATATTTATTTCTCATCTGCTTACACGGTTTGTTAAACCACGGAGAGGATGATTTGTTGTTATATCTAGTATTGGTTTTGTGAGGCGGCGACACAATTCCAAACCATTCTTTTGCACAGCTATTGAATAATGATGCTATACCACAAACAATATCGTCAATGTCAGATTTAGCCGGTTTGTCCTCGTAAATCAGTGTATCTAACTTAGATTCAATGTCTGTTATTTTGATTATGTCAATATTTTCTAAAAACAATTCGGACTTGTTTCTGTTCCAAAGTCTAGTGGCGTTTGGGCCTTCTGTACCGTTTTCGCAATAGCTTGTAACGTTATATTTTGTTTTGAATTCAACAGACAAGGGGCTATGTACATCTGAGTATAACTCACAAAAATCGACAAAGTTTGCAACATTTTCAAAAACATATGATGTTGATATAAAGTAGTCTATTACGCTTGTATTTGTACAGGTAAGCTTAGGCTTATTTGCCTCTTCGCCAACTCTACCATTCCAGATGAAGAAGTTATTACTTTTACAAAATTCTATAAACTGTCTGCCATAGCTGTTTACAACTCCATCAGTAACATTTCTGTCTAGTTTAATATTAAAAAGATTCATATTTTGTAAAATATCAGCCTCTTCACTCTGAATATTCTGCAAATTAAGCATATTGCAGAGAAACTCATCTGCATATGTATGGTCAGATATATTACCACATCTAGAGTTAAAATCCCCTAGTAACAATACATGTTTAAAATCTGCACAGTATCTAAACATTTCATTTTGCAACTCAAAAAACGGGTCGCTGTGTGCATATTTCGACCCATTTGGCGGTATATATACTATTCCACAAGTTAAATCTTCATTACTGTCTGTAATATACAAATTCCTGGATATCCTGAAATTTTTTACCAACGAGCTTTTAGAGTTAGTATCAATTATAATATGGGGTGCAATATCTTCTGTGTGTATAGTTCGATTTCGAGCGCTGAGCCGTGACTGCACTTTTCTATTGTTTGTTAGTCAGCATTTACAAAAATAAATCGGTCTAGCGGACCGATTTATTTTGTAAATGCTGACTAACAAATACTAACCAATTTAGTGATTGTTATTATGTTTTGTTCACAAAATGTCGCGCTCCCTATGTAATAAACATACCTGTCACCACCCGTCACATCTTTCATAAGAGTACCGTGCGGCAAACGCTTGTATAAAATGTACCTGAGACGCGATATATTTCCGACAGCAACACCACATTTTTCCGAGAATAGCAGTGGATATTCAAGCGAATTATAAATGGAGGACTTTTATTTATTTAAATATGTAAGTACCAATACTGTCCAAACATAGGGTCACGGCAACTCAAGTTCTGAATAACCGCTTCAGAATTTCACTAATAAAGCCGGTAGATGTTGCAGAGATTTCCCGTGAGTTCGATTGTATTATCAAGAATGATTATTTATTCATTTTCGTCAATGCACATGTCTACAAATCGTTTAACCCTTTACTTCATATAAACGCGTTTCACACATTTGCAAACGGAGTAGACCAAAGTTTCAAAGTTTATTTGTATAAATGCAAACGGAGTAGACCAAGAACAGACGATTTATATAGAACTTGGTGCCCCCATCAGCGAAACTGGCAGCAACAGTAGTTTATCAACTCTGTCTATATTCGATCGAGGAAACACCGGTCTTAACCCTTTCCCTCATATCAACGCTTTATCGCAAACAAAGTAGACAAAGACCAAACGTCTAATCAGGGTTCGCTCTATTTCCGTATAAAATAATATAGATCTGATCCTACAGTTTTTGTTTGAACCAAAAGCTCCCTTGAAAAGTTTACATTATTAAACAGATGGGTTATTATTATTCCTGGATTGATCAATTCGTGTAGATCTATAAATGTTCCTTAGAGAAAGAGTTAAACACTGCTTCAAACCGGTCTGGCTCTAAATTATAGCTAAAGATTCACAAATCCCCTTTAACAACCAACACATACATTGTTTAGTAATTCAAATCCCTGAGAGTGTCATCAAATATTGTTTTCGTTAAGAGACAGCAAAAATGATTACTGTTTTAAATTTTAGTTTATTTTTCATTTATGTTCAATGCTAACGCCCAGCATGATGTCAAGAGTTATAAAGATCAGTTTAATAGTTATTGTGATAATTGTGTCTTTTGTATCCCCCTTTTTATACGCCCACCTAATAAAGGTGGTCGTATATTGTCGTGGCCCTGTCCGTCCGTCCGTTCGTTCGTTCGTTCGTTCGTCCGTCAACATTTTGTTTGTCCGCTGTTTTCTGGGAAAACTGTTTGACAGATATTAATGAAACTTTACACAAATGTTAAATGCATCAAGATCTGAAGCTGAGTTGATTCTGAGGTTCATTTGATTTTTCATTTCAGAGTTATGGCCCTTGTCCTTAAAAAATATGCAAATAGTTTGTCCGCTGTTTTCTGGGAAAACTATTTGACGATTACTAATGAAACTTCACACAAATGTTTAATGCATCAAGGTCTGAAGCTGAGTAGATTCTGAGGTTCATTTGATTTGTCGTTTCGGAGTTATGGCCCTTTTACTTAGAAAATAATGCAATTACATGCAAATAGTTTGTCCGCTGTTTTCTGGGAAAACTATTTGAGAGATATTAATGAAACTTTACACAAATGTTTAATGCATCAAGATCTGAAGCTGAGTTGATTCTGAGGTTCATTTGATTTTTCATTTCAGAGTTATGGCCCTTGTCATTAAAAAATATGCAAATAGTTTGTCCGCTGTTTTCTGGGAAAACTATTTGAGAGATATTAATGAAACTTCACACAAATGTTTAATGCATCAAGATCTGAAGCTGAGTCGATTCTGAAGTTCATTTGATTTGTCGTTTCGAAGTTATGGCCCTTTTACTTAAAAAATAATGCAAATACATGCAAACAGTTTGTCCGCTGTTTTCTGGGAAAACTATTTGAGAGATATTAATGAAACTTCACACAAATATTTAATGCATCAAGATCTGAAGCTGAATTAATTCTGGGGATCATTTGATTTTTCGTTTCAGAGTTATGGCCCTTGTCCTTAAAAAATAATGCAAATAGTTTGTCCGCTGTTTTCTGGGAAAACTATTTGAGAGATATTAATGAAACTTCACAAAAATGTTTAATGCATCAAGATCTGATGCTGAGTCGATTTTGAGGGTTATTTGATTTTTCGTTTCAGAGTTATTGCCCTTTTACTTAAAAAAAATGCAAATATATGCAAATAGTTTGTCCGCTGTTTTCTGGCAAAACTGTTTGACAGATATTAATGAAACTTCATACACATGTTTAATGCATCAAGACCTGAAGCTAAGTCGATTCTAAGGATCATTTGATTTGTTGTTTCGGAGTTATGGCACTTGCACTGAAAAAAATAATGCAAATCTATGCAAATATGAGGATGGCCATAACTTTTTCATTTGAAATAATATTTACTTCAATTTTTTTATATGGTTAAACCTTACTGTGAATTTTCACATATATTGCGGGGGTTTTGATATGTCATTTTATTCTAAAGTTATGGTCCTTGAACTTCGTGTGTTCATTGCTTTGTTAGTCGGTCAACTTTTAGTTTGTCTGTTGTTTTCTGGGAAAACTATTAAAATGATATAAATGAAACTTAACACAAATGTTTTAAGCAACAAAATTTGAAGCTGAGTTTATTTTGAGGTTCATTCAGTTTGTCTTTACAGAGTTATGGCCGTTGCACTTTACAAAAATCTGCAAAAATGAGGATTAGCTGTAACTTTTTTATTTAATAAGATATTCACTTCATTTTTAAAAAAAAATAGTATCACCTTAATATGGAAATCAAGATCTTAAGCACAGATTAGAAAATGTCAACACTTATAAGGCATGTTGAATCAGAGAAAGTTCGCAAGTGGGCGTATTATGTACCGTATGCGGTACTCTTGTCAAACTGGGGATAGTAATAGATACACTCTTATTATCAAGTGGAATGCATAATAATTATTTAATCATTTTGTTTTTAATCATATTTGATTTAAAGTAAGAATACATCAGTTAAACACTAAATTATGAACATACATGTATAATGTACTAACAACAATATCACAGAAAACTAAAATATGAAAAATGAAATTGTACTTTGTAGTCTTAACATTTTTGAAATTTTTGAGACAGGTTTAAGGTGAAGTGTTTACAATAATAGGTATAGTATAGGAAGTTAACTGTCACTGGTATGGTATCATTGACTATGTATGAGTGACAGACCATCCCAGCTGGAAAATATTTGAGGTTCTCATTGAAAGTATCATCCTATCCCAGGCAGTAAACTTTACAGTTACGAAAAATATGTTAATGTAGCGTTAACATGATATTGTACACCAGAAATTTCATAGTCAGTTGGAAGATAGTGTTGACAACATAATTGGATTATTCTGTATGTTACACCTACATTTGTTACATTAAAATGGACCGGAAACAGGAACAGGTAACTACAGTGTTCCCTCTCTACAACGACACCCTTTGGGATACGAAGATTGTATGTGTTGTTCAGAGGGAGTTGCTATAGGGAGGGAAAATCAAACATAATAAGCTTGTTTGCAGATCCCCAGATAATGTGCATTTCGAGAACTAAAACCGTTATGCCTCAATCAAACCCTATGTTGTGACCACTCTTTAGAATCGTCACAAAGTGACGATTCTAAAGAGTGGTCACAACATAGGGTTTGGAGGCATAAAGAAAATACGATGAAAAAGTTGTGTCTGGAGCCTTGTTGTTTCGGAAACAGTGACATGCATTGTTGTAAGGAGGGAATCGTTATTGAGAGGGCCGTTGTAGGGAGGGAGCACTGTACATGAATTGTATATGTATCTGAAAATGAGAAAATATTAAAAAAATATATGATGAATATATCTGATGTTTTCTTGTTTTGTTTCAGATTGGTACTAGGTGGGAAAATGTTGTAGAAAGGATAGCGAGGAACAGGTACCAGCCTCTATTGTTGATATACACAAACACCAATGCCCAGCCGGTTCCCACTGAGACAGCACCCAGTTCCAGAGTTATGGCCCCTGGATATTCAATGACACCTGTCAAAAGTGAGTTATAGGTTTTATACTATTCCAGTTGACTTTATAAACCAGTAGTGAGTCGTATAGTTTTACCTCTTCACTTTATAGATAAGCCTTTAGTACCTTTGCAAACAGAGTAGACCCAGATCAGATGGCTCCTTTAGGAGCCATCTGATCTGGGTCTACTCTGTTTGCTTATGATTCTACAGTTTCTGCCGAACTATGCCAGGCGAAACAATCCCTGTTTTCATATTCAATTAATATTCATAATCTTTATTTTTTGCATGATTATTCATTAGATTAAATTCATGCAGCTAAGATGTACCTATATAATATCTACCTTATCTTTAAAAACACTGAGTGCACAAATTTGTGTAGTATGGAATAGCTTAAGTTGTTCCAAACGTATCATTAATCACTAAAATATTTCCTGTTTCAGAATCAAGTATTATCAATACTTCAACACTTGTTTTCCTTCTTGTGCTTTCAGATTCCCAGATTGATAGGCAGAGCAGTATCGAGAAGTCTAGAACTCAGAGGCCAGCCAAGAAGTCATTGAATGCTAATTTAGATACCCAGTCAGTGAGCAGCTCCGATGGTTCCCAGGACAAGGGCTAAGAAGAAAAGGAACAGCTTGGCAGGAAATCAAGTTTTGAACACCGGCGTCAGTCCAGTTTCCTTATTGCTGTCACAAAACAGAAGTCTAAGGAAGAAGCAATCTACGCTGTGCCCCATAATAACTCAAAGGTGTTGAACATGCAGAAAGATATCAGTCAGAGTGATCCCAGAAATGGGAAATATGGACACAATGCTGGCACAGACATGGTTGATGGTGAAAATATGGAAAATTATTACACCTTATCCAACATGGATGCCTACAGACGCCCAAGCTTAAATAGCCCAGATGCCAACAATCTCCCACTTACACAGAGTTTCTCAAGGGCAGCTGAAGCCCAGAGAAAGGAAAGCTTCAAAAAGGGAAAAGGGAAAATTCCTGCAGATGTCATTCGATATCATGTTGATCCCAATCGTCGGCCATCAGTATCATCAGACTCGGATCAGGGGTCTCCTGTGAATGGAGAGAATAAGGAGATAAAGTCTGACATGCAGAATGGGAAGCCAGCCTTACCAGTGAAGCCAGTTCATATTAGAACACGATCTCAAAGTCTTGAGGATGACATGGGAAATTTGTCAGACACAAATGGCAGTAATAGTCACAATCATTCTCACAAGATCGTAAAGCCAAAGCCATCTGGAATGTACGACATGACAGACTCTGTTACCAGGGCCCACACCCCAGTGCAATCTGGTCTTGCCACCCTTCCCAGGAATAAGAAGTGTAATGTCTCGTCACAAAGCTCAACATCCCAGCTAGGATCTCAGTACAACAGTGCAGCTAATCATCACTATTCCCATGATTCCACCTCAGTATCTCATCCTAAACAGAATCTCACGGGCTATCAGAGCTGTCTCACCTATCAGAATGTTGTTGATATGGACATGCACTCTCGGCAGAGCTCTACCAGCAGTATTCTTAGCCAGGGCACTGTGATTGAGTGTTCCCAAGGTGAAGAAAACACCAATCAACACAACAGACAGTCATCAACAGTAAGTCAAGATACATTAACAGACAGGCCAAAAGAAGTGAAATCAAAAAGTAAGCGCAAGGAAAAAGAAGAGAAAAAGAAGGAAGATAAGTCAAGAAAGGAGGAAAAGAAACAAAAGAGTAAGAAAGACAGAAATTCACAAAGTAAACCTCCAATTCCAGATAAGAAAGGCCCACAAGAACGGGATGAGGGCTTTGATGAAGATGGTAACTATATCGACAGGCGGATGGTTGAGAGTGTCCTGAGTTTGCAGAAGCTTCAGCGATCAGGTTCGTGCGTTAGCCAGGCCAGTACTAGTAGTGTAGAGTCTGATGGCTTTCACAACCGAGGCAAGATTATCACTCCCAAAGATAATTTGTCATCTGAGATTCCATTTGATGCCGCTTCACTTGACTCGCACAAGGATTCTGGATATGGAAGCAGTGATAGGAATAGCTCAAGTTCAACTGGCAGCATTACTATGAACCCATATGAACAATACTTTCTGTCTCGCAGTATGATCCCTCCTAAGACATTCAACCCTCATGTCATGCATGAGAACATGAAGAAGCTGATGGACAAGGGCTCGGGCATGCGAGGCCTGGAATACACTCAGGAGAAGGATCTCAAATCACTCGTCACCAACCCAAATGAATATTACAATCAAAACAACAACTATACAGTGGGTTATTTACAAAATGCTCCACAGCCAAATCCGAAGATGGGACCTAGTCATTCAGATGTAATGGCCATGTCACGAGAGGACAGAAATCAGTATCTGCATGATGCACTCAGTGGTAAAATGAAGGCAGTTCCACCACCGCAGGTTCCGGTTAAACCCCAGCAACTACAGAACCAGGGAAACCAGGGAAGTCAGGCACCGGGGAACCAACTTGATGGTGGCCGGAATCCAGCATTTCCAACAAATGGACCAGGAACACAACCCAAGACCACAGCAAATTGGATCGGTAAGCATTTTAACCATTTTCTTCATATAAATGTCTTTGCAACAAGGAAGACCCAGATAACGCAGCTCCTGTAGGAGCAGAATGTACCCTCGCATACTAAATGGACCTTTGCAAATAGGGTAGACCCAGATAGACTCGTTTCCACGCATTTGCAAACAGAGTAGACCCAGATCAGACGGCTCCTATAGGAGCCGTCTGATCAGGGTCTGCTCTGTTTGCGTATGGTATAATATAGATATGGTTCTACAGTTTCTACATGAACAAAACATTCCTCCAATAAATATTCATGATGTCATTATTTCTAATATGAATATTAAATAGGGTAAGGGTTAAAACACAAACCACAATCAGAATATCAAACAGTTTGTTTTTTGATGAGCTGCAGAGTTACAGGACCTGTAATATGTTTAAAATGCTTTATGAAAGTTATCAATAGTTCACCCAAGTGTTTAAAGAGTTACAGTCTGGTCATAAAAAATCTATTAACACTACGCTACCAAGTTTGTTCACACTGTATTATAGTTACTTTATACTGTTATTACATTCCTATCTCGTTTTATTTCAAACATTATGAAGTTTCAAATATCAACTCAAGATTTAAGTGTCTACCATAGGACATAGTAGACTATGCTAGGGTTCTCGTATAGCACATACACATTGACTGGTTTTGTCGTATGTCCAGTACTATGCTGTAATGTGAACAGGGTTACTGAAATCTGATATTCACACCTTAGGGCGACATTTCTTATCTCTGAGCACAGCTAACAAACCATTTAGTTTAACCCTTTACTCCATGAATTATCCATGAAAGAAATGATGACAATGTGAATATTAATTAGATTAATTTTTAAAATAGCATATTAACACATGAAATTATTACCAAGGCAGAAACTGTTATATCAGATCTAAATTATGTCATAAGACCATATCATAAGCAAGCAGAGTAGACCCTGATCAGACGGCTCCTATAGGAGCCATCTGATCTGGGTCCACTCTGTTTGCAATGTCTGAGCTGGGTTGTCACTGTTTGCAAATGCATCGCTATCAGGTAAAGGGTTACGTTCACTCGCAGGAACTTCAAATATAATTAGACAACTGAAACTCTATTTTGTAACTTATTACCGGTACATAATTACATTACAAATTACATTAGAAATGGCAGGGATCCATATCAGGTGTTTGAAAAAATGGAATGCATTGAGAATAAACTTTTCATTATTGGCATTTCTTGTTAATTTGATGGTAAGGAATTTTTCTCTTTTGTTAATTTGAGCATCTGGACTTAATCCAAGAAGAACAAAATTATTATACCCCATGCAATGAAGTTGCACAGGGTATACATATTTTTTACCCATCTGTCTATCTGTCAGTCCATCTGTGTATCGTAATACATTGTTGCTCATCTGGCTCTTTCATTTCTTGACTAATTTATCTCAAATTTGCTTTAAGAATTGTCATGAATAAAAGCTTGGATGATTTTCACAGGAATCTGTCATGGGGAACCACTCTTTTTCTCTGACAATGTGGCGACATGGGGTATATAAGCTTGCTCACTGAAGTTCTTTAATTACTTTGATTAATGGACAGAATTATGGAATATATTCTGAGACAGAAAAATACTTAACTATGGTAGAGTAGCAAGTCTGTGAAGCTTTCTGTGATAATGATTGATTGTAATTGTGTCTTTAGCGAAAATCACTGATCCTAGGCCTGAAGATCAGTCACCCGGTTTGTCTGTTCTTTTGTCTTGTTTGCTTATTACCAATACAGCAGTAACAAAAGATAGATCATAGGTCACATTCTTTGTAGGGTCTAAGTCGTTGCCTTTTGTTGTCGCAGTCATGTGGAATGTATATGAAGGCGTGAATCTTAGCATAGTTACAAGCATACAACAATTACAAGCTATTTAGAGGCTGTTTTTAGTTTGTCGATACATTGTTGTGGTAATAACTCGAGCTTATCTACAGTGATTTAAGGGGAATAATTATTTGCAATAAATAAAGAGCTTGTCAAAGTAAACAAGAGGAGGATGGGTTAAAGATTAGCCTGTAGACAAGGATATCTTTGTTGTGTGTAACAAAAAGACTCCGACAACAGGGATACTATACATGTTAGCTATTATCTAGCATTATGGACTAATTGGGCCTATTAGAACAATTAGCTAGTGCGACAATGACTTGTATTTTTCCATACGCTTTGGAGATAGTGGTACCATACACATACCTGCGTGATGCCGATGGTAAGAGTTGGGTTACCATGATGATATATTATCACTTTAGCAAAATGGAATGTTTTTAAAAGTACACATTCTTTACAGATATGTTGACATATTTAGATATTTATCATGTTTAATGCTATAAGAAAATAAAACCCTTTTTTTTTTTTAACAAATATGGAGACCTTAATCTACTAGTACACAGACTCAGGCCTGATTGTTGAACCACCTTAACCCTTTCCTCCATAGGCTATTTTTAGACCCAACCTTTTTGAATGAATCTACCGAAAAGGAGCATTTACTAGAGAAAAGGAGAATGTTAGAATTGTGTAGTACTGAAACCATTGTAATAAATAGAGCATTTGCTCCTGTGTAGCAAATGCTCTATTTATCACAATGGTTTCAAGTAGTGACTATTACAGAGGCGTAAAAAGGCATATTTATGGAGGAAAGGGTTAACTTATACAGATACCTTTCCACACATTTACAAACAGAGTAAACCCAGATGAGATTGCTCTTGAAGGCGCTCTCTGATCTGACTGATCAGGGTCTGCTCTGTTTGTTTATGAAATAATGTAAATCTAATTCTACAGTTTCTGTTTTGGCTAACAAGTCGTGAATTTCATCATTTGCTGCTGTGGTTATTTTCGCTGTTAGTAAACTCTCAAGACTGCATTACCCATAACACACATTTTCTTGTGGTACAACATATGTTCAGGCGTCTTGGCCTTTACTAAATTATGTATGAATATTAAATAGCTAAATATTTGATATAACATAAGAACAGGAAAAGCTTTGACCATGGCAAAAACTGTAGAATTAGATATCATGTGTATTTTCAAAGCAAAGAGAGCAGACACTGATCCGACAGCTTCTGTACAGCTGGGTCTTCTCTTTTTTGCAAAGGGGTTGAAAGGTGTATGTATGAATTAAAGAGTGAAATATACTAATACCATGTATGTTTCAGGCCCCCATGGTCAGGAAGGTCAAGGACACAAGGGACTTCCACCCAGTGGTAGTCACACAGATCAAAAGCCATCTGGCCTTCATGAAGGTAAGAGAGGTTTTAGTTTAAATCTTAATTTGATAATTTCTTGATATGCTGGTTTTCTTCCATCTATAAGTCGATGTCTATAAATCTACAGGTTAACTATAAATCTATTTAGGTAAACTTTGGTCATGATTTTTGAAATGAGACATACATTCCAGTGTAATGGACAACATTTTCAGTCAATTCAAGTCCATGATACATATCATTTCTCAAATAAAAGGTATAGCATAGTTTCCAATAAACAGGATTCAAAGAAAATATTAAATGTAATAAAAGATAGAATGTACTACAACGAAGACTGATCTTTGTTTATTTCAGTATTGCTGAGTGGCAATGAGCAGTTCTTCAACTTGTGTCAGCGGGCAGAGGATTTAATGGACAATTGTATACTGGCCGAGACCTCGGAACAGTACGGGGAGGCCCAGCGACACTGTCAGCAGGCAATAGACCACTTACAGCGAGCCATGAAGCTGCAGATAGGCCAAACATCCTACAACTATGCTCAGAAAAAATCCAACTCCTGCCTGCTGAAGTTGAGGTCACTGCAGAAAAAGATTGTTCCTAATCGGCAGGAATCCAATAGTTCTACAAATAGTAGCGACAGTGGGATGGATTATAGGTAAAAAAAACACAAATATTTTACAGAGGTCTAGATAAGATGCTAAATTAAAAACATTTTCAAGAATAACTTCTTCATTTCTCCACCAAACCCTGTGTTGTGACCATTCTTAAGAATCGTCTCTTTGAGACAATTCTAAAAAGTGATCACAACATAGGGTTTGGTGGAGAAATGACAATTTTAGTAGTTAGTATGCACCTGTTGCTCTGTATTCTACTTAAGGATTTTGTGTTTAGAGTACTCACTGTTCATTGTACACATGTGATGGTGTTGGGTATTTAAATGTACATGTATAGGTAATGTACATTATATAGTAATACCTTGCTAATTCAAATGTACTAATATATGTACAAGTAGTTTTAAATTTTAGTGCCATATTCTAGCCTTTGTTGAAGTAACAGTAAGCTGTATAGCTATAAATAATAGTTGGTTAGGACGTGTTTGGTATGTTTATATGTGGTACTAAATTTGTCAGTTTGCAGTTGTCTAACTCTGTTCAATCTCTATTAATTCAGGACACAGAGGGTCCATCCCCCACAACATAAAACCCTGCAGAATCTGCAGCAGTCTGGGCAGGGTGGTCGGCCTCCATCCCGTTCTGGCTCCCAGACTTCAATGGACAGCATTAAAGATGGCAGTACCACAAGCTCTGAGAGAAGCAGCACGCCAGTTTTCGATAGAACGGTGAGGCCGTCAACAGATGAAAGAGTGCCACCAATCGATGGTCACATCCCAGCCCATGAATACCATCAAAGTACTGATAGTACTGAAGGGGTCTGTGTTTTTGATTCAGTGTTGAATAAAGTAGAACCTGTCTAAACCTGAGAGAAAACAATCATTAAGCGTTTTAAAGAAGACTGCTTAACCCTTTCCCTCACATAAATCTGCAGAGAAGACCTAGATCAGAAGGTTAACCCTTTCCTTCTGGTCAGGATCTGCTCTGTTTGCTAATGGGATTTTATAGATCCGATTCTTTAGTTAAATTTGGAATAAACATAGAACAGGGAAATGGATAGATAAAGCTCCTGCAGGTGTTTTTGTATCGCTGTCTGCTTGTGTTAAGTGACCAGCTGTTTTGAATCTTCTAAAATAATTATTATTTTCTGTCCGTCTAGAGAGGTACTACTGAATTTGGGTGGTTTCTTTATGAGTTATATTTTAAGTTCTCATCATATCTGAATGATAGCCTGCATTTTGCATGTTTTAAGTTAATATTTGAAACGCAATTTCCATACATCGCAAACAATACAAGCACACAATCAAGAATGTTTGTATTGTTTTACAATTTATAATTGTATACCCAATGTTTTGAATAATTTCAGGTCACCTGAAATTGTACATATAGGTTTTGAATTGGGAAGGGAAAAAAGAGTATATGTACATGTATTCATGATGAAAATTTTATTGCAAGAACAAGACATTGTAGAAAACAGCAAAAAACATGGATTTCAAGTATAAAAGCACTTCAATATGGTTAAAGAAATATATGAAATGTTTTGTATTTAAGGTGCAATCATATCATGGATATGCAGCTGACAAGTAGAGATAATCAAATTATTATGCTTATGGTTTATGGTGGTTACATAGAACATAAGAGTACTGTTTAACATCAAATGACAATCTGACAATGAACATAAACTCTTTATCAGGGTATCAATAAATACAGTTAAACCTCTCTATAACGACCACTAAATTACATCAAGTGTTTTGTGTTAATGGCAGGTGGATGCTTAAAGCAAGGTGAAAGTAAAGCAGAAAGCTCCTATAGGAGCATTGTTTAACTTTTTACCTTGCAACCACCTGCCCAAAATACCAACTAATTAACACAATTTAGTGGTCGTTATAGAGAAGTACTGTATACTAATACTGAATGTACATAAACTCTTTATCAGTGTATCAATAAATACACTAATACTGAATGTACTTATGATGAGCTGTCTGGAAAGTGCATAGAAGACCTGAGCAATGAAGACCCTAAGTATTGAAGACCATAATTTTGTCAGTGTGCAGGGCCCAATCTTTGATGCATAGAAATAGAAATGTTAGTTAAACCATGGAATTGGGAAAACCCTTTGAATAAAAATAAAATGACAAAAATTCACCTTGCATAACAAAACATGTCTAGAGTCTATCTCCTAATAAATAATTGGTATGAAAGTACTGAAGTATGACTGAATCATAAAAGCCAGTATAATGGTATACTTGGAATAACACTGTATGCATAAAACGTTGAGGTATATATTGTTTAATATAGTAAAATTTACAAGTATGCAGTAACATTGTAAATGATATACCAGGTATTCTGATACTGATATGTGTAAGCTACTGAACCAAATTACTAATGGCAATGAATGGGGCAATGTTGATCAGTTAGTTTCATTATTGTTCAGTTAGGTACATGTATGTAATTCATAATTGAAAGGAAATATTGCAAAAAGTGTAAGATACACATTGCAAACTGAAATATTTAATAGATAGTTATGCACTCTGTGAAAATATTTCATTGTTTGATCATAATGGTTAGTAGTACAATGTGGTCTAATAAAGTATAAAATATACTTACACAGGCGTGTTTAGTAATGACATTAATACATCAGTTGACAATGGATTTAACACATCAAAAATAGTTTGAAAGAACTATGCAATTACAGTAGAGCCCCTCTAAACCAGACATTTAATTTAGTATACATATTTATCTTGGAGACAGGATGCAGTTCAATGCAGCATGAGGTGAAAGTAATGTAGAAAGCTCCTAAAGGAGCTTTTTAAATTACTTTCCCCCTGCATTAAGCAGCCACCTGCCAACAAGTGTCTAAATTCTGCTCTATAAGAGTCCAGTTTAGAGGTTTTTTTACTGTATTCCTCATATGGAAAACATGGAATCAAAGCACAGAACAGAGTAAACTTGAAACAGGGCATTTACTATATAACATAGAAAAAAGTAAGATAAGCTGAATAGTAAACGACATAAAAAACGAACATTGACAGGCGAAGCATATGCTTTGGTTTGCGTATCCCTACATAAATTGTCACAAAGTTAATTTGCAACTGATCTAGGTTTTCAGATAATGGATGTTAAGGCAACTCAGGCTAGGCATATGCTTTGGTTTTCCTTGCATTGCATTGAGAAGATCCCTAGATAAATTGTCACACATAAAAGGGTGTAACTGATCTATTCAGTGTATTAACATATCGTTGAAACAAAAAGCATGTGCTGAAAAAAGGAGCAAAACAAGTTATTCAGATAATGTATGTTGAGGCACCTCAATAAAGTTAAGTCACAATTTTTAAAGTCATTCCCTGATAAGCTATTTTCAGATCCAACCTCTATAAAGAATCCACTAAGGAGCATTTACTTTTAAAAAGCAAATCTCAGAATTTTGTAGATTTCACACCATTGAGATAAAAAAAAAGAGCAGTAGAGCATTAGCTTCTTTGTAGAAAATGCTCCATTTATCACAATGGTTTCAAAAGGTGACTTATGCTTAAAAAATAGGGAATGAATTAAGGATGCACAACAATGGTTGTGACATTTTTTAAAATCACTCGAAAATCACTCGAGTACTTTTTCAATCTAAAAATATAATACTATTGCAAATAACATGTTCGATATATACACTATATACATTGACATATATTTTATAAAGATGATCTGTTTTAAGCATTGCACTT
The DNA here is from genome assembly GCA_963576725.1 of Azorinus chamasolen. NCBI lineage: Eukaryota > Metazoa > Mollusca > Bivalvia > Cardiida > Solecurtidae > Azorinus > Azorinus chamasolen. Next base: position 59,365,434 of record OY755243.1, on the reverse strand, counting down.
ACTGGTAATGGAATCTCATTATTTATTATGTAATGTATACATCTATGTGCTAGTAAAGAGTACATATAATTACTAAGGAGAGGTTGAAACATTTATTATTTTCAGCCAATTTCAACTGTAATTTTTCATTGTTGTCCATTATACTTACATCATTATAGGTGTAAATATAATTGACAGGCACAACTAAGGTTTTGTTGGAGAAGATAATAACTGTGAATAAACACTCCCCTTATTTGTAATGTGATCAGAACTTTACATAGATATAAAAAGCAAAACAAACTAAATAGTACATGATATATAAATCAGTAACACTGACAGGCAAAGCATATTATAGATATAAAAAGCAAAACAAACTAAATAGTACATGACATATAAATCAGTAACACTGACAGGCAAAGCATATTCTTTGGTTTTCCTTGCAATGCATAGAGAAGATCCCTAGAAAAATTGTCACGTGTTAAAGGGTGCAATTGATCTAGGGTTTCAGTGTATGTTATGCAAATTTTTTAAACCTAAGCATGTGCTGAAAAGAGCAAACAAGTCATTAGGAAAATAGCTGTCACATAAGTACATACTATATTTTAACTCCTTTCCCGATATGCTATTTTTAGTTATAAATTAAGCATTAGCTTCTTTGTAAAAATTGTTCTATTTACTACAATGGTCAAAAAGTGACTTTTACATATGCTTCAAAATCAGGGTTGGGTTAATGATGACACTACAATGATCTTGACATTGAGGTAAAATTGATTACTTGAGTACTTTTTCAATGTAATGAAATATACTGTTTCATAGAACATTTGACAAGTTTGATATACATGTCACAGTAGAAATTGCGATTCAGGACAGTTCATTCTCCAAGGACAGGCTCGGATCCTAATGCATTCTACGGACAATCGATGATTCTACTAGTACAGATTTCAATCAGTCTGTTCAAGGATAAACTGTAATTCTATCATGGAAATTAACAATCCTACTGGAAGAGTTCATTGTTAGTTTCAGATTAGACACTTCAATTCTTCTAGGAAAATGTACAATTCTTCTAAAAGAATTTATAATTAGTGTTATATATGTGAAGCTTAAACTCTACAAAGACTATCTACAGCTCTACTTGAATAATATAATATTTCAAGATTACAAGCAAAAAGAGGATCCGAGTTTGTCCCAGGACAGATTGCGATTGCAATCTATCCTAGGAGAATCGGTGATTGTTCTGAATGGCAATTTCTACTGTAACATATACAGTATGTATACATCAATGTGCTAGTAAAGAGTAAATATAACCACTAGTTAGGGGAGGTTGAAACATTTATTATTTTCAGCCAATTTCAACTGTAATTTTTCATTGTTGTCCATTATAATTACATCATTATAGGTGTAAATATAATTGACAGGCACAACTAAGGTTTTGTTGGAGAAGATAATAACTGCGTATAAACACTCCCTTTATATGTAATATGATCACAATTTTACATAAGTAAAACAAACTAAATAGTACATGACATATAAAACAGTAACACTGACAGGCTAGGCATATGATTGGTTTTCCTTGCATTGCATTGAGAAGATCCCTAGATAATTTATCATGCATAAAAGGGTGCAACTGATCTAGGGTTTCAGTGTATTAACATAACATTGAAACAAAAAGCATGGCTGAAAAAAGGAGAAAAACAAGTTATTCAGATAATGTATGTTGAGGCACCTCAATAAAGTTAAGTCACAATTTTTAAAGTCATTCCCTGATAAGCTATTTTCAGATCCAACCTCTATAAAGAATCCACTAAGGAGCATTTACTTTTAAAAAGCAAATCTCAGAATTTTGTAGATTTCACACCATTGAGATAAAAAAAAAAGAGCAGTAGAGCATTAGCTTCTTTGTAGAAAATGCTCCATTTATCACAATGGTTTCAAAACGTGACTTATACATATGCTTAAAAAATAGGGAATGAATTAAGGATGCACAACAATGGTCGTGACATTTCTAAAAATCACTCGAGTACTTTTTCAATCTAAAAATATAATACTATTGCAAATAACATGTTCGATATATACACTATATACATTGACATATATTTTATAAAGATGATCTGTGTGAAGCATTGCACTTACTGGTAATGGAATCTCATTATTTATTATGTTATGTATACATCTATGTGCCAGTAAAGAATAAATATAACCACCAGTTAAGGAGAGGTTGAAACATTTATTATTTTCAGCCAATTTCAACTGTAATTTTTCATTGTTGTCCATTATACTTACATCATTATAGGTGTAAATATAATTGACAGGCACAACTAAGGTTTTGTTGGAGAAGATAATAACTGTCAATAAACACTCCCCTTATTTTTAATGTGATCAGAACTTTACATAGATATAAAAAGCAAAACAAACTAAATAGTACATGACATATAAAACAGTAACACTGACAGGCAAAGCATATGCTTTTGGTTTTCCTTGCAATGCATAGAGAAGATCCCTAGAAAAAATGTCACGTGTTAAAGGGTGCAACTGATCTAGGGTTTCAGTGTATGTTATGCAAATTATTGAAACATAAGCAAACAAGTCATTCAGAAAATAGCTGTCACAATCTAGGTCCATTCTATCTTGAATTTAACTCATTCCCTGATATGCTATTTTTAGATTGAAACTCTATGAACATTTGATTAGAAAAGGAGCATTACTAGAAAGAAAAAAAACTTCAACATTGTGTAGATTTCAAACAATTGTGACAAACAGAGCATTAGCTTCTTTGTAACAATTGCTCTATTTAGCACTATGGTTTCAAAATGACTTTTACATATGCATCAAAATGAGGGTTGGGTTAACAATGACACTACAATGGTCTTACAATGATTTATACTATTGCATAACAAGAGCACCGTAAGCGGCTGTGAAGCTCGTCTGTTAAAGAGTTATCAGTTAAATTGATTTATTTTGTAAAAAACAACAAAGGGCAATAACTAAAAAAACAGAAATGAAGAGTTATTGTTACTATGTAGGGGCATTCTTGTCAATGAGATCTACATCCTATGAAGTTGATACTTCATACTTTTTGAGTAATGAGCTAATTTCAACACACAAAGGGCAATAACTCCAACATTTTGAATTCAAGAGTTATCATTGTGGTATGTGTGGGTTGTCAAGATGAACATGCATACCAAAAATGAAGGTTGTTAATGAAAAACTGAAGTTATGGTCAATGTTAAGATTTTGCACCAAGAGGCAGACAAGCTAAAAGGTTTTTACGGTTGACATATACACTATATACATTGACATGTTTTATAAAGATGATGTGTGTGAAGCTTAGCATTTATTAGTTATGAAATTTCATGGTTCCAATCAGCTGTTGCTGAGAAACAGTGCAGGATAAAAGTCAATGTCAGACAGACCAACATAAAATTTAAATTCACACCTAGGCATAATTTGTAAAAGAATCAATCAGCTAGAAAACTAAAAATTGCATGCACATATCCTGCTCCGGTCAGATTCAAGTCAAGTGAAAAAAGTCAACAGACCATCTGACAGACCAAACTCAATGTGGCAAACCTACATCTCCTTATGCATTGCCGGCAGTGGCAGCTATGCAGGCATTTTGCCAACCATAATGAAAAGCATCCTAACAGATTAAGTTCACAAAGGTGATGGACGTCACCTGTTCACTTTGCATGGAGTATTCTATTGTGACAGGGCCATTTTTTAACATGTCTTCTACTTCGTTTTCACATCCAGCCTTCTCAAGGGCTGTCTTCACCAGCTGCAGTTCGACTGTTAGCACATCATCACCATTTAACAGGAATTCCACATCACTCTCCTCCTGTGATACTCCTATCACCTCTGCATTTTGTTGTGAGACTGGAGCATCACATTTCTGTAAAAACAATAGTTTAAAAAGTATTTGTTGCAATAGTGAATGATGCAATGGATTCTGCAGGTTGAGCAAAATGACCTCACTAATACAATGTTAAGTATTCATATGGCTCCAACTTCTATCACTACTGATTATTTGAAATATCATATCAACCCTTTCCTTGTTCTATGCTTTTTCCAAATTTCACCATCTACAGAATATTCTAACTAAGATATTTATAATGAAATACGGAAGGTAAGTTGTAGCCATTTTTAGGTCAGGACATCCTTTCCGCTTTTGCTAGTCTCTTAGTATAAGTACACATCCAAACAAAAACAAAACAACATTAATATCGCCACATTTGAACAATATTCGTCATATTTGTTCCAAATGATCCAATACAGAAAGTAATTGTCTTAAAACACGATCCACATTCGTACTTTTTGTATCAAATTGAGCTGTTTACTAAACTACATTTTTGGGCTGAGTAAATCGTTTCGTGAGGACCGGCTGATTTACTATCGCTGATTAGGTAGATTTGGTCTCTGTGTGTTCACACAGACCCCAATAATGTGTACAAGGACAGGAGTTTTGAAACAAACATTCCAGACTCCAATGTCAACAATGCTGATCTCTTTGGAACTCTTCCCAGGAGGAAGACCCAGAAATCTCAAGACCATGTTCGAATGTGCAATAATCAAAGGCATGAGGCGGAGGTTTATAAAGACTTTTTAGACAGTCAAAGACGGAACAGTGGCAATCATTCCCGGTCTGGTTCAGGAGCTCAGACTCCAGTGAATGAACCAGTGCAGGGAAACAGAGACATTTATAATCATCCTCCACCTCAGCAAGGTTATAATCATCAGCCCCAAGATTTTGCTTCAGTAAATGGGAGACAAGGGATACAGCCACAGTACACAAATACAAACTCTTACGGCCAGACTGGATCTGGTCTTGTGCCAATTCCAGTAAACCCTCCAAAGATAGAGAACCAGTCAAAACATGCTGAGGTTGGTAACCAGTCTTTTTATCAGGCAAACTCAGTACCAATGGGAAAGTCCTATTATCAGCATGCAGCCATTTCAGATCCAACAGTGCATGGTTTCCGTGGCAACAGTCGTCAGATCAACCCACAAGTGGTTGCTTCTGGTGAGACATACAAGCAAGGAAAGCCATTGAATTCCTCTAGTGTAGCAAGCCATGTAAGGAATGGTAAAGTAGTTGCGGGGAATTGTTTTGCTCCTTCGACTACTATTCGGACAGCTTACTCCACGCCGATACAGACCACCAACACTGGTCAGTGTCAGCCTGTAGTGGACACTTCAGACCACACAGCCTCTTGCACAGGCACCTCAGCAGCTAGATTTAAATGCGGTGGTCCCAATCGCTATCGGTCAAGAGAGACCCGGAAAGCGCTAGATCGCAGTGCCTCCTTCTCCCACCCCTCAAGACCTCCAAACTACTCACACTTGCATAGTAAACCTACAGGTACTAACCCACATAGAATGCTTCATTAACAAAAACTAAATCAGTTTTTTGTCGTAAAACTCAGAAATTGGATCGAAATAATTTCTTCTGCACTTTGAAATTTGAATGAAACATACTTTTCTGCACTATTATGAAAGAAATAATTAAGAAATATGATTTACCAATACCTTTGTGATTGCATCACAGAATTTTTGATTTTTTTATACGCCCGTTTGAAAAAACGGGACGTATTATGGAATAGCGTTGTCTGGTTGTCTGATTGTCTGGTTGTCTGGTTGTCTGTCCGTCTGTAACATCTCTAACTCAAGTTCCGCTTGGTGGATCCTTCTCAAATTTTAACACAATGTTTATCTAGACATTCTACAGTTGCCTGCCAAGTCCCGGTTTGTTTATCCAAGGTCAAGGTCACACAATTGGACTTAGAATTTGCGTTTAGCAAAAAATTTAACCAGTCTGTCTGTCTGTAACATCTCTAACTCAAGTTCCGCTTGGTGGATCCTTTCCAAATTTAATCATAATGTATATCTAGACATGCTACAGTAGCCTGCCAAGTCCCGGCTCGTTTATCCAAGGTCAAGGTCACTTAATTGGACTTAGAATTTGCGTTTAGCATTTGCGTTAAGCAAAAATGTTAACCTCAATTTATGTGGAACAAGTCCACTTATCTACATAACACTTTGAGATAAAGCTTTGAAACTTTGAACACTTGTTCACCATCACAACCTTCACCTGTAGGCAAGAGTAAATAACTCTGTCAAACATTTTGACCGAATTATGCCCCTTTTTAACTTAGAATTTTTGGTTAAGGCTTTGTTAAAGTCCATTTATTTTCATAACCCTTTGATATAAAGGTTTTAAACTTGGAACACTTGTTCACCCTCACAACCTTCATCTGTAGGCAAGAGTACATAACTCTGTCAAGCATTTTGACCGAATTATGCCCCTTTTTAACTTAGAATTTTGGTTGAGGCTTTGTTAAAGTCCATTTATTTACATAACCCTTTGAAATAAAGCTTTTAAACTTGGAACACTTGTTTACCTTCACAACTTGCACCTGTAGGCAAGAGTACATAACTCTGTCTAACATTTTGACCGAATTATGCCCCTTTTTAACTTAGAATTTTTTGTTAAGGTTTTGGTTAAAGTCCACTTATTTACATAACCCTTTCAGATAAAGCTTTTAAACTTGAAACATTTGTTCACCATCAGAAGCTTCATCTGTAGGCAAGAGTAAATACAATGCAACTCTGTCAAGCATTTAGACACAATAATGGCACTTTTCAATTTAGAATTTTTGGTTAAGGTTTTTTGTTAAAGTATGCCTATTTACAACCTTGAAACTTGGTCGCAAAATTGGGCTTAGAATTTGAGTTCAGCAAATACGTTAACCCCAGTTTATGTTGAACAAGACCCCGAAGGGCGTATATTGTGTCCACTGGCACTCTTGTTTAAATCATTTCAAAAGCTTGAATCCACATCAGTTGCTAAAAAAAACTGTTCGGAATATCGAGGCGTCATGTCAATTTCATTTGCTCCAACAGGCTTCAGCCGCTAGCCGCTATTGTATCCTGTCCCTGAACTGATTCTGAACGCAGGTGCAATATAAAATAGACCGACTTACTGGGCAAATTGTCACTTACTTCGGTAAATAGACACTTACTAAATAAATGGCCAGTAACGGCTGATTTATTAAAATAAATCGCCAGAGGATTTGAAAAATACTGCAACGCCATTGGACAAAATATAATTTCAATCACTAATAGTATATATATGCTTATATAACCACTTGTAACTCCGGAACAAATACATGGTTTGTGACGCGTTTTACCTCTACGGATGGACTTGTCCTAAAGGTCACAGCTCACGGGTCAAAATCGAACTATACCCAAATTTTCCCACCAAACCCTATAATGTAAGCACTCTTTGAAATCGTTTCTTCGAGACGATTCTAAAGAGTTGTCACAGTATATGATTTGGGGGAGAATAAAAGTAGCCATTCTTGAAAATGTTTAAATTTACGCATCTTATCTCGGCCAGTGAAGTTTAACAATATAGTTATTGCAGTCTTCCGTTTCTATGTTATAACAACAACAACGAGCAGCTAGTGAGCCATAAAAATCTGCGCAGTCCACATTTTGGGGGAATCCGCATTCTGTCAGCATGTGAAAATCGTGATTTTCCCCTTTTCAATCCATATAATGTTCTACACAACAACAGTACATTATCTTAGTTATAGTCAAACAACTAGGTCTGACGTGTCAAAGGTCAGCCGAGTCCATTTTTTTGGGAGGTCAGCATTCCGCATGTTCTCGGACCATTTTTTTAAACAGACGAGTTTAGTATATAAGATAAAAATGAAGGCGAGACTAACCTGCGCCTAATAAAATGTTCGCCGATCATATACTTCTTCATGGCCCACGACTTATCCACTACGCTATATTTCCGGTAACTTTATACCTATACCTAAACATGTTCTTTTATAAATGGCACGTGTATATCCGAAATGCTGATCTCCCTTAAAATGGACTAGGCGAACCCGTGGCCCGTCAGACTACTAGTTGTTTGACTATAGATGGACTGCAGCAATGCCGATACCCCTAAATCGCGGAACGTACCATAATGTAAAGTACATTCACGGCTCACTGCTCGTTGTTAATGCTTTGGTCACAACCCCTTCCGATTAGGCTTAGGATGTACTCCCGGCATGATTTTTAGCCATTTTGGCCTGGTCCCCGGTCGGCCATGTCTGGTGTGGCCGGGGCTCTCAGGCAGCATCGGGGAGGTGCCCGAAGAGTTTTAACTCGAAGTTAAAATATCTCCGGTGTCCCGTAGATTTCATAATCGGCCACATATCCTTCACACATCGTTTAAGTATCGTCCGATATCCGGCCGGGAATCGAGCGGTAATCGGCCGGTGTATGTAGCCTCAGAGGAGAATTTTTTGGGACCGGACATGGGCCGATATCCGGTCGATGTCTGTTTACACATTGGAAATCCGATCGGCTTGAAAAGGTGTGGACCAGATATGTTACAGACATCGGCCAGTTACCGACCGGCTAGAACCGGGCACCGGGCGGCCTATATATAACCCCCGTCAGTCGCCGTGTACAACATTATTAGTTGGGCATCCGAGGTGTAAAAAGTCGCTTATTTTTCGAGGTCCATGGCATTTTTTAGTAGAAATGTTTGAATACCATATTTGTGTTGCCAGATAGTAATAATTTGTGGTTCTGGTCCATGCCACTGCCAAAACTCTCTTTGAAGGTCAGAAACTAGGTCAAAGGTCAAATGGGTGCAAACATGTAATAAAATCTCTATATAGTATAAAATAACAGACATTTTGAAAATTTCGACACTTTTTTTGCATTTAATTTCTCAGCAATGTCTCCACAGTAAGTATAGATATATTTATGGCACATTAAAGGAATATTTTAGTGACCTGTGATGATTGCAAGTTCGGAAAACATCGTTTTGAATACGTTTACAGTACATTATCATACGGTATAATTATAACTTTGATACAAATCTGTGCAAGTTATCATACCTCTTCACGCAGATGTATTATTAAGAGATGATAATAAAAACGCCAGAAGATTAGTCTCTTATTGCCATAGTCTCAGTGTAATATTGGTCTGTTTGATTATACATGTACACAACTTATATTAGCTGTCTGTATTATTAGTTATTGAAACGCCATAGCTCCTGGTGAGTATGGCGATGTTAAACATAATGAATTGATATATTTTACTTACACAGCAGTACCTATGACAAAACCATTTCTACATTTGCAGGAAAATGAATCTCTCGGATATTGATTGGCCATTTTAACAGTTACTGGCCATAGGTATCCACTCTCACTCAACAATGAACTCATAGACATATTCAGTGCCACTGGATATGAGGAACATTCCCTATCCGTGATGACAACAGTCTATATGTTATTGCCACAAACAATCACTAGTTCAACAGATATACCTCAATACCCGGAATAAGTGAGTATGTCATAGTACTGACTAAAATATGTTTCACGAAGGAAGCCTACCCCACATCTTGTCCACATGTGGTAGGAGGCTAACACATGCTCTATGACCCATCAAAATGACTGAGTTTGCAGCACACTTGGCAAATCAGCCCCTCTACCAATCTGTACGCTATTTGATATATTCAGAAAGACCTCAAATTAGTGATCACTTCTAAATTAACATCCACCAGCTTCAGCCAGCCATAGTGCAACTCCACCATCCGCCATTTCTCACGAAAAAAGAAATGTGCATACAAAAAAGTGCTGAGGACCAATGTACAGAAGAACGGCATATACAAGGAGCTACAGAAACTTGCAAAGAAGACGTGCAATGAAGCTCATGATGGGTATGTGATTGACCTAGTGACAGATACCAGCTGTAAGAAGCTCTACGCTTCTGTTAGGAGCAAGACATGTGATAGCTCGAGAGTAACCCCACTGACGAGTGATGACATTAACCATGTCGATACACAAAGCAATGTTGAAATACTGAACCACTAGTTCTGTGTCTTTACACATGAGGACCTATATCTCCTTTGTGCCATTTGAGAATATCCTTATTCGGATGCCCTTCCTATTCATGTCACGATAAATAGTGTCTGCAAGGTTCTTAAGAGCCTTAACCTCCACACAGCTACTTGTCTAGACACCATCATATCAAGGTTCCTGAAAGAAGTGGCACATTCCATGGCGCTTGTTCTTGCTCTGATCTTCCATGCATCTTGACCAGAATAAAGTCCCCAGTGAAAAGTCCCCAGTGATTGAAAGACTGTCACGTTAATCATATTTACAAAAACATGGTCCAGAATAACCCTTTCAAACTACTGGCCTGTGTCACTAACTTCTGTTACATGTAAGATCATGGAATACATCATACACAGTAACCTGGTTTTTCTTAGTGCCTTGACATCCTCAGCCAATGCCAGCATGGACCCGGGAAGCAGCGATTCTGTGAGACAAAGTGATCAATATGGTCAATGACCTTGTGTCAGGTCTGGACCAGTCATTAGATTGACGCAATCTTGCTGGACTTTTCCAAAACATTTGACAAATGTCTTACAGACACCTGCTCCTTAAGCTCCAATGCTATGATGTGTATTGCAATATGATGCTTGATTATATCCAACTAATCACGCTAGAAGGTGTTTCCTCCGGGTCAGTACCGATAACATCCGATGTTCATTAATGTACCGCTCTCAATCCTTCCCTTTCCCTCACAGGCAATGATGACCACACGGAAATCCTATGCTCTCCCTGTCGACTCTTCGCTGACGCCTCACTTTCGTGGAAAAGCAGTAAAGTCAAGCAGGCAAAGCCACATGCAAGACGCAACCACCACCCAAAACACCGATAGACAGCATGACACACACACACACACACACACACACACACACACACACACACACAACCACACACCCAAACGCACACACACACACACACACACGAAATGAACACAGAAAACACCAAAAGACACACAAGAACCAGAGACAAACGTTCCACACATGAACAAATCACAAGCACAAAGACGCAAGGCAAACAAAAGGAAGGGTGACAAAGAGAGTACCGCCTTGGCACGGTCAGTAGCAAAAACACCACTGGGGGTTTAAACCGGTTTACGGACGTCCTAACCTCGCACTTCTCTCAAAGTCACCCTAGCTTTACAAATATTGTAAATAAAGGTATCCCCGCTGGACTTACCCACAACATAGACGACGGTGAACACAGGACAACATGTAAAACATAGCATAATAACTGTGACAATCCGTCAAATATGTACTCAATGACTTTGCTGAAGTCAGAGCACCTGCAGGTAAGCCGTTAAGGGCACGACAGGGAAAAAGTAATACATGAGTCTGGTAAGCTCATCCTGTATCCAAGTTTAAGAGTATACCACCATAGAGTACTACCCTCGGCCTGTCATCGCGCAAGCAAAGAGGGAAGCGTAGCTACCGACTGTAAAAGGGTCGATAACCAAACATGCAGTGCGTTGCAATATAATAGGATCATAACCTTTCTTTTTAAATGTTTTAATGCGTTTTATAAACAAATCATGAAAATGGATATGACCCCGAATTTTCCTAAGTTTGTAGATAACATCCCCATAAAATTCTGGTTGAGAAATGCCTTGTCGCAGTAACGTCCGTAGATTGCAATTATATTTACTAAAGAGAGGTAAATTTCGATAATAAAATTTAGAAAAAGTTTTCCGAAGTTTGTGATATCTGTAACCTTGCTTAAGAAGTTTATCAGTTATAACTAAATTACGTCTGTTAAAATCTTCAAGCAAAGAACATGCTCGGGCAAACCTAATAAGTTGAGAAATATAAACCCCATAAGATGTAGAACGTGGCACATCTCCATCTAGAAAAGGATAATTAACAATTTTAAAATTAAAATCTTCTCTTTTATCGTATACTTTGGACGAAACTTTATCATTTGTAATTGAAAGATTCAAATCTAAAAATGAAGCATTAATGTCAGATTGATTAGCTTTGTTTAAAGACAGTTCTTTTGGGTAAATTGAGAAATCATAGTATCAAAATAAGGATTATCTAAATTCAAAATATCGTCTAAATACCTTGAAGTTTTATTAAAAGCATTAACAATATCGGTCTGTGTATCAGGTTTTAAGCTAAGCATAAAATCCCTCTCGTAGCAATACAAAAACAAATCTGCAACAAGAGGGGCACAATTTGTACCCATGGGTATACCAACAACTTGACGATATATGGTATCCCCATAACGCACAAATATATTATCTAAAAGAAAGGTAAGAGATCTACAAACATCAAGGCAAGTCCACATTGTGTAATGTTCAACTTCTGAATTCGAAAAGAATGAACGTTGAACATTACAAGCAATGAACATTTTGTTTTCTCTGGCAAAGGTTTTTTTCTATTAATTTAATAAGTTTATCCTTTATAAGATGGTGAGGTAGAGTAGTATAGAGTGTAGAGAAATCATAAGAGCTCAGTAAAGAAATGTTATACTGTTCATTTTCAAGTTTTGTTAAAACATCATTTGAATTTTTTATGGACCAAAAAACATTAATACCAGAATTTTCATATATTTTATCACAGTAGCGTTTTACATGTTCTTTGATCGTAGTAAGACAGGACGTCAAAAGTATAGATAATTTAGTAGTGGTACAACAGCTAGAGTTGGCAATAAAACGCGCCTTATAAGGGTTTTTATGTAGTTTCGGAATCCAGTACAAAGTAGAAAGTTTATGTTGTTTTATGTTAGGACCAGACTTAAAATTATTGCACATTTTTACATGTTCCGAGACTATATCTTTTTCAGGTGTTTGAACTGTTATATAAGTTTTTGAATCAGTTAGCTCCTTCTTTAAAACATCAACATAATACAATCTTCAAATAATGATTACATGTGTCGAGTCAATAGCAGATGCAGACGTATTCCAGAATGACATCGAAAGTCTGTAGGAAAGGGAGAAACTGGATTCAATGCAGATAAGTGCTAGATCCTGCTTATTATCAACAAGCGGACACACATAGAGACCAATTTTACTGTTCATAACAAGAGACGGAAGACAACAAAGAAAGCAAAATACCCTGGGACGCTATCGTTTTCTCAATTGTCTTGGAAAGCCCATGTCGATATGGTCATAAAGAATGAAAGCTGGTCTAAAGCCCTTCTAAACAGGAACCTTGGATCCTGCCAAAAGTCAACCAAGGAGGCATGTTACAAACCCCTGATCAGTCTGCAAGTTGAGTACACATCCTGGACCCACATACCAAGGCCATGAAAATTCGTGAGGAGATGATCCAACATAGAGCTACCAGATTTGTTATTTGAATTATTGCAAAAGAAGCAGCATTGGTGCCATGTTCAACATGATTTGCTCAAACAGGCAGAAAAAAGTAAAGGCCGCGATGTTCTATAGGTCCGTAAATGATTTGTTTGCAGCTGACACCCATCTTCTGACGCACTCGCTGTGCAACTACAAGAGAAAACTCCCTAAGATTCGTTCCATGTTTTTGCAGGACCAAGTTCCTGAGGGAATATTGCTTTCACTCTGTTGCCAATATCATCTGGAACAAGCTACCATAACATCAGTTGATAGCTCCCAACTTCCCAGGCTGGGATCTCAGCTGTCATGTTATATTCTTCTGTTTGCAATGTTTTAACTTGCTTTTATAATTTGAACGTTGGACCCTCCCTCACCTGTGTGCATATCACAATGGTGCGAGTAGCCTGCTTTAAAGCGGCCAAGCAAACAAAATAAGAAGCAGAAGAAGAAGCCACAAACAAAGAGTTGATGTAGTATACTAGTATTGCAGTATGCATTGGAATATCGTCATTCAAGGCAAATGCAGACATGAAGTGTCCCAAATCATGACGAGATGGATACATGGATTGTCTTGCATGCCTTCACGGTTTGGATGCTGCTAGAAAGGGTCAAGGCTGGATAGTTGTCAGATGCCAATATTTTTATGTACTAGTAGTAGATATACCATATTGTACCTTTATAAGGCATTGGAGTCTGGATGAGGGCTGGGACCTCCAAGAAAACAAAATTGTATTTTCCGCAAGTTATCTCAAGATGTCTGCCGGAACAGTTTTGGGTTTCATGCAATAACTGGATGTGACGCAACCCTTGATTTCACTGGAATCGGAAAGAAGACCTGTTGGAAGAAATAGTTTACATGTCCGATCTGCTTTCAGATATGTGTAGAGGTGTACGGTCATACAAGAAACAGACGTTTGATGCCAATGGAGAATCCATTGATGATGCAAGAATTACTCAATATAGTTAAGGTTAAGAAAACACTTGAACTGCTTCCACCAACAAAGGATGCAGTAGAACTGAAAATTGCTTGAACAAACTATCAAGCTGGTATATGGATCTGAGCTCATAGATACAGAACTTAATGCTATTGATACTAACGCATAGCAAGATGGTGCAGAACCCTAACAAGTGGTTTGGAAATGTACCAACTGCACCTGATGCTTATGGGTGCAAAATTAAGTGCAAATCTATTCTCTGAAATGCTTCAAAGCAGCTTTAAAAAGCACACTAACATGTGTTTGCGATGGTGTTAATTGTACCGATTCAGCAAATATCCATACAAATTAATTAGTTACTTTAAACAGAACTGAAAGTTTTGTTTAGGTGTTCATTTACCCTACCCACTTTACTTTAAAAAGTAGTGATGTTACAGGTTAAACGGTAAACCGGTTAAATGTTTCTGATCCGGTTATCCGGTTACGATTTTGCAAATAGATTAACCGCTTGGGCATATTGAAAGCAGGTTGCATTTTCAAAACAAATACATAGTTCGATGCCCCTCTCATAATAAGTAAGTGTCGCATTGGTCCATCACCCTCTTCCAATCAGGCCAATCAACACGTTGTCATTAAATAGCGGGGTCAAGGGCCCCGGACATTTTGTCCTCCACACAATTTTGCCAGGGTAGACGTTTTGTCCCCCATGGTTTTGCAAGGGTGGACATTTTGTCCCTCGTGCTTTTGCAAGGGTGGACATTGTGTCCCCCGTGTTTTTGCAAGGGTTGACATTGTCCCTCATCATTTTTTACAAGGCGGACGTTTTGTCCCCCACTTAATTTTGGACAAAAAACCCTCCATAAATCTAGCTTAACCCCTTTTCTCCACGGACAAAATGTCCCTCACTTAATTTTCCTAAGTGTTACATACAACCCTTTAAATGACACAAGTTTTGCAAACAGAATACCCAGATCAGACGGCTCATTTTTTCTAACATAAATATTCATGGAGTAACGGATTAAGCCATATTTATGGAGGGTAGTTTGGCCAAAATTTAGTGAGGGACAAACAAGTTTTGCAAACAGAGAAGACCCAGATCAGACGGCTCATTATTTCTAACATAAATAAAGGGTTAAGCCGTTTGATCAGGGTATACTTTGTTTGCAATGTCGTTAAAAGCTGATATATGGAGTAAAGGGTTAAGAGAATATTTATACGTAAACATATATAGCATCTCTTCGCTTTTTAAACTGTTTGATTAACTAGGGTATCATACGTATTGCATAATCGTTTAACATTACAACAACGAGGAGCGTACGGTGTTAAATCAGCACTTAACCAACTAGTTGCGTCATGTTTGGCAAAGTTTCAAACATTCTGTAACCAGATGAAACAATGCCAGCGCGGTGTCTTAGCAGGTTCCAACCCATTTGCAACCCGATCAACAGTTGCTGAGAAAGTTACAAATTTCGGATTAAGCGTAAGTATGAGACGGAAACATGTTGAAGCAGCTGTCACAGTGCCGCCATGGGATAAGTTTAACTGCATATTTTCCTTATTGCTTGTAACTAGAGTTGCCATAATGTGCATGCATTTATCTCATATTACAGGCTTCGAAAAGGATGGCATTGTGGTAAATATTAATGTCTGTATATTATCCTTGTATCATGACCTCCAATGTCATGTTGTGAATATAAAGTAATATCCAATCACAATGGACTGGAGACGGCGACGAAAACAAATTTAATACTGCGGTGCACCTGTTCTCTTTGTAGATCGCAAACATTTATTCAAATTATTCAGTTACTGAAGGCGAAAGATGGATGTTAAAAACCATATACCAACATTTTCATCATGGCTTTAAAGCTTTGTTTTTTGCAACGTGAGCTTTAATGCACATTAGAGGGTAATGTAATACGAAGCACACATGCAGGCCACAGTTTGTCTCTTGTTTCACTTTAGCTACTGATCTACATCACTACATCTACATCATTCAAAGCATAAGCACTTAACCCTTTCAATCCCACATTCTGACTGTTCGTCCAAATCAGATGTTTGACACTGGTATAAACCACTGACATCCACGGGTTCAACGTCCTGTCTTGACCCTGATCAAATAACTCAACCAGGAGTCCTCAGATCTTGGTCAATACTGTTTGAATGTGTCCAAGCTATAGGATCAGATCTTGGTCAATACTGTTTGCATATGTACAAGCTATAGGATCAGATCTTGGTCAATACTGTGTTTGCATATGTATCAGCTATGGCATCACATCTTGGTCTCTACTGTTTGCATATGTCTCAGTTATGGCATCAGATCTTGGTCAATACTGTTTGCATATTTTGCTTTACACGTATTTACAATTTCTAATTATAGAAGTGTAACAGATTTCGGTTTGGTATAAAACACTGCTGGACCAGCTTACAAAGAACAAATTCGGTCTGACAGCACGTCGGAACTAAATAGATCATCACTTCATTCACTTTAATACTAAAAAAGCCCAAATTGTCCCCAAACTCTTTGGAATGAAATATCCATATTGAATTCTATAAAAATCAATGCAAAAAACAAGACCTTGACGATGGTGATATTTTACCGGAACCAAATTTGCCTAGGAAGTAGACACCGACTTTGTCAAACAACATCTAATTGGCGTTTGATGAATACACGTTGACTGCAAAGTTTTTATTCAATAACCAACAAAGAATAACACGTTGTGTTGTAAAGTTTGTGTTCATTTAACAAAGGGAAGAAACCCGAGTCACGATAAATGATAGTTATAACCAAAATTTTGACAATGTCTCTTCTATGATTGTTGATGGGTGGTGTAATACTTCGAACTTGTCTATGCAGCGTCTTAATCTCATCCGGTTAACCGGTTAATCGTTCGGTTACTGCTTGCGATTAACCGGTTATGAATTCTGTAACCTGTAACATCACTATTAAAAAGTACTTGTGCATAATATATAGCTGGTATGACTGCATACAGTTATTTGTTCCAGTAGCATTCTGTCTAACCTTTATTTTGATGTCATTTATGCTTGTTAACTAGCAACAATGGCGAAAACATGACAACATGTATCATCGTCACATGTTGATTTGATCGATTTTGTACTGTTTTTGGATGTTCTCATTAATATTCACGAATATTTAAATAATATATTTTACACAAAATAAGTGCAAATTAAAGGCCAATGTTTAACCTTCATTTTGGTACTATGTTTATTATTTTACACCTAAAATTGATAAAGATATAATGATTTCTCAAATAACGTATATAAAATATGCACTTAGTTGACCTTTGACCTAATTAAGAGAAACAAGGGCAAAATTTCAGGTGGCATGGGGTATTTTCTGAATACTAAGACATCAAATATTATATATCCAGTGCATGCCAAATTCTACTATTTCATGCCATGGCTCGACTCATTTTCCTCAGTTGGATGCCCAACTATATAGCGCGTTTCTACACAAGAGACAACACACACAACAACAACAACTTGAGAAGCTAAGAAGATGCCTCCCAAAGGAAAAGAAGGAGAACGTGGCAAGAGCAAGGACAAGCAGAAGAAGGCACCCGCAGCTCCTCGGAGAACCTCCCCCAGGAAGAAGAAGGCTACCCCCGCCGAGGACCACAGCAGTGACGAGGAGAGCACCCATGGAGCCGGAGCTGAGTCAGATGCGTCGCAGGAGTCTGTGTCGTTGTCCGTAGGATACTCGGGCGATATTCGTACGATGTCCGGTGAATAGGCCGGTTATCGCCCGGACATCATAGGATAATCGACCGATTAGTATTAGATGTTCGGTCGGTATTCACTGCCTCGCCGGCCCCCAAAAAAATCTCTTTGGAAACAGACGCCGTACGATTAACAGACGGTCTTCGGACGGCCTCGGCACGACCTCCGGACGGTGCCATTTATGTAAATGATGTGTGACAGATTTTTTGACCGGTTGTCCGATGTCGGAAAAATGGCCAAAACCAGCGGTGTACTCCCGATTACCCCCCTATCCCCGGATACCGCCCGATCTTTGTGACCATAGCATTACCTACACAAGGACATTCATTTTGCATGTGGAATGTATGCGCTTTTGTGCGTGTTGAGTAAATGTATCGTGTATCAGGATCTGCCGTAGTTGAATTGGCGATACATCCGTTCTCGGGGTTGCAGTTCTATATAACAAGCTTATGTCAAATTTGCATGTGATTTATTCAGTCTGGAGTCTTCCGGAGCATATTTTCAATTCAAGCCTTTTGGGGCATATTTTGTAGCCTATTGGGGCATACTTTGAAGCCTATTGGGGCATATTTGTAGCCTATTGGGACGTACTTTGAAGCCTATTGGGGCATATTTTGTAGCCTATTGGGGGCATACTTTGAAGCCTATTGGGGCATATGTTGAAGCCTATTTGGGGCATATTTTGTGGTTATTGGGCCTAATAATTATAATTATAAATTTGGGATACCACTGCGGATGGCTGTCAAAGGTCGCCCTTTCACGACCAGTTGTCCAGTGTACCTGCTAGCCAATTGGGCAAGCACGGTGGGATCGGGAACCATGCCCAACAGAGCCAAACCTGAACCTTAGTTGTACATAATGCGTAAATAAACCAATGTTATGATAGAAGATTGTTGTCTGTTGTTGTTAGGTCGCTGGATGTTATGCGGCAAGTTAGCATGGGTGAATGAAGAGTTATTGTCATATCGGGCAGGCATTGCAGACTGCCTTTAAGAATATGTTAGTACAAAGTCTGAAGAGCATCATATATTTGGAATAGCATTCACTCGTGGCCCCTTGCCGGGCAGCTGGGGTCCTCAAATCTCCCAATAAGTATAGGTTATAATTATATACACGTTTATGTAGAATCTACAAGTTGTGCATAATTTAACCCATTTGCTCCCAGTGGATTCTTTCATGCTTATATATTGGATTAGTCTATCTTTTATCGGGATGTCTGGTCTAAATTTTCATTTTAGAGTCTGCACTGTTTGCCTACGTCCCATATATGGGATCGTGGGAGCAAATGGGTTAAATTGGTTCAGCTTTATTTGCAAAGAAGTTGTAGCAGTAGTAATATGGGTAGTAGAAGTAGTATTAGGAGTACTGTACATAGTAGTAGTAGTAGTAATAGTAACAGCAGTAGTAGATGTAGTAAAAAATTAAAGTACCCAGGTTATAGTCTACTTTTAAGTCCGAAGGACCGCCCAGCCGACTGTACATTTACTCCCCTGGTCATTGAGTCATTCGCCTACAATATTGAGCACTGCTAACATATGGCGCAATCATGCAGCCGCAGTACCGGCTAGTGACCCTCACTGGTAACTATTTTAATCCGTGGGTGGAGAGGAGATGCGGGTGGGAAACACTGAAAAGCGTCTCTGAAACTTCCGGACGGGGCCGGGATTTGCACCCGGACCTCCGGATTGGTAGTCAGGCGTGTTACCACTAGACAACCGCACACCACAAAAAGTAATAGTAGTGTAAACGTTTGGTAATGTCATTAAGTAATGTGGAAGTGTAGTAATATAGGAGTGTGATAGTGTAGTAATGTAGTAATGTAGTATCACAGTTGTGTGATAGTGTATATAGTAGTGTGGAAGTCTAGTAATATAGTAGCACAGTAGTATTATAATGTGGTAATGCAGTAATGTGGTAATATAGGAGTTTAGTAATGTGGCAGTGTGGTACTGAAGTACTATGACAATATAATAATGTAGTTAATGTAATAGTGTGGAAGTGTAGTAGTAGTGATAGTGTAGTAGTGATAGTGTAGTAGTTGTTTAGTAGTAGTGGTGGTGGTGTAGTGTAATGGTGTGGTAGTAGCGGTAGTGTAATAGGAGTGGTAGTGTAGTGGTGTGGTAGTAGACGTGGTACTGTAGTGGTAGTGTAGTAGTGTTGTAGGGTATTGGTGTTGTAGTAGTAATGGTAGCGTAGTGGTAGTGTAGTAGTAGTGGTGTTTTAGTATAGTGGTGTGGTAGTGGTAATGTAGTGATGTGGTAGTAGTAGTGGTAGTGTAGCGATAGTAGTAGTGCTAGTGTAGTGGTGTGGTAGTAGTAGTTGTAGTAGTAGTGTAGTGATGTTGTAGTAATAGTGGTAGTGTAGTGATGTGTTAGCAGTAGTAGTAATGGTATGTAGTTGTGTGGTAGTAGTAGTGGTAGTGTAGTGATGTTGTAGTAATAGTGGTAGTGTAGTGATGTCGTAGTAGTAGTAGTGATGGTATGGTAGTGGTGTGGTGTGGTTGTAGTAATGGTATGTAGTTGTGTGGTAGTAGTAGTGGTAGTGTAGTAGTAGTAGTGGTAGTGTAGTAGTAGTAGTAGTAGTAGTAGTAGTAGTAGTAGTAGTAGAAGTAGAAGTAGTAGTAGTAGTAGTAGTAGTAGTAGTAGTAGCTTGTGTTATTAACGTAGCTTTTAGTGGCAGAATATTTCAACATGTTCTAGTTGTAATAGTAGGTTGGTGTATAAAATGCTCCAGTAAGCCCAGATATAAGTATCTTTTCGATCATGCAGCGATATCGTGTATAGTACATTTCACATGAACCTTGGACATGTCGTACTCTTGTAGATCTAGATAAGCCGTTCTTCGGAAATATCTCTTGTAAATTTCTCGAAAATGTGACAAGCTTCACAAATAAGTTATCGAACATTTACTGATTAAGTATGTACATAACATACATGGTTTGAAGCTGACTATTATTTTAACTCTATCGCTGCCAAATTTTGTCGTCTGCAAACTTTGTCGTCTGCTACAATTTTCTTCATTTTTGTTTCAAGAAACAGTCACAGTAACAAACGGTTTGGCTCCTGATGAGACGCCGAGTTACTCGGCGTCTCATCTGGATCCAGACTTTTTGCATAATTAATCACAGACGCGATTATGTCATTATTTCATACATGAATATTGAACAGGAAAAGGTTAAAACATTTTTATCTAAAAATGTTTGGTCTACAGTAGAACCTGTCTTAAGCGGTCATCAAAGGATGTCTAACTATGGATTTGTAAGGCCGGTATTATAGCTTATTGCAAGTCAAAAGTAATGCAGAAAGATCATATATAAGCTTTCTGCATTACTTTTTCCATGCATTATGCAATCACCTGCTTTTAAGACTCCTGTATATTCGTACTTCCAGAATTGACTGAGTTTTGCAAACACTAGACTCAGATCAGTCAGCGCCTTGAAATAGCAGCCATCTGGCCAATGTCTGTACAATGTTGAATGAATATCACGCAGTGGAAAGGACAGGTGGGTATTCCACAATCGTAATTAACCCCTTCAGAGCCATGAAGACGTGTCTGTGATGGCATATGCAAATAGCTCGGATCTAGATGAGACGCCGAGTAACTCGGCGTCTCATCAGGATCCAAACTGTTTGATATTTCTGTTTATATTTTTATAAAGAAACTGAAGAAACACCTAAGCTAAACCATAACCCTTTTTTCTTCTATAAATACGCCTTTCTACGCCTCTGCAATAGTCACTTCTTGAAACCATTGTGATAAATAGAGCATTTACTCCATAGGAGCAAATGCTCTATTTATCACAATGGTTTCAATACTACACAATTCTAACATTTTCCTTTTCTCTAGTAAATACTCCTTTTCGGCAGATTCATTCAAAGAGGTTGGGTCTAAAAATAGTCTATGAAGGAAAGGGTTAAACAGTCGAAAATGTGTCCAGCAGACGACATTTTTTACACTGGGAGGGTGAATATAGAATCTGCGCACAATATGCGTTTGACACAGATCGATTAGTTCTCATAAGTACATTTGTATATAAAGAATTACAGAACATTTGTCTTGAATGAACTTCTCCGTTGGAAACGAAAACATGCACCGATTAGAAATACATGTACCTCTTAACCCTTTCTTCCATAAATAAAACCTTTCTATGCCTCTGTAATAGTCACTTCTTGAAACCATTGTGATAAATAGAACATTTGCTCCATCGGAGCAAATGCTCTATTTATCACAGTGGTTTCACTACTATACAATTCTAACAGTTTCCTTTTCTCTAGTAAATGCTCCTTTTCGGTAGATTAATTCAAAGAGGTTGGGTCTAAAAATAGCATATGAGGGAATGGCTTAAACAGAAGTTTCAAATTCGTATCAATGTCGGTCTGAAGCTGTTTTGAGGTTTCTATGAAACTTTGCGTAAATGTAATGAAGCATACGGAAATGCTCCCAGCAACTATAATTCACATTAACATTGGAACACCAGTGTTACAGTCCTTTGCTGGCCAAAATATAATGTTTTGTCCGTCAGGAGTCATATCTCAGAAACGATTCCGAGATTTTCTATGAAACTTTGTGTAACTGTTCAGTACCTCGAGGAAATACGACCCTGCAAGTGTCATTTATTTTGACATTGGTTCACCAGAATTACGATACTTGGTTTGCCAAAAACTTTATCTGTTTGCTCGTCAGCAGTCATATCTCAGAAACGGGGGTTTAATGAAACTTTGTGTAAATGTTAAGTACTATAAAGAAATGCGACCCTGCAAGTATCACTCGTATTGGCCCGGGAACGTCAGAGTAATGGCTCTTTGTTTGCGAAAACCTAAACTTTTTTGTTCGTCTGGTCAATAACGCTGTTAAGCTGAGTTTTATAAGCATGGACCCAGAACTTGATTTGCGGGGGATATCAATTCAGCGAAGTTTTAGAGTGTTTCATTCACTACATATTTCAAACAATAGGCTACAGTAATAAGTCGATATTACGAAAGTTTAGTAATGGAAAGTTTATGTCTTTGTAGGCAGGTGGCTACTTAACGCAGGGTGAAAGGCGTGCAGAAAGCTCATATAGGAGCTCTCTGCATGACTTTCACCATGCATTAAGCTGCCACTTGTATTAAAGATAAATAATGGTGCGTATTTGAGTGTTCGTAATATCGAGTTTTTGCTATATAATAACATTGTCTTCCAAAATAAACCGGAGTGTCAAACAGTTCGGATCCTGATGAGACGCCGAGTTAATTGGCGTCTTATCTGGATGACAAACCTTTTGTATAAGTTATCAATCACCCGACCACAGTATGCTACATGTTTAGAACGATAGTTTAACCCTTATCGTGCTAAATGCCACCTGACTGACATTTCCAAACATCTTGGATCAAGATGACAAGCTGTTTGACACTAGGTCAATAGATTCTCACAAGCTTGAACGAATCAAGTAAAATAAGTAAATAAACATTTCTTTTATCAGACATGTTCTTTACAGTGTGATAGTGTTTAATTGACTTTACACATTCTAATTTCTAAACCCTCTAATCTACAGATAGACTGCATGACCTAGAACATAAAATCTCTCTCTCTCTCTCTCTCTCTCTCTCTCTCTCTCTCTCTCTCTCTCTGTTTCTCCCTGCCTCTGTCTATTCTCTCTGTCTGTCTTTCTCTGTTTGTCTGTCTATCTTTGGAGTAAAGAACAATCGATAATATTATAATATAGTTGAAGTATGTATTTTAAAGTGATGGGTAGCTAAATCCATCCAATACCACCATCCAATATCACATTTTATATCACCTGTTTGCTGTTAGGATGGAGTGGCTGAAAGTTGCTTGTTTGAGCCCAGCTCGCTCCTTCGTCGGACACTTGTGAGCGGACTATTCCGTTTTCTTCGATGTAGTGAATGGAATCGGTAAGGCGTGATATATGGCAATGACCTAGATAACACGGTAGAAAGGTCATGCGGTGAACATTTAAGACAAGGCATTGCATGTTTCAAGCCCTTTAAGCACTGAAGTTTTTAACACCATGAAGTCAATGACAGTTAGCTATCAGGTCCTTCGACTTTGTATTCACGACAAGAGCGAGCTCATGATAAAATGTACACGTAATTGTAATCTTGTATCCAGGGCGTAGCTAGCGTAGCTTTTTTTTCTTCATCGTTGTTTCAAAAACAGTCACAGTAACAAACAGTTTGGATCCTGGTGAGACGCCGAGTTACTCGGCGTCTCATCTGGATCCAAACTGTTTGCATGGGTAAACAAAAATGCGACATTGGGAGCAAAAGTGTTCACCTGCTCAATAATTAAAACTGATTCATCATTTTCTGAATATTAATAATAAAAAATGTATCAAAATGTATCTCTGAAGAAAATTATTTTATGACAAACAGTGCAGACCTTGATCTGGATATACACTGTTTGCAAATGTCTTACATACACGGTTGTCGCACACCAAGGGTCAATCAATTAAATATTTATCTGATAGAGATGTCTTGGACGCATTTTCAACCAAGGTAGGAGCTGTCTGACCAGGGACTGCAGTTTGCTTGTTACAGATCGTCTACTGTATGCCATAGCAATGCATTTCCTTGTTTTATATGTATAACCCTTTCCCTGTTCTATATTTAGTCCAAATTTCAGTACCTGAATATTCATAGACAACATATTGATTATGGAATAGGGAAGGTGGAACATTAATCGTAGCCAGTTTAGAAAGTAAAGAAATAGATCTATCAAATTCCACTGGCAAATAGAGTAGACACTGATCTGGCTCTACTCTGTTTGCAAATGCGCGAAAAGGCGTTTATATGATGGAAAAGGTCAATGCAAGAATACGATGAATTAGTAATCATGCCGAGCGGAGGCATGCAGGTAACATGTTAATTACAGTAGTTTTTCGCCCAGCTCATTCTGTGAACCAATCCGGCAATCATGCGAACATTTCTGCTGACAATTGTTATTGTTGTTTAACCCTTTCCTCCATGAATATTTATGTAAGAAATAACGACGTTATTAATATTTATTAGATTTATGTTATAATAGCACATGGACACATGCAGGATGTTTTGAGTTTGGCAGAAACTATAGAATAAAATATCTATAATTTATCATAAGCAAACAGAGCAGACCCTGATCAGACAGCTCCTATACTCAATAAGAAATATATTTTATAGACGTGACATCTGCCTGTGTACGTTAATGTTCGACAGAATCACTGACACCAAACAGTCACCCCCGGGGGGGGGGGGGGGGGGGCGGTGAAGTTAATTACATTTGCTTTATATCTGCAACATTTATTTTATTATACACAATAAGCTATACATTTATCAGCCGGAATAATACAATACTGACATCGAAGGTAATATTTCTCATGTACTAAGATAATTGTTTTTAAAATCGATTTCTCAAATTGAGGGAAAAGTAAAAGCCAAGCAAATTAAATTTCACTGAGATTCGAACCTTTGACCCTTTCCACGGGAAGCCTTCCACATATCCACTAGGTTATCGAGAGGATATTAATTATACATCGTTGAAAACTGATTTTATTCAAATATTTCACCACATTAAATTTCATGCTTGAAGATTTAATGAAAAGTGGGTCTTTACAATTTGCATAGTAAGTATTCATGTACGTTTGCAAGTCGTTGTTTCTTTTCACACCTTTGCAGCGAATAAATAGAACCATGTCACCTTTATATATTGGGACCCAAGCCATGGGCTGCGACTATGACACTACACTTCCTGGATTCTAATCCCGGCCAGACCAGTTGTAACTAGAAATAATACTATCAAATATTTTTATTCATTTTTTTATGTTTCTTTATATTCTGTACAGTATATACAAACAAACAAACTGGAAGTTACACATCTTTTCTTTTAAACATGAGCCTCTCTCCAAAACTTGGCATGGGCCATATTCAAACATTATGTTTGAATATCATTTCAAACATACAGTCCTTTATTTTCCCATTATTTATATTATTATACACAATAAACTCTACATCTATCAGCCGGAATAATATACTGACATTGAAAGTAATAGTTCTCATGCACAAAGATATATATATTTCAAAATCGATTTCTCACACTGGGTGAAAAATTATAACCAAACAAAATAAATTTCGTTCAGATTTAAACCCTTGACGCTTTGCACAGGAAGCCTACGACATACACGATTAAGCTATCGGGACGATGTTAATTATACAGGGTGTCCCAAAAATCCCGAACCGGGGTAATATACATGTATTGAACTTATCTGGTTTCCATCAATATTTCTAAATTAAAAGTGCATTGCTTGGTAGAAACAACATTTTACCATATGTTCTCAAAAGTTTGTCCAAAAATATTAGCCCTTAGCCTGCCACATATTTTTCACCACTCTGTCCTCTTTGAATATTAATTAGGCAATTTTTCACATTAAAGTACACAAGATGCGCTGAAATGATTTTCCTAGGCAAAAACATAGAGCATGCAGACATGACATTTCCATGGCAAAAGTGCAGACCAGGATGATAATTCGAAATATCTGTATATAAGAGTTTAGACCATGTTAGACCCTTTTAGGCAGATGGTTGCTTAATGAAGGATGGAGGTCATGCAGAAAGCTCTCAAAGGAGTTTTCTGTATGACTTTCACCCTGCATTAAGCTGCTGTTGTGTTGTGTGGGCTTCTGTATAACGTCAACACTAATGTGGAGGCGAATCAGAATGAGAATGACAATATATTCTAGTCTACAGTTTAATACACATATTTACAGCAGGTAACATATATTTGAAGCGCCTAAATCCTATGGAGTTACATAACAAACTGGGACCTGGTGACAGTGCGGATTTCCGCGGGCTCTCCGCGTGATTCAGATGTGATCATGGGCTCTTTGGCATTTGAGTCCCTATGAGTCAGGCAAATTGGGCAATGCAGGACATGCTCTGTTATTTGTTTTTGCATACCAGGCCAAAACAAGCTATCTTTAGCACGCTGCACAGTTTTAGTCACACCTAGATGACCTTGTGCACCTGTTTGATCAATTCAGAGGAGTGACTGACCTCTGAAAATGAGTTCATCTTCAACAGATAGTTCATCCCTGTGATTCCAAAAATCTGTAACAGCAGGGTCACAGTCAGATCTAATATTCGGCCAACCGTCAAGTATAGTCCGTTTCAAAATTTCCATGTCACGATCATCTCGTATTGCCTGGCGGACTGTTTCTAAACGGAGATCTGTTACACACAGTTGCTTTTTGACAGAATGCACATGTGTGTCTAAACCGTCAATCAATGCCGGGTACGTGTCATTTACATAATGCCTTGACAAATAGTCAGAGACAGGAATGAATGTCCTTCCCACGTACATGTTCCACTGTAATGTCGTACATTTACAGAGACAAAAGCAACCTCTGCAGCCTTGGAGGGGCCGCCGATAGGGGCTTTTTCATGATAGCCGATATCGGTCGGTGGTCGCTGTGAACTGTCACGTGTCTGCCGTATGTTAGTTGGTGGAATCGTTTGCAACCGAAGACAATTGCAAGGAGCTCTCTTTCAATGTTTGCATATAGCTTTTCGCTCGTGGTCAAGCTTTTCGACGCATATGCTATTGGTCTGTCCCTTTGCCATAGCGAACATCCGATACCATTTTGCGATGCGTCGCATTCTAAGACTAGCGGCTCTTTGGGGTCAAAGTAACCGAGAACTGGTGCATTTTTAGCTCACCTGAGCCGAAGGCTCAGGATGAGCTATTGTGACCGCTATTTGTCCGGCGTCCGGCGTCCGGCGTCCGGTGTCCGGCGTCCGTCCGGCGTCCGTCGTCCGGTGTCCGTCCACATTTTCAAACGACATCTCCTCTGAAACTACTGACCCGATTTTAACCAAATTTTGTCAGAAGCATCAGTGGCTAGGGGGAACGAAACGTTGTTCACATTATGACCCCCGGGCCAAAAATGGCCCCGCCCAAGGGCTTATCAGTTTTTCATAGGAAAATCTTTAAAAATCTTCTTCTCTGAAACTGTAAGGCCTAGACCTTTGATATTTGGCATGCAGCATGATCTAATGGTCCTCTACAAAGATTGTTTAAATTATGACCCCCGGGCCAAAAATGGCCCCGCCCAAGGGCTTAGCTGTTTTTCATAGGAAAATCTTTAAAAATCTTCTTCTCTGAAACTGTAAGGCCTAGACCTTTGATATTTGGCATGTAGCATGATCTTATGGTTCTCTACAAAGATTGTTCAAATTATGACCCCGGGCCAAAAATGGCCCCGCCCAAGGGCTTATCAGTTTTTCATTGGAAAATCTTTAAAAATCTTCTTCTCTGAAACTGTAAGGCCTAGACCTTTGATATATGGCATGTAGTATGATCTAGTGGTCCTCTACAAAGATTGTTCAAATTATGACCCCCGGGCCAAAAATGGCCCCGCCCAAGGGCTTATCAGTTTTTCATAGGAAAATCTTTAAAAATCTTCTTCTCTGAAACTGTAAGGCCTAGACCTTTGATATTTGGCATGCAGCATGATCTAATGGTCCTCTACAAAGATTGTTTAAATTATGACCCCCGGGCCAAAAATGGCCCCGCCCAAGGGCTTAGCTGTTTTTCATAGGAAAATCTTTAAAAATCTTCTTCTCTGAAACTGTAAGGCCTAGACCTTTGATATTTGGCATGCAGCATGATCTAATGGTCCTCTACAAAGATTGTTTAAATTATGACCCCCGGGCCAAAAATGGCCCCGCCCAAGGGCTTAGCTGTTTTTCATAGGAAGATCTTTAAAAATCTTCTTCTCTGAAACTGTAAGGCCTAGACCTTTGATATTTGGCATGTAGCATGATCTTATGGTTCTCTACAAAGATTGTTCAAATTATGACCCCCGGGCCAAAAATGGCCCCGCCCAAGGGCTTATCAGTTTTTCATTGGAAAATCTTTAAAAATCTTCTTCTCTGAAATTGTAAGGCCTAGACCTTTGATATATGGCATGTAGTATGATCTAGTGGTCCTCTACAAAGATTGTTCAAATTATGACCCCGGGCCAAAAATGGCCCCGCCCAAGGGCTTATCAGTTTTCCATAGGAAAATCTTTAAAAATCTTCTTCTCTGAAACTGTAAGGCCTAGACCTTTGATATTTGGCATGCAGCATGATCTAATGGTCCTCTACAAAGATTGTTTAAATTATGACCCCCGGGCCAAAAATGGCCCCGCCCAAGGGCTTAGCTGTTTTTCATAGGAAAATCTTTAAAAATCTTCTTCTCTGAAACTGTAAGGCCTAGACCTTTGATATTTGGCATGTAGCATGATCTTATGGTTCTCTACAAAGATTGTTCAAATTATGACCCCGGGCCAAAAATGGCCCCGCCCAATGGCTTATCAGTTTTTCATTGGAAAATCTTTAAAAATCTTCTTCTCTGAAATTGTAAGGCCTAGACCTTTGATATATGGCATGTAGTATGATCTAGTGGTCCTCTACAAAGATTGTTCAAATTATGACCCCCGGGCCAAAAATGACCATGACCTCTGGGCGAAACTTGGCCCTGGCTTATCAGTTTTCATGGGAAAACTATATCATTTTTCTCTGAAACCATAAGGCTTAGACCTTTAATTAATGGCATACTGCTTTGCCTTGTGGTTCTCTACCAAGGTTGTACAAATGATGGCCCCATCCCTGGGGTATCTCAGGTGAGCGCTTCAGGGCATCATGGCCCTCTTGTTAATTGTGTCCTTGACCTTTTTAAAAGCACGCGTTTGCGGCTCGTCCCAGAGGAACTCAATGTCCTTTTGCAAGAAGCATCTAAGGGGAGCTGTAGCCTCTGCAAGGTTTGGCGCGAATTTTGACAGGTAGTTAACCATGCCGAGAAAGGTTTCCAACTCTGCACGCGTGTCTGGTGTTTTCAGTCTCATTATGGCGTCTATCTTGCACTTAACTGTCGGGTTTCAGGCCTTGACTAGAAATAATATGCCCAAAGAATGGCACTTCTGTCGCACCGATGATGAACTTATCGGGATTGAACTTGACACCTTTATATTGGGCTCTCTTGAGCGCTTTACGCAAATTTGCATCGTGTTCTGACCTTGACCGACCATGAATAAGTATGTCGTCGACTATTGTGTGAATGCCAGACAAGCCTTCAACTATTTCATTGCACTTTTGCTGAAATATGTCTCCAGATGACGTAATGCCAAATGGTAGTCGCATATATCTATACCTACCGAAAGGTGTACTGAAGGTTGTCAGAAGGGAAGACGCGGGGTCTAATTTCACACTCCAATAGGCATGTGTGATGTCAAGGATACTAAAGTGTGTAGCTCCTGATAGATCTGACGTCACGTCGTCAAGAGTTGGCATTGGGTAATGCGGTCTACGGATAGAGTTGTTCAATGCTTTGGGGTCTATGCATACCCTAAGTTTACCAGTTTTGGGTTTTTCTACAAGCACAATCGAGTTTACCCAGTCTGTAGGCTCAGTGACCTTTGTTATTATGCCATCATTGACCATGCGGTCCAATTCGTCCTTGAGTCGCGGTTTAAGGGCATCCGGGACTTTGCGCGAGGGGTTCACAACGGGGATAGCATTTTCCTTTAAATGCAGCTTTGCAAAACCTGGGATTTCCCCTATGCCTTCGAAAAGCGTTTTGGTCTATAAAAAACTCCAATGAGGTTTTAACTAAATTACAAATCAAGCAACACCAAGCTAACACTATAAGCACTTATGATTTTTCTACACTTTATACCACATTACCACACGATCTAATTAAGATCAAACTTACTAATCTTATAACTAAAACATTTGCCAGAGAAAAAGTATCATTTATTGCCTGTAATTCTAGACATGCGTTCTTTACCAATGACGTTACAAATAAATATACCTCATGGACATGTTTAGATCTTTGTGACGCTATTACGTTTCTGTTAGACAATATATTTGTTCGTTTAACTTTTGGTAATTCTGTTTATCGCCAGGTCATTGGTATTCCCATGGGAACCAATTGTGCTCCTTTAATTGCAGACTTGTTTTTGTTTTGTTATGAACGGGATTTTATGCTTAACCTTAACAGCGATTCACAGGCGGATGTCATCAATGCCTTTAACAATACAGCACGTTATTTAGACGACATTTTCAATATTGATAACCCATACTTTGATTCTATGATAACCTCAATTTACCCTAGGGAGCTCAAGCTTAATAAAGCAAATAGTTCTGACATATCTGCAGCCTTTTTAGATTTAAATTTATCTATAAACAATGGAACAATTTCTTCTGGAATTTATGACAAAAGGGATGACTTTAATTTTAAAATAGTTAACTATCCTCATTTGGATAGGGATGTTCCCCGAGCTACATGTTACGGTGTATACATTTCTCAGCTTATTCGTTTTGCTAGAGCTTGTTCCTCTGTTGATGATTTTAACAATCGTAACCTTATTGTCACTGAAAAACTACTAAAACAGGGCTACAGATATGACAAACTTCGTAAAACATTTTCAAAATTTTACCACCGTAATATTCTACTCATCAGCAAATACAATTGTAATTTACGTACTTTTCTAAAGTTAGGTATTTCACATCCGGAGTTTTACGGTGATGTCATTTACAAACTTCGAAAAATTATTGGACACACATATTTTGATACTTTGTTTGTCAAACGTATAAAACAATTCATTAAAAAGGGATATGACCCCTCTATATTGCAGCACACTATATACATGCTTGGTGGTCGACCCCTTTACAGTTGGTCATTATGCTTTCCTCTTTGCTTGTGCGACGACGGAAAAGGCTTAATACTTTATGAAGATTCCCTCTGAAACCCGTTTACGGAGGGAGGAAATTAGATATTTGTATTTTGCCAGTTCTGTCGTACCCCCAAATGATTACTCCACAGCTGCTCTGACCTGGCCCCGAGGTTATAAAACTTAAAAAGAACTCTGTGCTCAAAACTCAGTTTCTACTACAGGCTATACTTTTTACATAACAGGCTTTAACTGATTCTAGTAACCTCATTTGAACATATTTTTACAGCAAAATATTATGTATGCAAAAACTGGCTATGTATATTTAATGTTTGCTGAAGTGTTTTGAACTGAGAAAAATTATGAGTTTTGAACACAGGGTTTGTTTAAAGTTTTATAACTTCGGGGCCTGAATAGTCATCGAGTACATGTCTACGATGTCAAGTTTATTCTTTTTCAAACAAAATAGTTGTGCATGCTTAATATCCACTAGTGATTGTATCTTCTTGCGATTTATCTTTTATTAAATGTCGGTGTAGAAGTGTTTCAAATAGTTTTCCCGTACTTTTAAATTATGACGTCATTTACATGATGACGTCGCTTGTTTACTTCTAACGTTTATTTTCAAATCATTTTCATTTTGGCAGACATCGTTATTAGGCTAATCATTCTAGCTGAAATATGGCCCTAATCCCATTCAAAGACTCTTCTACAAGATGATGTACCTAAAAGATGTGTCATACCTTTGTTTTTACACTAAATGTTTTTCATTCCTTACACCGATATTTCCTGGATATTTCCAAAGGACTTCAATTATGAGAATGTTGGACCATGACCCTAACATAAATGTAGCAGGTATTTCGATTAGAAATCTACTACATTTATGGATTTTGAAACATCACTTACATTGTGTGTGCAAGCCCTTGAATCTCCACCCTATCTCCCTCCGCATAAACTACTTTGAGTGCCTGTTATTGCAACGGAAAATGTCCACCAGTGCCCAGTGTCGAGAAACTCATCTGGAAACAAATACAAATAAATATGGAGTAATAAAATCAATTTCGTCATAAAGATATTGATTTAAATATGACAAATTAGTGTAGGTGCATGTAAGCACCGATAAATTTGAATCTTCTATTGGTCATGGATTGGTGTCTATGAAATAATACAAAAAGGAATTTAACTTCCGAATAGACAACTAGTTGCATTGGTTGGGTTGGGGCACAATGCCTGTAATTAAATCTAGAATTCATGAGAACTTCAAATTAATTATACATTTGTACTAACGTTTGTTTAAGATCTGGCATCCATATCATGGCGTATTCTACATTATCCAGTCCCCGAATGAACCATATATGTAGATCTTCCACCTGAAATAAAATTACATTGGTTTATTGACACGAACAAACAAGATCTAATCATAAAACAAGCAAATTGTTGAAGGTTACGCTAATGTTAACATGAATTAAATCCGAATACGTAAAGAAATTTATGACCAAAATGTGCTTTCGTAGAAAAGAAAAATATGGATATGGTATTCACCAAATAATAATTATTTAAGGCAACAAGCATGTGTGGGACCAATAGATCTATATATAGAGTATATATAGCCGAAATAAAGACATCATAAAAAAGCAGATTTACCTGATATTGTACTCAGAGTGAATGGGTTTGAGAAGCAGTTAAGCAGTTAAACACCAGAAGATGGTTAGAAATTGATAAAATCCCGTTACGTTTCCTTCTTGTTTTCCTCCGCCATGGTACTTCTCTGACGTATTTATAGATAGCATGACATCACAAACTACAGCGCGAGATGCCCAATATTCTTCACAGGGTGGGGCATGTGCGACATTCGGTTTATTATTACTTTTTGGCAACTTCAAGTACATATTTTGCAATTATTACAAGACACAAATCTCGGGACTTTTGTCTGTATACACAGTAACTATAGCTCTTTCGCACAGAAATTCTGTTGCAATTAGTTCTACCCCCAGAGTTAAACTGATTAGCCTATATGCATGTTGTGGTGTTGTCTGGAGGGGGAATTTTATTTACATTTTGACTTTGGTGAAAGTGGGATAAGGACGAGGTTGGGTACCCGTAAACCAGGTTTAAGTCCCCCAGTAGCCCCTTTTTTTATTGTTTTTGGCTGCTGGCCGTTCCAAGGCGGCACTCCTGCTTTCAGCCTACGGTCAATTTTGTTGTTTAATATGCTTAATGTTTAATGTGTTTCGTCTTGATACGCGTCCTGTTATGTTTTGTCTTGTGGCTTTACCGTTTCTTGTTAGATGGTGTTTGGTGCGGTGTCATTTCGTGTGTGGCTCTCCCTGTTTGACTATTTTTCCATTTGTACTCGGACATCACGGTGCTCTTGGTTAGTGCTTGGGGCTCATTAGGGAAACTCTCTACTGAATCAAAGGTGCTCGACGCATGCTTGGACTCACCCATGGACCCCCCCCCCCAAAAAAAAAAAAAAAAAAAAAAAAAAAAAAAAAAAAAAAATTGTGATCGAAGTATGTTAAACTAGTCTAAAACTTATCTATTTGAACCTTAAACTACTCCGAAAAACAAGAAAAACACGACCCGGAAAAAATTTCCTATCGGGTCTATATATGTATTGAAAGGTATCTAACTACGACAGATCAGCTGCGGAAAATACAACAGTCATGTTTTTCAAAGTTTTACAGCAAAGCCAATTCAACACCGATTTTAATCATTTTGGTCTTGATCCGTTCCAAATTACATATGCTAAGCGGCACAGTTAGTGCTTTCCTTAAAGATTGCCCCGTCTTGTCGCTGCAAGACCGCGAATTTGAAAATACGCTAGAGCGAAACGATGTGACTCCCGCCAGGATGCATAGAAGTATATAGGGGGATCTGTATTCGTTAAACTTTTCAGCAAAAACGCGAATTATGCTGAAACACATTCGAAAAACATTCAACTTACCGCAGTTAAAACGGTGCTGGCTATTTGTAGTCTGCTATGAGACGCCAGTTTTCTTTCTCCTATTTTCGTTTTGAACGGAGGTGGCCAAATCGCTGTGGCCCGGAAGTAGTAGTCAATTTGCATATCGAATAGTTTATGAGCCGGGTCACAGCAAAATGGTCGCATCCGTTCAAAAGGAAATATATTCTGAAAATGGGTGATCCCTCGAAAGCAAAAGTAGAAATGCAAAAAGAGAAAATTGCAGACTCGGTTTTATTGAGTCTGTTCATGAGTAGTAATTAAGAGTGCAACACTACTCACGCCCCCTAGCACCGGCTTAAGCAGTATTCAATTTTCAAAACTAATAACATGAAAACTAATGATCCCGAAGGACCAGAAAATATAACAACACTGAGAAAAAGAAAACTGGCGCCTCGTAGCTGACTGGAAATAGTAAGCACCGTTTTAATTGCGGCGAGTTTAATGTTTTTAGATAGTGTTTAACCATAATTCGCGTTTTTGTTGAAAAGATTAACGAATACAGATCCCCCTATATACGTCTATGCATCCTGGCGGGAGTCACATCGTTTCGCTCTAGCGTTTTTTTCAAATTCGCGGTCTTGCAGCGACAAGACGGAGCAATATTTAAGAAAAGCACTAATTGTGCCGCTTAGCATATGGAATTTGGAACGGATCAAGACCAAACTGATTGAAATCGGTGTTGAATTGACTTTGCTGTAAGACTTTGAAAAACATGACTGTTGTATTTTCCGCCGCTGATCTGTCGTAGTTAGGTACCTTTCAATACATATATAGACCCGATAGGAAATTTTTTCCGGGTCGTGTTTTTCTCGTTTTTCGGTGTGATTTAAGGTTCAAATAGATAGTTTTAGGCCAGTTGAACATACTTCGATCACATTTTTTTTGAGGGGGGGGGGGGGGGGAGGGTTCCATGGATGAGTCCAAGCATGCGTCGGGCACCTTTGTACTGAATAGGTCAACTTAATCAGATTTAGCTCTAGTGATGATCTGAGGCCAATCAGGGGAGGGGCACAATTTTCCACAACATAAAATGTTGCCACAATCTTGCTTGGTTTGTGATAGCAAGGAAGACGTACTTTTCCAAGAATCTTGATGAGGTCACCTGAGTAAGAGGTCAGCTTGCTATCTGGTGGCTCCAGTGGGTAGCTCAGCTTAAGATTTCTGAACATTTCTTGCGAAATGATGTTACATTCACTGCCAGTATCAATTTTAAAGTTTATTTGGGTGTTATTGGGACCAATATAGATGTGTACAAATGCACGGGCTGGTGAACGAGAAGAATGTGCACTTACCATATCAATGTAATATTCTGGAGTGTCACAATATCCATTGTCACAATATCCACTGGCACCTTCCATGGCACTATTGTCAATGCCATGCACAGATTTGTGGTGACTTGGTTGTGATCTGCACATGTGCGCAAAGTGATTCAGTTTGCTGCATTTACGGCATTGTTTGCCGAAAGCTGGACAGTCCGTTTTATTTTGTCCGTGAAACTTCCAACAGTTGCCACGTTGTTGTTTGGTCCGGTTCTTCTGTTGTGGGTGCTGTCGAGGTGGTTGTTGTCGCTGTCTGGCCCCATTCCGTCTGGAAATGGCGTCTACTGGCGCTGTTGCTTGTGGAGGCGACGTTGTGTTATAAGATGACTGAAAGCTCATGGAAGCCATTTGCTTTTGACAGTACTCGAAACTTTGAGCTATTTGTATTGCTTTGTCCAAAGTGAGCTTTTCCCCAACGTTGATCAGTTTCTCCCTAATTTTGGAGTTATTTGTGCCGATAACAATTCTGTCTCGAATCATTTCGTCATTATTCGTTCTGAATTGGCAGTCATGTGCCCGAAGTCTAAGCCGTGTAACAAATTTGTCTACAGAGTCTGATCCTTGTACTTCATTGTAGAAGCGGAATCTGGCGAAAACAGGATTGAGCTTTGGCTGCACATATGCTTGGAATTTATCATAATGTGTTTGCAGGCTTTTCGTTTCTTCCTCTGTTAACGTCCATGTTTGATAAACGTCACGCCCTTTATCGCCGATCCAAAATAACACGTACGCGATATTTTTTTCTTCACTTTTGTCATTCAGTGGTCCCTTAAAAATAAGATCCGTGTGTCTCTTGAATTTATCCCAAGATTCCGGGAGATTGCTGCTTTCCCAGTCCATTCTTGGGGGTGTAATTCCTGCCAAATTCATGTTTGCACTAATGTCACTAATTTCACTGATCTGGGTTCAGTTCTGACACCATGTTGTGTTGTGTGGGCTTCTGTATAACGTCAACACTAATGTGGAGGCGAATCAGAATAAGAATGACAATATATTCTAGTCTACAGTTTAATACACATATTTACAGCAGGTAACATATATAAAAGTCTAAATCCTATAGAGTTACATAACAAACTGGGGCCTGGTGACAGAGCGGATTTCCGCGGGCTCTCCGAGTCACGTGACTGCAGGCTAGCTACAGTCTGTATCAGCAATGTAAATGTCAGTATAGAACAGCTGCCACCTTTCATAAATATCAATAATGATACATATTTGAGTGTTCGACTAATCGAGGTTTTACTGTACCAAACAGGTCGAGCTAGGCAGGATAAGGACAAAAGGTCAAAGAAATGTTAACCTTCAACTTTGTGTACGCAAACATTATAGCTGCTATGACACTTTCAATCCAGATAACGCTACTCCCCACCTTGATCCACATTGTTTGACACTCTTACACTGAGGTAAACCCCCCACCAAAAAAAAATAAAAAAATAAATAAAAAAATAAAATAAATAAAAAAGAAAAAAAAGTAAGAGATGGAGAAATGCATATTTGCTGGGGGTTGAAACAGATAAAAACAAAATTGAAGACATCTATTTATCGTGCAGAGTTTACCCTTAATCTGCTGAATAATTAAAACAGGCTCCTCCCTTTCTGAATATTAATTAAACAAAAACTTGTATCAAAATTTATCACTGACGAAAATGATTTTTATTGTAAACAGTGCAGACCCTGATCAAAGGTTTCCCTATGGAGCTCTTTGATCTGGGTTTACACTGTTTGCAATTGTCTTATTTGTTCGGTTCCAGGACATTAAGAGTTAACAGTGTTTTGGGACAAGCTCTGGGTCATGGCTGGCAGCTAGACCTATATATTGAGATGTAGATATGAGAACTCGTCCAGTGCACGCTCAACAGACAACATGGAGAAATTTCTCTTGCTTTTCGCGATTCTAAATATTGTAACTGGAGATGGTCCGGCATTCTTTCAAACAAACACGGACGAATACGAAAACTATCCTCTAGAATTTACAAAACCTATACCAATGTGGTTGAAGGGCACCCTGGTACGTACATCTTCTGTGTGTCTATCAGTATCTCTCTCTTTCCCACAGACCGTTCCATTGTGGCTGAATGGCGCCAAGGTACATTAATGTCTTTTTGTGTGGGCAGATAATCATTTTGAAGCTGGTCATTAAAATTAACCCTTTCAACTTTTAATTTTCAAATGGACTATTCCATATACATATTCAAACTTATCGTGAATACTGAGGGATTTGTTTTACGTGTAACATGACAAACTGTGCAGATTCTAATGAGAGGGCTCCAGGAACCATCTGATCTGGGTCTAAACTGTTTGAAAAAGACACCAGCGGCTCGTTTCCCGCACTGAAATGGTTATTGATATATAGTATGGTTATAACAGTTTTTCACAAAGTCCTCGGGTTGCTGTTTCAAGTCCTCGGGCGGTTGTTTCAAGTCCTCATAATGCTGTTTGAGGTCAAGTCCTCAGATTGCTGTTTCAAGTCCTCAGAATACTGTTTCTTCACTCTATTGTTTGCTGATTTTGTACATACATATATAAATCACGTCAAAAATAGAGGAATGGGACTGACTCTATAATGTGTATACGAGGAGTGCTCGAAAAAATCCGATAAAGTGTACTATTTTATGGTAAGAAAAATGAGTAGAAGGCCGGCAGGTAATTTAAAAATGACACGACAGTTCACGCCAAACCAGACCTTTTGACAGCGCTAGGTAAATGTTGTATTTTTCTGCCTTTTTAATACATTTTCGTTAAAATTTAAGCCTAACATATGCAACGATCTGTATTTCTAGAAGAAAATCCCTTATTTTGTTTATTTGTGTGCACCTCAGTGATTTTTCCCCAAACCCATTCTAAGTTTCACTCTAACGCTTAATTAATGTCCGATTTCGAATATTTCTTATTTCTCGAGATGTTGTCACTTGAAATATATTTAGGGCCTACTTATGTCAGAATATTCATGGACAAACTCTAGTTATAATGAATATGGAAGGTGGAACATTTTAGCCATTTTAGAAAGTAAAGAAACAGGTCTATCACTGAGCAAACCTGATCAGACGGCTCCTATAGTATTGGTCTACTCTGTTTGCAAATGCGTGAAAACACATTTTTATGAAGGAAAGAGTTAAGCAGCTGAAGCAAGGTTAGAAGATGTGCCACAGTATATTTAGCGGTCACAATAATGACGTTCTACTATGTTTGTACTTCAGTGAGAAATAATGACGTCATGAATATTAATTAGATTATTTTTATATGACATATGGGCACAGGGCAGTTTGGCTGAGACAGAAGCTGTATAATCAGATCTACATTACACCATAAGCAAACAGAGTAGACCCTGATCAGACGGTTCTTACAGGAGCCGTCTGATCTGGGGACTAGATATACTCTGTTTGCAGATGCGTAAAAATGCGCTTACAGAAGGGAAGGGTCTAAAAGACAAGTGACAGCTTAATGCAGGTTTTAAAGTTATACAGAAAGCTCAACAGAGTGCTTCCTGAATGACATTCATCCTGCATTAACCCTTTCCTCCATAAATGCGCCTTTCTGTGTCTTTGCAAACAGAGTAGACACAGATCAGACGGCTCCGATAGGAACCTTCTGATCAGGGTCTGCTCTTTTATCTTATGACATAATATGGATATGATTCTACAATTTCTGTCATGGTTAAGTTTTCTGTGTCCATATGCTATTATAACAAATTAATCTAATTAATATTCATGACATCAGTATTTCTTACATGAATATTCATGCAGGTAAGGGTTAAGTAAACCATCTGTCTAAAAAGTTCTCATTTCTTCTTTACTAAAAGTTCGAATTAACGAGATGTAAACTGTATTTCTGTAAAAACAAAATACTACGAAATCTTTATTAATGAAGATTGAATGCCCTTCTAGGCAGGTGATTGCTTTATTCAGGGTGTAAGTCGTGCAGAAAACTCCTCTTTCACCCTGCATTAAGCATCCATCTGTGTTAAAGATCAATAAATGCATGTAATTCGAGTGTTCGAATAATCGAGTTTTTACTATATTTCCTTTTGGTGTTTTCAGATTAGAAACGGCATTGGCAGATTTGAATTTGGAAATAGGAAAGTTACCAATGGACTGGATGCATACGCCAAATTATCCAGCTGGAAGTTTACCGGAAACGGAAGCGCCTATTTCTCTACGAAAATGGTCCAATCGGATTCGTACAAAATGTCAGTGCGAAACAATGACATTGCGCCATACCTGCTGGGTGCTCCTACTGATCCGCCATTTTCATTGTTAGAAATGGCCGAAGCATTTTATAACGGTCTTGACAACATGAATGTAAATGTCTTAAATTACAGCGATCCATACACCGGTAAACAAGATTTCGTCGCAGTGAGTGATTGTTGGAAATCTTACAGTTTTGATCCTCTAACGCTTGACGCCATAGCTCCACTTGACCCGGCTATTCCTGGGGCTGGTACCTTTGATGCTCCTCTTCCGCTGAGTTCTGGTCATCCGTTACCCGAGCCGGGAACTACAAATCATATTACCTTTGTTGGCGTAAACAGCTTGATTCCCGGGTCCAAAGCAGAGTTCAGACTGATACGGGTCATGTCTGGCGACGAAAGGGAGCTGATAGCTACAGTGGAAGTGGACAAGCTCAACTATCTGCATTCTTTCCCTGTCAGCCAGAACTATGCTATCCTTGTCAGTCAGCCTCTTTTCATTGACATCTCGAAAATGAAAAATATGTCGCCGTTAGAAGCATTTACGTGGGACCCAAACGCAAAAACTAAGTACCATGTGATTAATTTAAAAACAGGATTCTACAAAACTATTGAAGGGGAAAATTTGTTTTTCCTTCACGCTATCAACGCCTACGAACCTAGTGAGAATGAAATAGTCTTAGATCTATCCGTGTACAAGGATGGGAGTGCTCTCCTTACGTTGAACATGACACGGTTATCTGATCTTAATTTAAGAGCACAAGCGGCCACTCCTGTACTCAAACGTGTGCACTTGGATCTTACAGAAGAAACGGCAACGGTTACCATCCCCACTTCAAAGAGCAGCGTTCCTTACATCAAGCAGTTGGAGTACCCGACCATAAATGAAAACTACAGGTACAAAAAATACTGCTACATATACGGAATTTCCTTTAACATTGACCATACTGATTTCCTCAAAATGGCGATAGTGAAGAAAGACCTCTGCACTGGAAATGATAAATACTGGTACACAGCGAACAAGTACTATAACGAAGCTTGGTTTGAGCCGAGGCCGGGAGCAACGGAAGAGGATGACGGCGTCCTAGTCTTGCCAATTTTCGACAAGGTTACCATGCAGACAAACATAACAATTTTCGATGCGAAAGATTTAACTGTAATAACCTCCGCACCCCTACCTACCAGCAATCCATTTGGAACCCACGGTCGCTTTTTCAAAGATCTTTATTA
Organism: Azorinus chamasolen; assembly: GCA_963576725.1. NCBI lineage: Eukaryota > Metazoa > Mollusca > Bivalvia > Cardiida > Solecurtidae > Azorinus > Azorinus chamasolen. Next base: position 59,324,204 of record OY755243.1, on the reverse strand, counting down.
GTCAAGGGAGCAGTCCCTATGTAATATAGTTTTACTGTTCTGCTTTGTGCCTCAAAGGACGCAGAACAACTTGACAAATTATTATTGCTCATTTCGAACACCGATCTGTGCGACGCCTGGGTTTTGGAGTGGTTTTGAACCACAATGTTTCTTCTTCTTTACAGTAAAACTCCTCTAAACCGGAATAATATTAGAGTTAGTATCAAAACCGGACTTTCAGACAGGTGGTAGCTTAATACAGGCTGAAAGTCATGCAGAAAGCTACCAAATAAGCTTTCACCCCGCATTAAACTGCCACCAGCATTAAATACCTAAGTTCCTGTTTAGAGGTTTTTTTTACTGTATTTGACATCAGGAGACTGAAGTTACTTGTGCAGCACTCTGCAAGTCAAATCTAAACAAAGTACGGGTACTCGGTGCCTGATGTTTGTACAGCAAATCCTGTCGCATCACAGATTCGTCCTTAGCGTGCCATGGGTTATATATGTGGGCCAAGAAAAGCTTGCGTAAACAGTAAAACCCCACTAAACCGGAATTCTAGTAGACAAGAATTTAGATACTTTTAGGCAGGTGGCTACTTAATGTTAAGCTGCCACCTGTCTGCAAAACCGATATTTATATACTAAAATTAACGTCCAGTTTAGAAGGGTTTTTCTATACTGATCAAGTGGCCAAGTCAAATGATGCAAGCATTTCTATTCGACTTTTTCGGGCAGTTACATTTAACACCGCATTTAATACCGCATAGTTGGAATACTGCCGCTTGCCACACAACGCCAAATATGACGTCCAGCCATCTTGATACGTGATGGTGTAAAACAAACAATTTCTTGCCAAATTGTTATTATCTGTAAATACATTATAGAATTAAACCAATTTCATGTATCATTTACTCGTGATGCTTTTGTCTACATCGATACCTAAGAGGCATTTCGTACATGCACAAGATAGAACAATACAAAACTCTTTCCCTATTCAATACTCCCTGTTCAATATTCATGTAAGAAATAATGACATCATGTATATCAAATTTTATTAGCAGGATTTCTAAAATGTAAACATATCAATGAAATATTTTTGCTTGAACAAAAACTCTAGAATCATATTTATATTGTGTCAAAAGCACTCAGCAGACCCTGATCAGACGGTTCCTATGGTGAACGTCTGATCTTGGTCCACTCTGCTTGCAAAGGCGTTTATATGAAGGTACGGGCTAACTAAAGTAAAGCTTTAGTAGGCCTACCTCACTGAGCAAATGAAAAATGTCTATTTAGCAATATTTATGATGTCATTATTTCTTACGCGAAAGGAAAGGGTTAAAACCCCAGAACTAAGCCTGTTTGGAGCACAGGGGTCTGGACCGCTTGATGGGGGTCTATATGATTGTACTACATATTATATAGTACATATAGACCCACATGAAGCGGTCCAGACTCCTGTGGTTTGGAGTGGTTGCTAAAGAGATGTTACTGTACACAGAGTATTCAATTTCTCAGCGATTTTATCAATCGGGATGTCAAACGGTTTTTATCCAGATGAGACGCTTATTTACCCAGTGACCCCATCTGGATCGAAACTGTTTGCAAAGATAAGTATGGATTGGCCTAAAACAGGGCTTAACCCTTTCCTTCACATAAACGCATTTTCATGCAATTGCAAACAGAGTAGACCCATATCAGACGGCCCCTATAGGAGCCGTCTAATCAGGGTTTGCTCTGTTTGCTTAAATGGAAATTGATAGATAAAATTATGTTTCTTTACTTTCTAAAATAACATGAATAGTCAATAGGTAGATCTATCGAAATTTATAATAACATTTAGAACAGGGAAACGGTTAAAGTTAAAGCGTGGTTTGGGTTATTCAGCTATGGCGAGGTCCGTCACCACGTCCAATGCGCTATGTCTGCTTTTGCGTGGAAACTATTAACCAAAAATAGTGCAGACCCTGAGCAGATGGATCCATCGCGTGGGTACTATATAATCTGCATACGCATGTGCTTATTGCTTAACCATTTCGCTGCCAAGTATTATGGTATGCGGAATTTGCCAACTGCTGCAATTTACCTTTTAGTAACCCACTTCCCCTTTCTTAATCAATTCCCTGATAGACTATATTTAGACCCAACATCTTTGAATAAATCTACCGAAAAGGAGCATTTACTAGAGAAAAGAAAAACTTTACAATTACATGTATAGTTTAAAACTGTAGGAAACCATAGGAGCAAATGCTCTATTTATCACAATGGTTTCAAGAAGTGGTTTTTACAGAGGCATCAAATGAGGAAAATGGTTAAGAAAACATAATCATCAGCACGGTAAATAAGTGGATCCTGAGGAGAAGCCGAGTTCCTTTCTAGCACCTCATCTGTATCCAAAAAGTGTACAAAGGTAATCACAGATTCGTCACAGGCGGTAATAAAGGAGTTTGCTATTTACACGATAGCGACGAATGGTGATATTCAACCAATGTAGATCAAAATGAGATGCCGAGTAAATATAGGCGTCTCATCAGAATCCAAACTGTTGGACTCCCCGATCTTGTGAAAAAAAGAAATTTGAGGTTACCTAGAGTGCAAAGAGTTTAAATATAGACTATGTTTCAATGAAAGATATGCAGATCTAGGTCTAGGTGCTCTGGTTTAGGAGATGTTCTAGTTTAAAATACAACAAGCGAAATGCCATTTTGGGAACACACTTTTTGATTAGTCGAGGTTAACCCTTTGCCTGTTTTAGAAATGATGTCTGTTGATGTCTGTTTAATCTCCGATCTGATACAAATTCCATTTACTTCTGATTCAAATAAGCTTTTGAGAAACTATAGACCGAGTTACTCGGCGTTTAATCTGGATCCAAGCTGTTTGCAAGTGTTAGATCGAGTTTAGTATGAGAAACATACTAACACTGGTCTTACAGAGCGCAATTGGACTTTGCAAACCGCTTGCATCCAGATGAGACACCGATCGATCAAAACTGAAGCTGTATGACATGTGGTCATTAGTTTCTCAAACACTTATAAAAAAACCCTTTGCTCCATAGAAACACGCCTTTTTTTGGCACTTTTGCAAACAGCGTAGACCCAGCCGTTTCCTGTAGGAGTCTACGAGTAGTCTGATCTGGGTCTGCTCTGGTTGCTTTCAAACATATATCTTTTTCTAAGGTTTCTGTCATTATAAAAATCGGCTAGTTAATATCTACATAGTCATCATTTCTGTCATGCGCATTCTTGGAGTAAAGGGATATACAATTTGGACGTAAACGTTCTCTAGATAGAGCAGACTTGAATTTGGTTTGGCCCTTTCCCTGTTGAATGTTCATGTAAGATGTAATGAGGTCATGGATATTTCTTAGCTTTTTTATGGCATACGTACAAAGGATTTGTTTGGTTACTGTATATGGTTAGAAACTGTAGAGTCTGATCTATAGTAATTTAATAAGCAAACAGAGCAGACCCATATCAGACGGCTCCTACAGGAGCCGTCTGATATGGGTCTACTCAGTTTGCATAGGTGTGGAAAAGGCGTATATATGAAGGAAAGGTTAATACGAAATAGAACAGAATACGTTTAAGGGTTGGGAAATAGAACAGAACAGACCTTTTTTCCTGTTCATTATCCATGGAAGAAATAATCACACCGTGCATGTTTACTTGCTGAATATTCATAATGGTATATGAACACAGGAATGTTCACCCTTTGGCAGAAAGTGTTGAATCAGATCTATATCAGTTCATAAGCAAACAGAGCAGACCCTGATCAGAGCTCTCCTCCAAATAGGTGTGAAAATGTGTTTATATGGGGGAAAAGACTTCAAAGCGATCGCTTGGCGCCCTTGAAAACAAACAGCTGCTCCCTGATAAAGACATAGGGGCCTACATGAACGAACGCAGGCATTTGGCCATGGCGGAAGCCAACATATAAACATGCATACTCAAGTACTAGAAAATTCATTTCTCCACCAAACCCTATGTTGTGACCACTCTTAAGAATCGTCTCTTCGATAGGGTTTGGTGGGAAAATAAAGAGATTATTCTTGAAAATGTTCTAATTTACGCGTCTTATGGACCTGTAGGCCTATAGTCAGATCTAAAATATCGGTTGTCTATTATCAAACGGCTCCAACTCATCTGATCTGGGTTTATTATAGTTGCATGTACGTCAAAAGGAGTCACTGTGAATTGATTGGTTAAGAGATTCTGTGTCACCGCCGGTATGCGCATTAAGCTGCCGAGTGTCTTAACTCTTTCGGCGCCAAATTTCTAATTGTCGTCTGCAATCCGCTTTTGTTAAAATATTTCGGTACTTTTGGTACTACACTGTTTGTCGTGATGCATGTTGGCGACATTAGCGGTGAAAGAGACATTATGTACAAATTCTTGTTAACCTTTTCCTTGTTCAGTACAGGTATTCATGTAAGAAGCAAAAACATCATGAATATTTATTAGATTTTTTTTAACGGCACATGATGTTTTGGTATTGCTAGAAACAGATCTATTATAATTTCATAAGCAAACAGCACAGACCCTGAGGAGCCGTCTGATCTGGGTCTACGCTGTTTGCAGATGCGTGAAAATGCGTTTATATGAGGGAAAGGGTTAATTTCTCCCTTTAGAAGATTTAACGCGTACCCTCAATGGGACGCGTACCCTCAATCCATTGCTCCTTAGTGGCATGTTCACCGACTTCTGAATGACCGTGTGTCAAGTGACCAATCTATGCCATATTTTGAAGGTGAGCTCTGATAAGAATTTTGTGATAACATTATGGCATGTTCTTATCAAAATGACCTTGCTAGATCCGGTGTAAGCATGTTAATATCGGTCGATGGTATAGTTCATTGTATGTAGCCAGGAACGACGAGTTGCCTAAACTAAACATTTTTTTTCTTTCAGGAATACCGCCTTTATTCTCGACCAAATTCTATGTTGTAAAAACTGGAGAATCGCCTCTTCGATATGATCCTAAAGAGTGGTCACAGCATGGATTTTGGTGGAGAAATGGCGAAATTTAAATTACATGTACGTCCTTCCTTTATTTTATAATTCTGTGTTAGAAGTCTAAAAGAATCGGATACTAATATGTACAAGAGGCCAAAACTTTTAAATTGTCGCCATAATTCTTAATGATATACTCAATAAATTCACTAATTGGTCAGCCGTTAATTTTAAATCCTTTTAAAACTATTTAATGCGTTTTTTTCTAAACTCTTAATACAAGCTGACATACACATAACCTTTCGATGATTACTCTTTTTGCAATTAATTGTTCTTCCTTTTAGGCCTATTATATTTCCATACAAACGTCTGCTTTTCATATTTTGGTCAAAATATAATATGACCTATATATTAGAAATTTTGCTGAGCTTATATGTAATTTACTTTGACACTGAAAACTAATGTTGATTTTCTTAACGTTTTACTCAATAAATACGCCTTTTGACACATTTGCAAACAGCGTAGACCTAGATCAGGCGGCTCCTATAGGGGCCGTCTGATCAAGGTATGTTCTGTTTGCTTAAAGAATTGTATAGATCTGATTTCATAGTCTGTCCCATGGTCAAGTTTTCCAGTGTGCATTGTACCATTATTAATTGTGAAAGTAGGAGAAAGCGTAATCTAAACAAGATTTAATTGTAACGGAATCCGTGAAGTGTCCCCCAAACGAAATGGAAAACGGGTATTAATGAGCAAAATATCTAAATATTCACCAATCACAGATTATTGCCACCATTTTTTAAACATCTGCCCATTAAGTTACTTAGGCTACCTATTTTCAGCAAAATCTAAAATTCGACCAGTCAGAGTCCATCACTGTGTTACCATGGTAACCAACTCTTTCCAAACTCCTACGATTGAGTTCGGGGTAACCAAATACCGCATCATACCAATTTCAGAATAATCGAACGATATCGAAATTTCGAAAAATCAGAGCCCACCATTCGGTTAACATGGCAACATTTTAACAAGAGGGCCAGAATGGCCCTGACATCGCTCACCAGACAATCAGAGGAGAAGATTTTCAAAGTTTTCACATATGTTTCTATTGAAAACTTAACACCCCAGGGGCGGTGCCAATTTTGACCCCATGGACACAATTTATATAACTTTTGTAGAGGACCTGAACATGATGCTGAAAGAATGTAGTGAAAGAATGGATAGAGCATAGACCACTGGAACTTGTATTAATTCTTTGGATGCTAGAGGCAGATTCTCCCACCACTAATGACCTATGCAAACAGTTTGGATCCAGATCAGGGCCCACATAATGTGGGGCCTGATCTGATATCCAAATTGTTTGTAAATGAGACTGAACTTCTGAAAAACTTAGAAAGTGTGTAGTGGGATTCTCCCACCACTAATGACCTCTGCAAACAGTTTGGATCCAGATCAGGGCCAATATAATGTGGGGCCTGATCTGATATCCAAATTGTTTGTCAATGAGACTGAACTTCTGAAAAACTTAGAAAGAAATTGTGTAGTATGGATAACTTATGAATATGCTGCAGACAACCATTTAGCAGATGACAAAATTACCCAGCATGCAAAGAGTTAAGCTGAAATTCACAACAGATATGCTCTATATTGATATCTGGTAGCTTAATGCAGGGCATAGGTATGAAAAAAGCTTTAAGAGTGTTCTGCATATTAAGAACTATCCACAGTTTTCTCAATCTTAAATGAGAGTGTGTTATTTGTCTAAACACAATTTCTACTCTACTGATCAGGCTAAGGGTGATTATATAAGAACTCACACTGACTGGTCTGAGCTCTGCAGGCTGATATATTAAGGAGAAACCTTTAGGCTGTCGTTTCTGACGTGAAGAAGACTGTACACACAGGGCAGGGCCAATTTTAACCCAAGAACTATGATACTTATAAAACCCATAAAGTTATGCTAAGTAAATCTATACACCAAATATCTAAGCTCTGGGACATGTAGTTTCTGACAAGAATACTTTTAAAGTTTTTCCTATGCATAACTAGTGATCCTATGGGCTGTTTAAGTAGTCAGCTTAAAAAAACTGGCAATCCCTGGGGTGGGACCAATTTTTACCCTAGGGGCATAATTTATATAACTTTTGCAGAAGCCCTGAAGTTGAAGCTATGTGCCAAATATGAAAGCTGAGGACCTTCTAGTTTTAGAGGAGATGATGTTCAAAGTTTTCACTATATGTTTCTATTGAAAACTGAAAACCCCTGGGGCAGGGCCAATTTTGACCCCAGGGGTATAATTTATATAACTTTTGTAGAGGACCAACAGATGATGCTATGTGCCAAAGATGAAAGCTGAGAACCCTGTAGATTCAGAGGAGAAGATTTTTAAAGGTTCAAATTGTTGACGACTGACGACGCACGACGGACGACGCACGCCGACGGACGACGGACATCAGGCAATCATAAAAGCTCACCCTGAGCACTTTGTGCTCTGGTGAGCTAAAAATGCATGCGAAGTTTCATTAGAATCGGACTATTACTTGTCGGAAAAGTTCACGGCGGAAGAATAGGAACAAGAATAAGAATTTGAAGGAGAATCATAATCATAAAAAGAAGAAACGGAGTAAATACAATATGTCCTCACTATGTTTGGGGGACATACTGGTATTCATAAATCATAATGGCCTTATTTCTTGCACTCATGGGGTATAGGGTTAAGGACATATGATATACTTTGACAAATGTAAATTTCTTTAAGTTAACATATTTAATTATTACATATTAGTAATAGGTGCAGATTGCAAGGATGATACAACGATATGTTGGCTAAGGCATGCTCGCCCATTTTTCCAAAAAATCCACTTTGTTGCATTCACGCACAGTGCAGCATTTTTGGATCCTTTGAAATCTTTGATCCAAGTTTTGAATTGAGAGTCAGTTAACTAGAATCTACTTTTGATTAAATACAGTACACGCTTTCCCATTTTTATTTTTTCCTTTTTAGCGCAAACCAAACTGCAGACGAGACTGTTTATTCCTAATGTACTCACTGAACGCTTGAGTTGGTGCGGTTTATCATTGACAACAAGCGTCTAGATATGAGAGAGAGAGAGAGAGAGAGAGAGAGAGAGAGAGAGAGAGAGAGAGAGAGAGAGAGAGAGAGAGAGAGAGAGAGAGAGAGAGAGAGGGCATAAATCACAGTGGCAAAGGCAGGTGGTAGCTTAATGCAGGACAAAAGTAAAGGAGCTTTCTGCATAACTTTCGTCCTGCATTAAGCAACCACCTGCTTATAAAGACAACTATGTTTATCCATTAAGTGGTCTCATTAGAGGGGGTTTATTGCAATGAGATCACGACTAATTACTAGCTGACATTTTATCATGGTATATGTACACATGAGTGTTTGGTATTGGTAGAAACTATTGAGATTGATTTATAATTTCAAAAGAAAACAGTAGACCCTGATCATCAGGGTCTACTGTTTACAAATGCGTGAAAAAGCGTTTGTATGAAATAAATGATTCAAAGGCTATGAAGTCCTGCAGCTTTATTCAACCAACAAGAGTGCATGCCCCTTTTCTATCATGGAGACGGTTTGATTGAGGAAACGGTCATAAAGGATAAACTCGTTTACTTGAAGCATGATTTAGGAAACAGCCACAAAGGATAAACTATTGTTTACATGAAGCATGATTTAGGAAACAGTCATAAAGGATAAACTCTTGTTCACTTGGATCATGATTTAGGAAACCGTCATAAAGGATAAACTCTTGTTTACTTGGAGCATGATTTAGGAAAGTCATAAAAGATAAACTCTTGTTCACTTGGAGCATGATTTATTTAAAGCATCATGATGCTCCATTTGACTATATCGAGTCACAAACTGGTGGACAGAACCTCACAGCATTATCAGTGATTAACCCTTTCCTGTTCGGTTTATGGTGAATTCGCCTAATGACCAACTCGCCTACAATTAGATATATAGCAACCCGAATGGTGAATTCGCCTAGAAAGTAATTACATAGTGATTGTATTTCGCACCTATTGTAAGGTATCGATAACATAACAAAACATGTTTTCAGGTTGTGTTGACCAAGATTGAACTTTTGAGTGTAGCCCCTGATCATCATATGCATTTGAAAGTTTATATACTCACTCCGTTGATAACCATTTATATTTCGATTTGATATCAAAATATATCAATACTTGTGCGTATGGAAAGTAAGTAAATTCTGGCATGGCATTGTTCCCTCCCTACAAAGTCAATGATGGGACTGGGAATCTGGTATTTACCAATTTACTTAAATATGGTTTGACTGACTGTGTTATTTTTAAACTAAATTAAAGTAACCCAATATTTACCCTGGCCATCTATATGTATAATACTCAAATGTTTTCATGTTGTTTCAAGCAATTTTATTTTCAGTATAATAATGGTGCATTCTGTTTGCACGCTGTCCCTTTCAATCGGGTTATTAAATTTGGGTCTACACTGATCTTTTGGTTTAATTTAAAAAAAAAACCATTTGGATAAGAAAACAACAAGGCAAGTTCTTGTTACAAACAGCTTTGTTTCATTGGAATGTTACTGTTAGATATACCTGTAATATAAGGTGTGAAATACAATCGCTATGTAATTGCTTTCTAGGCGAATTCACCATTTGGGTTACTATATATCTAATTGTAGGCGAGTTGGTCATTAGGCAAATTCACCAGCACCCTCCTGTTCAATATCCATGCAAGAAAAAATGATATCATGAATATTAATGAGCCAACTGTTTCAAGGCGTTATTGACAAAGGAATTTTTGATTGTGCCACAAAGTTTAGAATCAATATCTATATAATTCCATAAGCAAACAGAGCAGATCCTGATCAGACGGCTCCTGCACAAGCCATCTGATCTGGGTCTACTCTGCAAATGCGTGAATAAGCGTTTATATAAAGGAAAGGGTTAAAATCTGTACTACTACCGTGCCTTATAGTGCATCCGAGAGTACCAAACATTAACATTAACCCTTTACCTGACAAATATTCACACAAGACTCAAACCCATTCTAACCATTCTATTTCTTGAGTTACCCCTTTACTCCATATTTAGGCAAAAAATGATGACAGCGTCGATGTTAACCCATTCCCTCATACTGACACAAATTGTAAAAGGTCACTTTCTGAAACCGTTGTGATAAGTAGAGCATTTGCTCCATAGGAGCAAATGCTTTATTTATCACAATGGTTTCAGAACTACATAATTAAAAAAATATATATTTTTTCTCTAGTAAATGCTCCTTTTCAGTAAATTTATTCAAAGAGGCTGGATCTAAAAATAGCCTATGAGGGAATGGGTTAATAAGATTATTTTTTATGACATACGGAAACAGGATATTTCTGCTCAGACAGAAACTGTAGAATTCGATCTAAATCATCAGCAAAGACAGTAGAACCTGATCAGAGGCCTCCTATAGGAGCCATCTGATTTGGGTCTTATGTTTGAAAAGGCCTCCTATAGGAGCTGTCTGATCTGGGTCTACTCTTTTAACCCATTCCCTCATATTGACGCCTCTGTAAAAGCTACTTTTTGAAACCATTGTGATAAATAGAGCATTAATTTTGCTCCATAGGAGCAAATGCTCTATTTATCACAGTGGTTTCATAACTATACACTTCTGACTATAGTTTCTATCTATACCAAAAATTCAAGTTAATGTAGGCCATTACCAAATTTAACTACTAAACATCTATGATGTCATTATTTCTTCCATGAATATTCAACAGGGAAAGGGTTAATAGCTCAATATTTTACATAAACTCAGCAAAAATACTTTCTGTATAGTAAAATATTCTGCAGATCAGAAATTTGGCTTTCCCTAACATTAATGATGATTTTAGCAAAATCCACTACTTCCCAACTATTATGTCTAGACAGATATTTTTATCTAGCTAAATATTCCCTTTCAATCGGATTTTCATTTCATTAGCAAACAAAGCGGGCAAAGTTTTTAAACAACCCAGGTTCTTATCTGTATTCAAACTGTTGGCAGCAGTAAATTCTCAGAATTCTATAGTTTCAGTAAATCTATTCTTTCATTACTTTTATATCATTTAATCCCATGAAACCACAAATACCGTATAAGTGTGTTTTTTTTCGTGAGAAGGAAATTCTCGCAATGTTCGCGTGTCCATCAAACACGCGTAAATATAATCCGCTAAAAATTTCTTCCCTTCTCTCCCCATACAACAGACGACAACTTTCTACAAACGTTAAAACGTAAACATCCTTCACCGCCATTTGACACATGTATATCCTTTAATAGTTTATGCGGTGTGCATGATTACGTAATACAGAAACGGGTATCGAAGGAGAATTTGTTCCAATTTGGTAATCGAGTGTTCAAAGATACCGTTGTAAATTAATCGCAATAGCAGCTGACTAGTTTTTCTTCCTATTTATTCTTTATAATATAAGTTTTAAGACGAGGTCGAACTGACTGCGTTTTTGGTAAGTTGAAGTCAGTTTTGAATGTAATTAAGAGTGTTTGTATTGAAGTCACACCTATCAGTCCGATGTGTGAATTGGATGTTTGATCCGAATCCGCCAACGTACGCCCAGTGATTGTGACACAGGTAAATTACAGTGTTATGTGGGTGAACAATCACTGGTGTCAGATAATTATTCAAACTGTTTAAACAAACAACATGCCCAAATGAGTGAATGTTATTCGTTTATAAAACATCAAGTAAATTGATATATTTCTCTCTGATTATCAGAGTTACTTAGAGTTACTTCCCCTATTAGTTTTGAATGCGCCATTTGCAATGGCTGTTTTACTAAAAAGATACAAAACAACCTGGTAAGATAAGAATGATTTTTATTTCGTTTCCGTAAAAAATTAATTTCCATCCAGTTTCCGCGAATAATAAAGACGTGAAAATTTGATTTCAGGTGGATTCGTGAAATTTGCGTCTCGCGTAAAAAACCACTTATACGGTATGTTCTTCAAATGACACAATTAATTAGCCCTTTTATACTTAATGTATAATAATGCAATAATGTATGACTTAAGATTACTGACACACTTTAATAATTGCATATGGAAACAGGACAATCTTTAAATGATTGACAGTAGAAGGTGATAAAACATTTAACCAAACAGACAAGACACTGATCAGATAGTTCCTACAGATGCTGTCTGTTCTGGGTCTACTCTGTTTGAACAGGTGTAAAAGGCAGGATTACCAAATAAAGGGTAAAGCCATGCTTAGCTAGTACATAGTCCCAACTTTAATCAAATTTCAAACTTTTGAGATCATTTAAACCAATATGCCAAAAAATTTAACCTAATTAGTACATAATGCCCTTAACCCTTTCCTCCATGAATATTCATGTAAGAAATGATGACATCATGAATATAAATTATTTTTTTATAATAGCACATGGAGACGGGACTTTTAGCTATCGTATATATATAATACCATAAGCAAACAGAGCAGATCCTGATCAGACAGCTATAGGATCGGTCTGATCTTGGTCTACTCTGTTTACAAAGGCATATTTATGCAGTAAAGGGTTAATGGTCTAATGTGTATAAAATTCCTTTGGTGGTATATTGTGCCTCATAGCACAAGATCAATCCCTGGATGGGACACAATGCTGTGAGTTTTTGTCAAATAACAAGATTTACCTCATAAACATTACAATGGAAAGAAAATGCATCACAGTTATAAACGACTCAACATTTGAAATGGTCCTGAAACCTCAAATGTTTGACTGAAGTTGTATTTGGAACACCAGTGGCCACCCATGTGTACTAATAACAGCAGACTTCTATACAGAGGACTTAACGTAAAACTATTGAACTGCTTTCTTTAACTGTGCATGTTAATTAATTGTAAAGCATAAAAAGTTGAATACACATACACAGAGTTCACCTCTATCAGCAATACCACAATTCTTTTATTTATCATTCTGCCATTTCTATTTAAAACTATGACCAGTGTACACAAATCTGAATCCCTATGAGATGCCATGACTCATCTGGATCCAAACTGTTTGCTTAGGTAACAAGTTACTGCTAACATGTAACAAACCCCATGTTGTGACCAATCTTTAGAATCATCTCGTTGAGACAATTCTAAAGAGTAGTCACAACATAGGAATTGGTGGAGAAATAAAGATTTTAGCATTTCAATATGCACCTTTTTTATTGCTTTGAGTGGTTTACATTAGCTTTGCACTTGGCCCTCATTTGCAAAATCTGGTTTTAAATAACAGAACAGGGCCTCCTGATTAATATCAAAGGACATCACCAGATAAGATGTGTAAATTAACATTTTCAAGAACAAATCCAAAGAGACAATTCTAAAGAATGGTCACAACATAGGGTTTGGTGGAGAAATCAAGATTTTAGTATTGGATTATGTACATTTATCTGTTGCTCTGGATAAAGTTGCACAACAGCTAAAGCTACAAAATAAGAATGTTTTCCCCTCTATCTATAAAATACTATATAAAGTTGTTAGTTATAGAAGTGGGCCAAGGTTCCAAATACAGCTTACACAATGATGGTCTGTTGTCACAATACTTTTCTCCTTTTGTAACTTTAATCCTTTACTCTATGAACATAGATATCAAAAACAATGACAGCATTAATATCAATGGCACATGAACACATGCTTTTTTGGCCTTGGTAGACACTACAAACTCAGATCTATTTAATTCCATAAACAGAGCAGACCCTGATCAGAAAGTTCCTGTGGGAGCCATCTGATCAGGGTCTGCTCTGTTTACAAAGGTGTCAACAGGCATCTCTATAGAGTAAAGGATTAACAATTTATCCAGCAAATAATCTTAAGACTCCAATGGTTATTTCGGTATTGTACTAAAATGTACATAAATTGATTTGTATTGTCATACAAATATAAGATTTTGTTCCCAGTATTGTGACAAAAGTACCAAAATTGTAGAAGAAAGACAAATAAATATCTTTTCCTTCCCTCGATGAGCACTTTTCATGATAATAGTCAATACACTGATCTGTAGTCTAAAAATTACAAAAAAAGTATTACAAAATAAGCATGAGAGCAAATGCAAAATGAGGCTCATTTGGCATCTGGTCATATTCTGTCAACTTTGTATTCTGATACACATAATTTATCATGCATTTCAAGCAATGAACTGCAGTTGCAAATAAACAGTATCTTTTATAGACAGTATTCGTCTTTCTCACATAATTAATTAACAAATAACTGTACAAAGTCAACAAGGCTTCAGGATTTCTCTCACTTTTCTCTCCCTCTCTCTCTCTCTCAATTTTCTCGCAGTACTTCCATACAAAATATTGTATAAAATGTATTCTCAGCAACTTTGTGATATATTGCAACACATTTTAACTATACATGTACTTAATTTTCAGACGGCATCATTTGCAGTTTCCATTTGTTATTGAACCTTTTTTAACTCTTTACTCCATGAATATGCTTTTTAACACCTTTGCAAACACAGCAGACCCAGATCAGAGGGTTCCTATAGGAGCCATTTGATCAGGGTCTGCTCTGTTTGCTTACAGAATTGTATACACACATTCTATAGTTTCTGCCAAGACCAAAAAGCATGTGTTTATAAATCATAATGTTATAAAATTTAAGCTGAATAATATTCATACATAATTTCTTACATGAATATTCGTGGAGTAAAGGTTTAACACAGCACCACTGAAATAATTTGTTATAAACTAATTCACCTGCATTATTTCCAACATCGATAAAATGGAATAAAGAAAGCTGCAACTGTCACCTATCACCAAGCAGCCAGAATATATTTTTTTCATCGTTCCAAATCTGCTATCTGTCCTATCAGTTTCAAATCGGACTTTGTCCAATAGTGACAACAGCTGGCCATAGATCAAATAAAATTGCCAGCATCATGGGCAAGGACACTCCGACATTCCAAATTAGTGTACACCCAAACAACTGCCACATTACAATGTGACATCTGATCAAGGCCTTTACAATTTATTATTCATTAGCATTTGTACGCTATAATCACTCACTGCATTCCAGCACAAAGGTCTATTTGGGGCTACAATTTTTTTCAAAATGTCCAAGTGCTCTTTTTCTCATGATTCTAGTTAACCCTTTACTTGATGAATGATCATGTATTTACTCCATTAAATATCACTTAATTATTATATCAAAATTCATATGAAAAATGTACTGCCTGTTATAGCAAAGCACATAGAATTACATCTGTAACATAAGCAAACAGAGGAAACCATCCTATAGTAGCTGTCTGATTTGAGTCTACCCTGTTTGCAAAGGCATAAAATGGTTTTCAAGTAAAGGATTAACCATTTACTATACAAAAGCTAAATAATATGTGCCTTACAAGAGTAAAGCCCCCTTGTTCTGCAGTCACTTGCCTAACAACATAAGATTAACTTTGCCTAATGAATTTTATCCATTTTCAGAGCTGTAGGATTAAATGTACATGTAGTTGTTTTTTCTATAGTGTAGTTGTTTTTTCTATATTTCTCTGACAATCAAAACCTGTCTTGTTAGTATTCATTAGAATCACCAAGAATAGGCAATTTTAGTCGGTACAAACAAGATAAAAAAATTGCTGAGAAATAAATTGAGATAGATCAGGGCTCAATGTTATAAAAACCCTTCTGAGTTGGGAGTCTCAGTCCATTCTCAAGCATTAATTTGGTCAGATTTTGAGCAGGCTCAAAATCTGACCAATCAGATACATGTACATGAAAATGAACCAAGACTCAAGAAAAAGGTTCCACAACATCAAGATTAATCCACTTCTTTCCTAAAGATCTGATTTTGTAGGATATTGACAGTGATCCATTTTCAAGAAATGAAATATTTACAATATATACAATTAACAACTATTCATAGTTTTCTGTACCTTCCTTCTATAATAATGCATTATTGAGTCTTTTACAAAACGAACCATGATTGTATTTTGTGGCAAAAAATAACTTCAAGCAGATATGTGACAAATGAGGAACAAAACCCTAGCGTCTCAGAAATTTCTTCTGTCCTAAAAACATTATAAGTGTTCAAATGGTTAATGAACATCTGACTATAAAACTGGAATTCCTCCTTTGGTGCCAAATAATTTATGTCTGTAAACTATGCTGTTTGCTAAAGTTTCATACAAGATACTGAAGTGACAAAGTGTTTGCATTCTCAGAGCAACAGATAAACATGCATACTCAAGTACTAAAATCACCATTACCCCACCAACCTATCTTTGAGACAATTCTAAAGAGTGGTCACAACATAGGGTTTGGTGGAGAAATAGACGTTCTTGAAAATGTTTTAACCCTGTCCCTGTTCTATGCTTATTCCAAATTTCAATACCTTCTGAATATTCATGGGCAAAATATTTATAACAAAATATGGAAGGTGGAACATTGCAGCCATTCTAGAAAGGAAAGAAACAGATTTATCAAATTCTATTAGCAAACAGAGTAGACCCTGATCAGACTGCTCCTATAGGAGCCATCTGATCTGGATCTACTGTTTGCAAATTTACGAATCTTATTTCGACCTCTAGATACTGATGAGACTCCCACTTACTCGTCATCTCACCTTGGTCCATAGGTATTCAGATTCATCCATTTGAGAAAGTCTTTGGCGTCGCTCTTAAGCAACCACTGTGGTGAAAAAGTTGTCAAATACAGAGTTGACTTGTACTTGCACATGCCTATCACAAGAATAGCAAAACCCTTACCCTTGATGTGCTGGAACCGAGTATATGACATTTGCAAACAGTGTAGCCCCAGATAAAAGGCTCCTGAGGGAGTCCTTTGATCAGGGTCTGCACTGTTTGTCATAAAAATTATTTTCTTCAGTAATATATTTTGATACAACTTTTTGCTGAATTAATATTCATAGAGGGAGGAGCTAGTTTTAATTATTCAACTGATTATTAAACAACCATTTACTGATTGAGCATGGTGCTTAAAGTGCAGGCGACTGCTTTAATTATGTAAGGCAAAAGTAAAAGAGAAAGCTCCTATGGGAACTTTCTGTATTACCTTTCCCCCGCATTTAAGCTACAACTTGCCTAAAATTATTTTTTAATGGTTGCTTAAGACAAGTTTCAATGCACCGTTTTATATAGTCTTTATACAAGTCCAAAAGTGTACATCAATCTCTGGAAAATATTGTCTAGATACAACCATTTGTTTTGTTTTTCACAGATGAGGTAAACTCACAAGTATACAACCCCTATTTTTTAAACCCTTTACTCTATGAATATTCATAAAAAAAAATGATATGAATATTAATGAGTTGAATTCATATAATGGCATTATAAACACATGCATTTTTTGCCTTGGCTGAAACTTCAGAATCAGATCTATATCATATTGTAAGCAAATCAAGCAGAACCTGATCAAACAACTCCTATAGGGGCTGTCTGATCTAGGTCTACCCCGTTTGCATTTGAAGGCATTGAAAAACGTATATGGAGTAAAGGGTTAATCCTTACCTTGATAAAGACACTTGTTAACACAATGCATGCAGAGTAGACCCAGATCAATGTCTGTTGTTTGCTTATAGAATAAAATGACCAAATATGGCCAATATTCATTTGCTAATATGCCATTCTAAAAAGAAAACTTATCAGTAATCACATAGCCACAATCTCTTTCATGAATATTCATTATGTATTGTAAAGGATTAACCCATTCCCTCATACAAACGTGTTTTCACACATTTGCAAACAGATTGGACCCAGATCTCCAACAGGAGCCGTCTGATCTGAGTCTGCTCTGTTTGCTAGTGGAATTTGAAAGATGTGTCTTTACTTGCTGAAATGGCTAAAATATTCCATATTTCATTACAAATATTTTATCCATGAATATTCAGTAGGTATTGAAATTTGAAATAAACATAGAACAGGGAAAGGGCGAACTGTATCATCTTGGCACTGTATGATAGTCATTTGTCCTTTTCAAGTAATACAATCTGTATCTGTATCTATTTGTTCTCATACTGTCATTCTGTATTACAATTTGCACTACAGGTATTTTGCTATCAATAGATCATAAACTTCTATCACACGGAAGAGCCATAAAAGTGTATACCTGTTCTTTTATTTTCACAGAACCTTCTCTACCAATGTTATCTATTTCAACCTTTCACGCCATCAATATTCATTTTAGAAATTATGACATCATGAATATTAATAAGATTAATTTTAAAACTGCATATCAACACGACATTTTTTACTCAACATAAAGATATATATTATTCATAAGCAAACAGAGCAGACCCAGATCAGACGGCTCCTATAGGAGCCATCTGATCTGGGTTTACTCTGTTTGCAAAGGTGTATTTATGCAGTAAAGGCTCAATATCAAAATAATACTAATCATTACAATTGCTATTCATGGAATGTAAAAACTGTTTCCAAAAAATTATAATAGTTGAATAAAAACCCATCTTAATACCGAACTCTGTTTCGCTTGTTAAGTATGCATGCAGTAACTATTTTAATTTTAAGATCTAAGAGCAAAACTATTCTTGCCAAGTTTTTGTGATAACCTTTGAAAACCTTCTGGATCCATTACAGATGACACCCAACAAACTGTTTTTGGAATACTCAAATCATGCTGTTGAAAAGATAAACAAGAAAATAATGCATTGAAAACTGAAGCAGACAACAATTATAAAATGATTTCTAAACATCAAAGAAGATACAATAGCTTCAAAATATACTATATAAACAAATGACTCAGAAAATACAGATGAGCGATGGCTTTAAACAGAAGGTATTTCATTTATTTTCTTCTTTTTTTCCTGACAAAATGATCACTTTGACAATCACGTCACAATTCACAAGGACAGATATTAACTCACTATATACACGACAATATATATACATATATATATATATATGTATCTGTAATTGTTTTAATCTCTACAATTGTCACTACAATCATCTCCGGATCTTTCGAACAGCTTTCTTGATTTTTCTTTCACCCTGTTGGGGTATACTGGAAGGCTGGGCACTGAAATAAAATATACAATATGCATATATTAAGGTGATATTTCATAACTGCATCATGAACAAGGCAGTCCAAAGGACAGCTATATCCCCCACCGCCGCCACCTAAATTAAGACATTGACCTGGGTTTTAACGTGGTTGACATTCAACCTTCCAGTTGTTAAGAAATAGGACGCGGAAACAAATATAATAGAAACTGAAGGTAAGAACATGACTTTCAAATGTGACCTTGACCTTGAGCCGACATGACTGCCACATGTGTTCTGCACATCATCTCAATTCGGTTAATATTTGACTCAAGTTTTATGAAAATCCTTCAAATGGTTTAGAAGATATGGAGCGGACATGAAATGTAATGGAAATTGAAGATTAAATCACTTGGCCTTCAAATGTGACCTTGACCTTGAGCCGACATGACTGCCACATATGTTCTGCACATTATCTCAACGTGGTTAACCTTTGAGGCAAGTTTCTTGAAAATCCTTCAAGGGGTATAGGAGATAACGAAACTATAATGGAAATTGAAGGTAAGAACACTTGATCTTCAAATGTGACCTTGACCTTGAGCCGACATGACTGGCACATGTGTTCTGCACATCGCCTCAATTTAGCTAACATTTAACTAAACTTTTATGAAAATCCTTCAAAGGGTTTAGAAGATATGGAGCAGACACAAAAATGTAACGGAAATTAAAGGTTAGAACACTTGATCTTCAAACGTGACCTTGACCTTGAGCCAACATGACTGCCGCATGGGTTCTGCACATCGTCTCAATTCATTTAATATTTGACTCAAGTTTTATGAAAATCCTTCAAAGGGTTTAGAAGATATGGAGCAGACATGAAACTGTAATGGCAACTGAAGGTTTAAACACTTGACCTTCAAATGTGACCTTGAACTTGAGCCGACATGACTGCCACATGTGTTCTGCACATCGTCTTAATTTGGTCAATATTTGACTCAAGCTTTATGAAAATCCTTCAAATGGTTTAGAAGATATGGAGCAGACACAAAATGTAATGGAAATTGAAGATTTAATCACTTGGCCTTCAAATGTGACCTTGACCTGACATGACTGTCACATATGTTCTGCACATTGTCTCAACATGGTTTACATTTGAGGCAAGTTTCTTGAAAATCCTTCAAGGGGTATAGGAGATAACGAAGCTATAATGGAAATTGAAGGTAAGAACACTTGATCTTCAAATGTGACCTTGACCTTGAGCCGACATGACTGGCACATGTGTTCTGCACATCGTCTCAATTTAGCTAACATTTAACTAAACTTTTATGAAAATCCTTCAAAGGCTTTAGAAGATATGGAGCGGACACGAAAATGTAACGGAAATTAAAGGTTAGAACACTTGACCTTCAAACGTGACCTTGACCTTGAGCCAACATGACTGCCGCATGGGTTCTGCACATCGTCTCAATTCATTTAATATTTCATTCAAGTTTTATGAAAATCCTTCAAAGGGTTTAGAAGATATGGAGCGGACACGAAACTGTAATGGCAACTGAAGGTTTAAACACTTGACCTTCAAATGTGACCTTGAACTTGAGCCGACATGACTGCCACATGTGTTCTGCACATCGTCTGAATTTGGTTAACATTTGACTTAAGTTTTATGAAAATCCTTCAAAGGGTTTAGAAGATATGGAGCGGACACAAAAATGCATTGGAAATTGAAGGTTAAAACCCTTGACCTTCAAATGTGACCTTGACCTTGAGCCGACATATCTGCCACATATGTTCTGCACATCGTCTCAACTTGGTTAACATTTGAGGCAAGTTTCTTGAAAATCCTTCAAGGGGTATAGGAGATATGGAGCGGACACGAAATTGTTACGGACAGACGGACAGACGGACGGACATACTAACAAATGGGTAGTTGTGTGACTTTTTCCTTTGATCTTTTCTTGTGTGACTAGTCCCACAAGAAAAACTATTTTTGGCTCTAACTTTGGAAAAGAATGATCTGGAAGCTAACCCTAACCCTAACCCTATGTCCCACAACTGGCCAGGTTAATGTCACAAGAAATGGCCAGGTTAATGTCACAAGAGATGGCCAGGTTAATGATTTTACTTGTGGGACTAGTTAGAAAAAGTCACACAACTACCCTTTGGTGAGTGCGGACGGACAGACGGACGGACAGACGAAGGCCATTCCTATAACCCCCCTCCGCTATGCGGTGGGGGATAACAAGAGTTTTTATCATGGCAGAAACTGTTGAATATAATCAAACAGAGCAAACCTTGATTAGATGGCGCCAATAGGAGTCATCTAATCAGGGTCTACTCTTTTTGCGAAGGTGACAAAAGGCACACCATACAAATGTACACAGGGGTCTGAAGTGTGCCTGGACCCCAAAATGGCACACCTGTGTAAAACAAGAGATGTCACAGTCACGTGACAAATGCCCCCAAAAATTGTACCCTGTGACCTTGACCTTTGACCCATGGACCAGGGAGTTGACACATCGTCTTTGTGTGGTGAACATTTGTGCCAGGTTCCTTTGAAATCCATTCACAGATAAACAAGTAATTGTACCCTGTGACCTTGACCTTTGACATATGGACCAGGGAGCTGAACGCGACACATCGTCTTTGTCTGGTGAACATCTGTGCCAAGTTATATTGAAATCCATTGATAGATAAAGATGTTACAGACCGGACACCAAATTTGTGACAAAGTAATTGTACCCTGTGACCTTGACCTTTGACCCATTGACCAAGGAGTTGAAAGCTACACATCATCTTTGTCTGGTGAACATTTGTGCCAAATCATATTGAAATCCATTGATATATAAAGAAGTTACAGACCGGACACAAAAATTGGTGACAAAGTAATTGTACCCTGTGACCTTGACCTTTGACCCATGGACCTGGGAGTTGAACGCGACACACCGTCTCTGCCTGGTGAACATTTGTGTGAAGTTATATTGAAATCCATTGATAGATGAAGAAGTTACAGACCAGACACGAAATTTGTGACAAAGTAATTGTACCCTGTGACCTTGACCTTTGACCCATGGACCAGGGAGTTGAACACGACACATCGACTCTGTGTGTTGAACATTTGTGGCAAGTTATATTGAAATCCATTGATAGATGAAGAAAATACTGACCGGACACGAAATTTGTAACAAAGTAATTGTACCCTGTGACCTTGACCTTTGACCCATGGACCTGGGAGTTGAACGCGACACATCGTCTCTGTCTGGTGAACATTTGTGTGAAGTTATATTGAAATCCATTGATAGATGAGGAAGTTACAGACCGGACACGAAATTTGTGACAAAGTAATTGTACCCTGTGACCTTGACCTTTGACCCATGGACCAGGGAGTTGAACGCGACACATCGTCTCTGTCTGGTTAACATTTGTGGCAAGTTATATTGAAATCCATTGATTGATGAAGAAGTTACAGACCGGACACGAATTTGGGACGGACGGAAGGACGGACGGACAGACGGAAGGACGGACAGACGGAAGGACGGACAATGCGACTACTATATGCCCACCGATGGGGGCATAAAAATCCATTCTGGGTCGAAGTCATTGATTACATATATATACATAAGAAAAGGGGTGGAACTCCGCTCGCCATATCCACGGTCTCATTTTGACATGCCTCAAACAAACCCCGATTTTATCGTCAATAATTGACCTAGCAAGCAAAGCTATGTACCAATCAATAGCAATTACATTTTTCTTTCCAATAATGTATTGGTTTCCATGACACAAAGCTCCGATTTAGATGCAGAACTTATCAAAGTCGAAAAATTGACCGAAAAACGCTACTAGAACATGATGTTGCAACCGGCTATTTACATTGGATACAAGTGCAAAATGCGACTGACACGCGATATGCATGCGAAAAAAACATGTGAAACAATTCTATGATGTGTTTGGGAACACCTACCGTCAAGATTTGATTACCAAAATCTATCCAAGTTCTCAACTATTTGTTTTTCTCCCCGACATGTATGCTCCGGCGGCAGCCATGTTTGGAAAAGGGTGATAGTGAACATATTCTAAATACAGACCTCTGATTTCAGAAGCCAGCGCCAATCGTCAAATCAGAGGCTGTATTTTCAAAACTGTTCACTACCACCCTTTTCAAAATACGGTTGCCACCGGAGCATACATATTAATGAAGCCAGAGTTATGGACCTTGTGTATGACACTTCCTCTCGTCATGATCTTTTCATATATGAAGTTTCAATCCAATAGCATGAGCCAGATAGGAGTTATCGTCCGGACAAAAAAGTGTGCATTTTTTTACAAGGGGCAATAACTCCTATATTAGTGAAGCCAGAGTTATGGACCTTGTGCATGACACTTCCTCTGATTATGGTCTTTCCATATATGAAGTTTCAATCAACTGGTATCAGGCATATTGAAGTTATCGTCCGGACAAAAAAGTGTGATTTTTTTTTACAAGGGGCAATAACTCCTATATTAGTGAAGCCAGAGTTATGGACCTTGTGCATGACACTTCCTCTCATTATGCTCTTTCCATATATAAAGTTTCAATCAACTGGCATCAGGCATATTGAAGTTATCGTCCGGACAAAAAGTGTGACGGACAGACGGACGGACAGACAGACAGACAGCTCTCACGAAAACAATATGTCTCCCCCATATAAATATGGGGGGAGACATAATAAACATTATTCAACCCTTTCCCTCTTATAAAAGCTTTTTCACGCATCGGAGCAAGATCAGATGGCTTTTGCAGGAGTACTGTGGTCTGATCAACGTCTGCTCTATGCTTAGGGCTGTTCCAGGAAAAAAGGCCTTGGGGGGGTAGGAACGTCGATGAATTAAAATTTTGATGGTGGGGGATGATAAGGAGTTAAATTTGTGTTGGTGGGGGCGATTTTTTCAATTGTAATTGTGTTGTATTGGGGGTTATTACATATTTCAATTTGGGGGGGGGAGGGCCCCATTAAATACGGTAATTCAATCAGTATTCTGACAGAAACTTTGGGCACAAGATACAACGAAGTATCATGCAGATTCACTTATACATTCAGGACCTACCAGACATTCATTTGGTCTGACAGAATTGTATACAGACAATGAAGGAAAGTAAAATAAAACAGTCGAGCAGGAAATGCCACACAAAAATAAAACAGCCCGGCTAAAGCACAATACTAAACCCTTGTGTACACACAGTGGGTTATCCAGAGATTAGATCGGCGAATTTTTTAAAGACGTAGGGGCACTGATTTTGAAAACGTTTCATCGATTCTATATCTAAATGAGACTGTCTGATCAAGATTAGTGTATTTTAATTAGATTTAAATGTAAAGGAGACTATTTCCACTGCATTTCTGACAAATGGTATCAGTTGTCTCATTGACAGAAAATTCTTCCATATCTTGCACACAGCCAAAATTTTGGTCCTGCTGAGGCTCCTGGAGTTTTGGAAACACTGGAACTTTACAATAAATAATTTTTGCCATCGAATAACAGAATAACAATATATGCTGTCAATATGATTTGCATGCAGAAAACAATTTAGTTGCAACTGCTATATGCATAAAACAGCATATTCATATTTATAGTAAAACTTGTCAAAGTTTGAGGGGTAAAAAAACACTAGAAAGTACTATTAAACCAGAAATTTCAGTTTTCTTGGTGGTGGGTGGCAAGGTAAATATAAATCTAGTGACTGTGGGTATCTGACTTATTTTAATTCTCTCGTTTAGGGGGGTAAAAAAATTAAAATTGTGTTGGTGGTACCCCTATTTTTGGCCGGCGTTCCTACCCCCCAGGCCTTTTTTCCTGAACAGCCCTTATGAAATCTGAATAGATCAAGACTACAGTTCTTACAAAAATTAATAAGCAAATTCGCTGAATTGATATCTCCCACCAAACAAGTGCAAGCCTCAGTATTTAACCCATTCCCTCATATCGACGCCTTTTGACGCCCCTGTAAAAGTCATTTTATGAAACCATTGTGATAAATGGAGCATTTGCAAATGCTCTATTTGTCACTATGGTTTCGAAACTACACATTTCTAAAATTTCTCTTTTTGCTAGAAAATGCTCCCATTCCGTAGATTTATCCGAAGAGGTTGGATCTAAAAATAGCCTCTGAGGTAATGGGTTAACCAAGTTATTGACCAGAGGGACAAAAAGCCATATCTCTGGTGTTCCAGCGTCAATGTGAATGATACTTGCAGGGCCACATTTCCTCATCGTACTTAATATATACACAAAATTGTCATAGAAAAAACCTTTTCTTAGACATGATTCCGGATGGACAAAATGGTTAGTTTTTGGAGAGAAAAAAAGGACCAAGACCATGTTCCAACGTCGATCTAAATGACACTTGCATTGCCACATTTCCTTATGCTACTAAACATTTAACATAGCTTCATAGAAAAACTTTTACTAACAAAAGGCCCTAACTCTGGTGTTTCAAGGTCAATGTGAATGATATTTGCAGGGATTCATTTCCTTCTGCTACTTAACATTAACATGTCATAAAGTCTCATGGAAAAAACTTCCATGGCTCCAAACAGGCAAAAAGGTTGTTTTGACAAATAAAGGGCCACAACTCTGGTGTTCAATGTGACTGACACTTGCAGGCTTACATTCGTTTTTTGTACTAAACATTTACAGTTTGAAAGAAAAATTCCAAACCATTACTGAAATATGACTCTGGGACGTACAGACATCACCAAACTAAATCCCCCGGCCTTCGGCATGGGATAAAAACTCGTGTTTATGTGCCATTATAAAAATGCAGCTATGAACCCTTTCCCTGTTCTATGTTTATTACAAATTTCAATATTTATTCAAAATACAGTAAAACCTCTCTATAACGACCACTAAATGGTGTTCATTATTTGGTATTTTGGGCAGGTGGTTGCTTAAAGCAAGGTGAAAGTAAAACAGAACGCTCCTATAGAAGCGTTCTGCTCCTATAGAAGCGTTCTGTTTTACTTTCACCTTGCTTTAACATCCACCTGCCTTTAACACAAATTACTTGATGTAATTCAGTGGTAGTTATAGAGAGGTTTTACTGTAGTTACACATTTATATGAGTGAAGGTTTAACTATTCATGTCATTATTTCTTACATGAATATTCAACAGGGAAGGGTTAAATCTAATATATCTTTTCAAACCTACTAAAACTATTACATATTTGCTTTCAATTATTTTCTTAACAACAAAAAAAAACATTTTGGTAAGGAAAGTGGCAGGAAGTCTGCTTTATAACTTTATCTAGTGAATAATATGCTATATAACCTGGAAAAAGGAAAACAGTTTTCTTACCTGAAGGACATTGCTCCTGGTGCTGCAGTGGCTCCGAAATTGAAGTTGGGCTGTGCATTGAAGTTGAATCCTGTATTGGTCTGGGGCGTTTCTGCAGGCTGTGGACATATAAGAACAGTTTTTAGCAGACATCTCTGCAGAAATAGCATCACTTGCAACTTAAATATCTGCAAGTTCAGCACCAATATTAAACAGCTTTAGTGAGCAAGATCCCATACCCCCATCGCCACATTGTCAGAAAAAAAGTGGCTCCCCATGACAGAATGCTGTGAAAATCAAACTCATCAAAGTTTATTCATGACAATTCTGACAGCAAATTTGAGAAAAATTGGTCAAGAAATGAAAGTGCTAGATGAGCAATGTATTAGGATATACGGACGGACGGACTGACAGAAGGGTAAAAAACCATAGTCCCCATTGCGTGGGGTATAATAGATACGGTCAAACCTGTTTTTAGAGACATAGTTTGGGAGAAAGCCAAAAGTGTCGTATCTCACAGGGTGTCTTTGAATTCAGGTTGAAAATTTCATGGGCCAAAACCAACCGCTCCAGGGTCTATGTCGTTTTGATCAACATCCTTCGCGAAAACTGATGACATTTCAAATTTATATCTAGGTATTACTTATTTATGGTTTGAAATGGAATAAACTATTTTATAATGTTACTTCTTTAGTGTCCTTATCATTAAATCTATTAATAAGAAGTAAGTTTGTGCACAAAACAAATTCATGAAAATCAAAAGGCCTCGTAGTTTTTCGAAGCGTTTCGGCCCATTGCCACAACGAGGCCAAGCACACCTGTCTTTGACAGGGAAGCAGAGGCACATTTCTATATGTCTGTATCTTAATTATGAGAATACAATTTATGTTATAATGAAATAAACCTTTTGAAGTGGTGTGGTTAACTTCTTGTCAAGTTATGAAACAAAATTGGCAACTAAATCACTAGAATAGCCAATTACGACATTATGACCGATTTCCGGTATAAATAAATGGATGATTAAAGCGCAGTTCATTATCAAAATTTTATGGTTGAGTAGTTAGCTATAAAAACACTAACAGTAGTGAGACTAACAGACCAACTGGACCAGATAATCCCTTATCACCTTGGGCATTAATCCTTTGACACGTTAATGAGGGCAATTAGGTACAAACACAATGATACAGTGAAAGATCATTGTCGCTAAAAACAATGTCGTTTGCCGAGTTGGGAGTACAAATTTAGTGTCGTATGTCACATCTGCCAGTGTGTCGCTATATACAGTTGAAATATAGAGGAAAATATATCGGGAGGAAGGAAATACTGACGCATCTGACAGGATGTCTCTAAAAACAGTGTGTCGCTAGGACAGGTTTGACTGTACTATGAACCATCTCTAAATGACCACTAAAACTAGAACTGTAAGCCAAAGGCTAACGAATACCCCCCCACCTGTCTGCTTGTCAGAACACCTATCATCAATCTGAACATATGTACATACAGAAACGTGAAGAGATTTAAAAACAATACATGCCCCAACCCAATTTATGTAATAAAAATGAAGAATAATTCTTAGAAATAAGACCCTTTCATGAGGTTTTTGTCAAATCCAAAGTTCTAAAGCTAGGTACCTTTTCAGAAAAACATTAAGTTCAAGGACCATAACTCTGACAAAAATTATTCAACCAGACCGATATTTGAACTTAAGCTGTACCTCATCTAGATTTATTTTTATGTCAAATATGAAGTTAATATCTGCAACCACTTCCAAAGAAAGACCGGAAAACTGAAAATTTGACAAAAAATTAAAGTTCAAGGGCCATAACTCTGGCAAAAATTATTCAACCAGACTGAGATTGGGAATTAAGCTGTAAATCATGTAGAGTTAGCTTTATGCCAAATATAAAGTTAATATCTGCAACCACATCCAAGAAAAGTCCGGAAAACTGAAAATTTGACAAAAAATTAAAGTTCAAGGGCCATAACTCTGGCAAAAATTATTCAACCAGACTGAGATTGGGAGTTAAGCTGTAAATCATGTAGAGTTAGCTTTATGCCAAATATAAAGTTAATATCTGCAACCACTTCCAAGAAAAGCCCGGAAAATCCCAAATTTGAAGAAAAAAATTAAAGTACAAGGGCAATAACTCTGGAAATAATTATTCAACCGGACTGAGATTGTAACATAAGCTGTAACTTATACAAATTTAGCTTTGTACTAAATATAGAGTTGATATCTGGAGTCACTTCCATAAAAAGTCCAGAAAACCGGAAAACATTGGTACGGGACTAAAAAGGGGAGATAACTCCTGAAGTAGTGGTCCGATCATAACGGAAATATGCGGTGCACAGGTTTATATGGTCATATGGCTATATATGAACTTTCAACAAAATTGAAGCAAAACTGTAGAAGAAGAAGGCCGGACAAAATTGTGTCCACGGACGGACAGACGGACATGCTAACGGATGGGTAGTTGTGTGACTTTTTCCTTTGATCTTTTCTTGTGCGACTAGTCCCACAAGAAAAATAATTTTGGCTCTAACTTTGGAAAAGAATGATCTGGAAGCTAACCCTAACCCTAACCCTATGTCCCACAACTGGCCAGGTTAATGTCACAAGAAATGGCCAGGTTAATGTCACAAGAGATGGCCAGGTTAATGATTTTACTTGTGGGACTAGTTAGAAAAAGTCACACAACTACCCTTTGGTGAGTGCGGACGGACGGACAGACGGACGGACAGACGGACAACCTGATTCCAGTATACCCCCCCCAAACTTCGTTGTGGGGGGTATAATGAAGTCTTATTGGTGGTCTTTAGGCCCCTTGTTTGTAATATTCACAAGGTCATCACATTAACCCTTTCCCTGTTGAATATTTAGGTACCAAATATGAAAATGACTGATTTTTTTATAAACGCATGTGTATGACCGATTTTTTGGCTTTGGTAGAAATTGTGGTCAGATCTATACTAATTTCATAAGAAAACAGAGCAGACCCTGATCAGAGGGCTCCAACTAAAACCATCTGACCTGGGTCTACTCTGTTTGCAAAGACGTGAAACAGCTTATACATAAAAGGAAATGGTTTACTCTTCCAACACCAAAGTTATAGAAAGCGACTGATTGGCAGGGCTTGTTGCAATGGGTAATTCTGTGAGTACCTAAATGTAAAGTTTGGATTCAGAATACAAGCTGTCAGAGTAACTGTCCCTTATCAGGATCCAAGCTGTTTGACACATCACTAAGTAAATGTTCAGTAGGGAGGTAACAAGGACACAAAGGAAGAGAAACCGACTCCCTTCTTGCGTTCCTCTTCCCCAAAGATTGTATAAATGTTTAAGTAGTCAGTAATCAAAATTATGTAAAAGTAAAAAAGATTGTTTTCATTTTCATCCTTGATTATAAATAGGTCAATTTACCTTTGCTCCAAACTGAAACACGGCGTTGGTCTGAGCTGGAGCTGTTGAAGTGCTGTTATTGTTATCCGTCTTGTTGAAGTTAAACCCTAAATCAAATAAAACAAATGCCTGAATACAAATATGCCAAAGGTGAAATCAGATCAATCAGTTTCACTAAAGTGACGGTACTTTAACCCTTTCCTACATAAATGTGCCTTTCTACGCCTCTGTAAAAGTCACTTTTTGAAACCATTGTGATAAATATTGCATTTGCTCCTAAGAAATAAAATGCTCTATTTATCACAATGGTTTCAGAACTACAAGATTCTAAAAATTTTCCTTTTCTCTAGTTAATGCTCCTTTTCGGTAGATTTATTCAATGAGGTTGGCTCTAAAATAGCCTATAAGGGAATGGGTTAAGTGACAGTACTTTAATCCTTTACCTGATGCATTACAAAGTATATAATCAGATCACACAGTTTTGTAAGATCTGATTCAACAATTTTTGCCAGAATAAAAATTCCCTAGTTCATAATGTCACACATTCGAAATCCAGATAAGATGCTTAGAAATTAATATTTTTTTTTGCAGTAAACAGGTTTTGAGAAAGATTAGTGTTCAAAGAAATATTTAGACATGCTAGTTTATTATATCTATTGTTTTCATTCAGTTAAATGGAATGGCTCAGTCCAAATTAGAATTTTGTTGTTTGAAACCATTGTGATAAATAGAGCATTTGCTCCATTTATCACAATGGTTTCAACAGGTGACTTTTGCAAAGGAGTCAATATGAGGGTAATGGGTTAACAATGTATTTACTTCTTATGCATAAAACCTCTTTAACCCTTTACTCCATAGACAATTAGATATACCTTTTAATGCCTTTACAATCAGAAAAGACCCAGATCAGATCCCTTTGTCATAAAGCCATCATAATAATTCAACTAACATTCACAGTAATTATTTCTTACATGAATATTCATGAGGTAAAGGCTTGGTTTGGTTTTTATTGGATTTTACATCGTTTTAACAGTATTTCAGTCATATCACAACGTCCAGTTAATTACAGGTGGAGGAAAACCCCAGAGGTTCTACTGTGCACGGAACAAATAACACTGTTTTGTGCACAGAAGAACATCCAGGTAGAACCACCACCTGCAAGCGAGCTGGATAGGCTGGATAGTGGTAGGTCGACCTGGATGTTCATGAGGTAAAGGATGTAAAGGGTTAAATAAACAAACATGTGACACTATAAAAGAATTAACAGTAAAATCTTGATAGTTTAGAAGATTCAGTAATGAAGAAATGAGAACTTTTTTGGCAGGTGTATGCTTAATGCAGGGTGAAAGTCATGCAGGAAGCTCCATCTGTCTTAAAGATCAATAATGATAGCTGTTTTCGTGTTCAAACTAACTATCGGGGCTTTACTGTACTTTATACAGACCTATAGGTAAGAAGAGTATTCATCCTTTCCTTGTTGAATATTTGTGTAAGAAAAACTGACATGAAAATTTATTGGCTGAATTTTCATAATAGCCTATCATATGTACACAGGATTATTATGGTATTGCTAAAAACTGTACTCAGATCTATTACAATTTCATAAGCAAACAGAGTAGAACCTGATCAGACAGCTCCTATGAGCTGTCTTATCTGGGCCGATTCCGTTTCAAAATGCGTGAAAAGGAGTTTATATGAAGGAAAAGACTGTAGAAAAAAACAATTTTGCATATATCTCTGCTAAATTCTAACTTACTTGACCTCATAATTGTCTCAGAAAAAGTGATTTTAATTAGAAAATGACAGAGAAATATGAGATTAGATAAATCAATATGCCTCTTATATAAAGCTGTGTTTATACCTGATATGAAGACAGAAGCAGAGGGGACAGGAGAGAAGAAAGAGCAGGCACATCAGCAGTAAGACAGCATGCAACACTTTGTTCAATAGCATAAGTATCTGAAAGTAAATCACTACTCAATCCTTTAAAACTCATGGAAACGCCATGATAATTGGCTGAGCAATATTTCCCACAAGATTCAAACGTTCTAAGAATTATATTGGATTTGTTGGCATTCCATACATATGGCGTTGGTCTAGCATTCCATGATTTATTTCCTTTCTTTTTCAAACGATTCCAGGCAAACAAACCAGATCTTTCAATATCAGCTTCCTTAGGTTTCCCTAATGACACAGAAGTATTCTCTTCAGTATCGTCCATCTTCTCATTGCTAAGCTGAGCTTTACTGAGACTTGTGGTTGACGAAAATGATTTGAAACTGTGATTACTATCTGAGGATCTTGATGAACTGTCTAATGAGGAAGAGGAATCACATGATGTTGTACTTGATGAAGACGAACAATCTGTTGATGAAGAACTCTCGCTACAAGATGGTGATACTGATTTCAAAGAGCAGTATTTTCCAGAAAATGTAGACATTTTATCTGAAGACCCTTTAAAAACAAATATCTGGCTTGCTTTGCTCTCTGAAATTAATGGCTTTATGGTATTTTCAGCTTTTCCAGAATTCCCAGTAAACACAAAGACATTGGAGGATGTGCTTCCTTTTGTTACATGGTCTCCATTAGGTTTCAAGTTGGGGAAAGTGGTGTCCACACTTTCCTTTGCATCATCAAGAAGCTTTGAAACTTGTTTGCTTTTCAAGGTATTTGATTCACCTGCAAATGCACTGGTGAAGCAGCTCTGCTGAAAACCTGATGTTGAAGGTTTTTCAACTTTTGTAAACCATGGTACAGGAGAGTCCTGTCTTTTCCCAACGAAGCGGAAAACTTTTGAAAAACTTTTCTCTTCAATCTTAGGCTTATTTCTCAATAAATAATTAGACTTATCTGCTTTGTCACTTAGCTTGCCAAAAGGTTCAACATTAGTAGATGAACAAGCAAATGTAACTGTTTTCTCCGGCATTTTTGGTTTCTCGACGGTGTCACTCTTCATACTTTCCAAATTGGTGAAATCTTTTGTTCCACCAAATATGCTCGATTTTGACAATTCACTTGCAGGCAAGTTTGATGCTGAATCACAGTCAAAAACTGGCTGATTAGCAACCCTAGTGGAGCTAAATGCTGAAACCATCTCATCTGTCTGTACTGTAAGAGATGATGGTAGCTGTTTGTTTTTCACAGAGGAATCAGTCAGTATGTTTCCATTCTCATTTATAGGCTGGGAAAACATGAATTTCTTGTTACCAATACCTATTGCAGATGTGTTGATTTCACTTAAACTCTGCATTTCAATATCATCTGAAAGGACAAAAGCATCTTCCTGGGATACCCCTTCTTGACAGCTGGCTGTTGTAGAATGAGCAACTGCACTATTCGCTAAAACTGGAAGTGAGATTTTGGAGCTAATTGGTGGACTGAACTTGAAACAAGTTGAAAACACTTGATTACTGGAAACTGAATCACTGGATGGATGGAGAACACCACCACTAAGTAATGAATTGTTGGCAACGTTTTTCTTTTCAGTATTGAGAACTGACGAAATAGGTTTAAACTGGATGCCAGCATTTAAAACAAATCCAGCATTAGTCAAAACCTGTCTGTTACTAGTTCCATCCTGTGAAGTTTTTGTTGGCAATTTCATGTTGGAAAACTGACATGTAGCTTTGTTTGTTGTGTCTTTTAAATGTTTTGATCCTCCAAATGAGAACACACTTGAAGTCGGTTGGTTCTGAGTTTTCCCAAAGAAACTGGAAGCATTATTAACATCTGAAACTTTAACATCTGATTTTTTTCCAAACACAAAAACATGGTTTTGTTGACGATTTCCATTGTCTGTATCCACATGATCCATTTTCTGAGTAACGCTTGTCCCATACACTGTATCTACTTCCATCTTAGCTGCTGCAGTCACTGGCTGACTTGTTACAAACTTAGAGTAAGTAGATCTGCTTTGATAAAATGGTCCAAATACATTGTTTACTTTTAATGGCTGGCTACTGGAACTTTTTGTCAAACTCAAACTAGGTGATACAGTTGTTGGGTGTGATTTTCCCCGACAGGTAACACCTACAAGGTCTTTGCTGCTAAAAAGACTTTGGACTGACTGTGCACAAGTAGAAGTTGGCTCAAAAGTAGACCTGGGCAAGTGGGATAAAATATTTGCTGGAAGGCCTTGTCCATAGTTCCAAGTACATGATACAGATCTAGGTGTTGATACGGTAGAGTCACAAAGAGAAACAGGTCCAATAAACGAATGGATGTTTTCCAGGTTGGTAGATGTGACAGAGGTCATTACATTATTGAAAGTTACAGATACAGTGGTTGGAGTGGTACAAGTTAAAGCATAGCTTTGTGATACTTCAGTAGGTGGGTGCTCAGTCCCAGGGATATTGATATCATGTGCATTTGCTCTTGAAGACTCTGAACTGAATTTCAAATTGACTTGTTCTGGCTGGGCACTTAACAATACTTTATTAACTAAACAAGTACTGCTTGCTTGTTTTTGTTGTACTTCATCTGTCCTGCTACTGCTCATTTCATTAAGAGTTCCATCAGATGGTATCCTTAGCAAGCAAACACATTTGCCTGTCGTACTGTACAACCGATCCCATGAAAACTTTCCATCCTTTAAAGAATTGCTCAGTTCAGTATCACTTGTCTGTGTGGACAGCTCAGAAATTGTTTGCATAGCAGCATCCTTACTAGTTATCTCCACTGTGCTGTGATCATATCCTTCTGCGGGTTTATAAACTTCTTTAAGTATGAATTCAGTCTGGCAAGACACATTTTCCATCCTAACCTCAACAGTCTTTGTGGGTGAAGGGACTTCAACAGATGCTGGTGCAGGTTCTTCATTCTTTACTTCTTTGGATTTCAAATTAGTTAATAAATCCTTGTCATCTAATTCAAGAACTTCATCAAGTTCTGGAACAGATGCAGTTGTGGAAGAAATCTTGTTCTTAACAATAAATTCAGTAAAACATGGCAAACTTTTCTTCCTGACATTTTCTTCTGGAAAGCTTGATTCATTTCTGCTGTTCTCAGAACTATTTCCACTACAGGAAAAATCTGACCTTTCTGATTCCAAACAGAAGTTCTCAACAGACTTTGTACCTTCAATATGTTGAGCTAAGCTACTAGGTTTTTGTTCAATAGCTATACTTACAGAGTTTCCATCTTTAAGCTTTGCTGAATCAGTATCTGTTACAGGGGAGGCTTGATTGAAACTGCAAATATTACTTCTTTTACTGTCAAAATCCTCTCTCATTTCAGAACATGACACAAAATCTTCCACTTCCTTTTCCGAATATGGCACATTGATAAATGTCATCACTGCTGATGGATTTCCAAAGCTGTGAGGATGCAAAGTTTGTAAAGCAGAAGAAACAGATGTAGGAAGAAAGGGAGAAAGAGCAGGTGAGAGTTTGTGTGGACTGTGCAGTCCAGGTTTACCTCCAAAGCCTGGTGCAGCTGAGCTTGTATTTGTAGCTCCAAATGCAGGAGGTGTGGCTCCAAATGCTGGTGTTGTGGATGGAGCATTGCCTCCGAATGTAGAGTTGTTAACAGCCCCAAAGGATGAAGAGGTAGAACCAAAGCCACTAAAGGCTTGGGTAGTTCCTGAAGAGGCCTGCTGAGTTGGTTGGGCTCCAAAGACGAACAGTGAGGCGCTTGTAGTAGCAGCAGCAGAGCTTTCCGTAGTCTTCTGACCAGTAAAGTTATATGTTGATCCAAACACAGGCGCTGCATTACCAGACTAAAAAGAGGGTGAAGAAAATTTGAAATTACTCTGATTATTAATATTTAATCCATGCCATAGGACATGAATACCCACAAACTTAGCCATTTTCACTTCATAGTCGCTGTGTGTAGCTATGTCTTGTGACAATGTGGACAATGTGTTATAACTTCTCAAAAGTGATCACATTCCTTTCTTTATGCAAATATAGCACGTTATCTGGATCCAAGCTGTTTGCTGAATGCTGATGCCAGCCAGGTTACACGTAGCAAGATAACTTTGGTTAACCCATTCCCTCATAGGCTATTTTCAGATCCAACCACTTTGAATTAATCTACCGAAAAGGAACATTAACTAAAGAAAAGGAATTTTTTTTAGAATTTTGTAGTTTGAAAGCATTGTGTTAAATAGAGCATTTGCTCTTATAGGAGCAAATGCTCTATTTATCACAATGGTTTCAACAGGTGATTTTTAGAGGCGTAGAAAGGCAATACTATGGAGGAAAGGGTTAAGCTAGAATTATTTTTAACCACTAGTAACAATCTATAAGCATCATTTACCATTAAACAATGTCACTATCTTTTCTTTTACACTAAAAGGAAATTTTAATTTTTAGAGCAAGATAGTTATTTCAGATCATGAAGGTGACATAAAAGGTTGAGATCTTGATCAGGAAGGAATATTTACTGTAAAATTGCACATCTGCTGTCATATAATAAACAGATTTATACATCTTCCAATGATTTTATGGCATTCACTTACTTGTGCAGTGGAACTGGCTGCTCCAAACACAGGAGTAGGCATGGCACTAGGTTTACTGGCTGTAAAATTGAAAGCTGATGATGCCGATGTGTTTGACTGTCCGAATGCAAACGGCGTCACACTGGTGGTACTAGCAGCCGTGACTGAAGCAAAAAGTCATTTCACATTGACATTTAAGGCAGAGATCCACCTAAGAGGTGTATTCAAGATATTCATTAAAAACTGTTGTACAAAAGATCTGGATAGAACAATGTTTGACCTTTTTTACTCTTTGCTCAAGAGATCCCTCTTCTCACCTTTGCAAACAGAGTAGGAGCCGTCTGATTAGACTCTGTTCTGTTTGTTATGAAACAACACAAATCTATTTCTACAATTTTCTGTCCTGGTAAACATTTGGCGAAAGTGATGGTGAAAAGAAAAATAAGTCAGGGAGGCCCTGAATAGGATTATACAAAACACTATTTCTTAGGTTTTACATGTGCTTTGTGGATGGGGAATTAAACCAAATTCAGCCTCATAAATGCCATTAAACAAACGCCTGGAAATGAATGTAGCTTGCTAAAGATTAACAAAGAGCATTCTTGCCTGATGCTGGGTTACTGTTTGCAGCTCCAAACTGGAATGGTGTTGCATTGCTGGACACTGGAGTAGCCCCGAACGTAACCAGTGACTTCTTGGCTTGCGTGGCACTGGAATCTACAACATCAAACATGCATCTTTAAATTTTTTTATAATTCTACATGCAATTTGTGGAATCAAAACTCTTAATCAGCTGAATAATTAAAACTGGCTCCTCCTTTTCTGAATATTTATCAAACCATGGGTTAAAAGATAATTTGAGAGTAACTTGTCCTGCAGAATTAGCTCCGAAAACCTACACATCCTACAGTCTTTGATATGCTTATAGCCATGACAAAGCTGTGGAATACAAATAAACAGAGCAGACCTTGGGTCTACTCTGTTTGCAAAGATAAATAATTTGTGGATTGAATTGTTAAATGCATGACAGCAGACCTGTACAAACTCTGGAATAGAATTTACAGTAACATTTAGTCATTTACTTACCTTCATCTCTGTCTCTCTTGAGGCTTGTGCCACTAGTTTTGTTGTTGCTTCCTTCTTGGGAACCTGTTGGCTTTTGAGCAAAGTTGAATCCACCAAATGTGGCTGGTTGTGAGGTATTTGCAGCCGTGGAACCAAAGTTAAATCCTCCAAAAGCTGGTTTACTGTCTGTGGGAGCAGAAGAGCTCCCTTTTACTGTGTTACTTTGAGTTAACTTTGTTGCAGTAAAAGTAAATCCCCCTGGGGGATTTGGAGTCACTGAACTAGTTTGCACTTTTGAGGTTGTGTTATTTTCAGATTTACTTGTAGCACTAAAATTAAATCCTCCTAAATTTTGTGTTCCTCCAAGACTAGATGGCTGGGATATGGAGTCACTTGGTTTAGCACTTACAACAGAGTCTGAAGGTTTAAAAGTAAATCCACCGGGAACAGAAGTGGTTGTTGTCAATGGGTCAGTAGTTTTTTCTGATTGACCAAATGAAAAGCCACCTGGAACAGAGCCTGTTGAAGACATGATTGTCTTACTTTCAGAGTTAGTTTGACCAAAAGAAAATCCACCACCTGGGGTTGAATTTGAGGAAACTAATGATTTATTTTCACTAGAAATACTGCTTGATGATGTAGAGGAAACTGGTGTTGGGACACCAAAGCTAAACCCACCTACAGCTGCAACCTTACTAGCCTCGGCATTTGTCTGTTTTTCACTAGTGGCTGAACTAACACCAAACTTGAAACCACCTGTGGATGACGGGACATTTGATTCACTTGATTCTCCAAATTTTATTCCTGACCCAGAACTACTAGCACTGCTGTCAAACTTAAATCCCCCAACTGATGATGCTGTTGACTTCTCTGAATTTACAGCGCCAAATTTAAAGCCTCCTTTATCAGAGTCCGTTTTCTCTCCCACAAACTGAAAACCTCCCCCACTTGCAATCACAATGTTGGAAGGCTTGTCATCATCTGTTGTACCCAAGATGCTGTTCTGTGATTTTGTGAAGGTTTTCACACAACTTGGAACTGTAAGCATTAACAATACAAATCAGCCATGTTTTCTACATTTAATATACAGGCAAAATCCAATCCTTTACTTTAATATTCATGCAAGACTCAGTCCATTAGGAATGTTAATTTAATTATTGTTATCAAAATTATAAAATGTAACATATATGCAAACAGCAGAGTTGCCAGCACTCTGGGTGAATAAAATTCCCTGACTTTCCCCTGACCAATTCCTATTTTTCACTGATCAAAACCGCCAAACATTTAAACGGCCTCCTGACCTCCCCTAGCCGCCCAATCCTCC
The DNA here is from genome assembly GCA_963576725.1 of Azorinus chamasolen. Lineage (NCBI taxonomy): Eukaryota > Metazoa > Mollusca > Bivalvia > Cardiida > Solecurtidae > Azorinus > Azorinus chamasolen. The sequence goes on along the minus strand of OY755243.1, from coordinate 59,285,741 downwards.
CATTATTTTTTTCCCAAATGTTTTGTATTTATTTTCCAATATATTAAACATAAACATCAAACACAATGTTAAAAACATGGATTTCTTTCACATGTATGACTGACTGGTGGTCAAAGTCAATGAAACATAATTGTGACTATTGGTCAGTGAAACCTAATTATTAAGAGATACATATCAGAAACATTTTTGCAAGACATGTAACTATCAAAAACATCTTTTGAAGTACACGTTCCTCATGGCAAAAACAATAAAGTATCGTTAATAACAAGACCATTGGAACCCTGCTAGTATTAGCAAAATATCATTCTCAAAAATCCAAGATCTATTATTATACACTTTCCTAGAGGCAACAACAATAAAACGCCATGACTAATAGCAAGCAAGATCATTGGAATCATATTGACAAAGCATCACCCTCAAAAGCTAAGATCTCTTAAGAGAAATGGGGGATTTAAACAAATTAAATGCATGTTGCAGTATTATATCATTCAACTTTGTTTTTAATTACTTTTCAATGCTTGAAGACTGCCATAGCCCATAACCACAAAAGTTTAAAATGATTAAACTTCTTCGAGCTTTGAAATCATTTTCCATGATTTTTCCCGGACTTTCCAGGTTTTTCATTTTTCACTGACCAAATTTTAACACTCCCTGACCTTGAAAAAGAAACCAATTTCCCTGACTTTTCAAGACCGCTGGAAACCCTGAACAGACCATGATCATACAGCTCCTTTAAGGGATGTGGGATCTAGGTCTATTCTTTAACCATTTACCTCATGGGGGGACAAGCAAAAGTTCACGGAAATTCATAAAGTAAGGGGAGATAATTCTAGAGTTTCTGGGGCAATCTTGCTAGTTAGTGAACTTGACTGAGACATTATGGTAATATAAATGCTGACAAAATTTGAAAAGGATTGGATTGCATTTGTTTGACTTAGAGAGTGGACAAGCAAAAGTTCACGTCCGAGCCCCAGAAACTCCGGAAAGGGGATATTCATTTAAGAAATAAAACATAATTAATATCAATGAGTTCAAATACCTGCCATGACACATAAATAAGATTTTTCCCCTGGTATAAACTGCAGAATCAGATCTATTAAATTTCATAAGCAAACAGAGTATACTCTGATCAGACAGCTCCTGACACGGGGCCATCTGATCCCGGCCTTCCATGTTTGCTAAGGCAGTAAAAGGTGTATGTACTGAGTAAAGTATTAAATTGAATTGAACAATTCTAGATAAGCATCATAAACATGATTTTGGTTACATGTCTCACCTGTCTGACTTCTGGGTGGCCCAGGCCTTGCATAACTACAAGCAACACATTTCACACTTGACTCCTTATTTACAACAAGACATGTGTCACACGTCCAGTCACCTGGCGGATGCTTGAAAGCCTTCTGGGGCTTTGGGGTTTGGCAAGCAGCACAGGTTGTCAATTCTGGCGTATTTCTCACCAAACACACTTCACACTCCCACTGTCCAGTAGCAGGCTTGAACTTGGTGGCCAAATCACTCTGTCCACTAGTGTTTGATTTTGTCAAACTTCCACCAGGCTTGGCTGCTTGACAAGCAACACACTTCCCAACATCCTGTTTGTTTTGCAGCAAACATACACTACAAGTCCAGCCCTGTGATTTGAATACACTGCTAAGAGGAGTATCAGTTTTAGCTGTGCTAGAAGCCCCTGGTTTGGCGGACTGACATGCTATACACTTGCTCGCATCTGAATTGTTCTTTAATAGACAGACATCACAGGTCCAGCCAGAGTTTTTGAACAGAGAACTGAGAGGAGGAGCAGCTGAGCTTGCAGTTTTTCCTTTCTGTGAACCACCTGGTTTGGGTGACTGACAGGCCAAACATTTGGTGTCCTCAGACTTATTCTGAACTAAGCACACATCACAGCTCCAGCCTGACGAGCTGAACATGGAACTTAGAGGAGGGAGAGAAGAAGTTGATGTTGTCACAGTATCCTTGCCTTGTTCTTGTTTACTATTCTCAAACACTACAGCTGATGGACCGTTAACAGGTTTTAAACTTCCTAAGCTGGAACCAAATGAAGATGAATTAGTGCTTTTAAATCCAGACCCTCCTAGTATATCCATAACACTGCCTTGTTTCAACTCTGATGCCGGGGTCACACTACCAAATGTAGAAGCTGAGAAGGGCGAGCTACCACCTAATATATCCATTACACTACCCTGTTTAAGCTCTGATGCTGGCTGCATAGCATCCTTCTCTGTAAATGGCCCTAAAATAAAAATATTCATAATACTTGTAAATAAATTCAGTAAAACCTCTCTATAATGGCCACTTAATTAGTATTAATTAACACAGGTGGCTACTTAAAGCAAGGTGAAAGTAAAACAGAACACTCCTATAGTTTCACCTTGCTTTAAGCAGTCACCTGCCCTAAATCCCAATTAATTAACACAATTTAGTGGCCGTTATAGAGAGCACATAATAAGTAGACATGGTGGTCTATATATAAAAGCAGGTGGTTACTTATGCATAGGAAAGTACTGCAGAAAGCTCAATTGCTAGTTTTCAGCATAATTTTCATCCTGTATTTAGTTACCACCTGTTTTAATGACCCAGAAATAGACTGAATTTTGGTGATTGCAGTAAACTGCTTTTACTGTATACAAAAAAGTAGGCTGTCAAACTCTAATCAGCAAATTAAGGCTACCTATGTAAGTGGTGGCAGGGATGGTGGGGCTGGAAATGATCTTCAGCTGATATAACAATGACTTTTAAAAGGGCTTTACTTGATGTTCAAAACAATCATTTTTATAGATCACTATATGTAACTCAGCAAAAGATAAACGTACATACTCAAGTTCTATAATCATGATTTTTCCACCAAACCCTATGTTATCACCACTCTTTAGAATTGTCTCTTCAAGATTCCAAAGAGTGGTCACAACACAGGGTTTGGTGGAGAAATAAGGAAGTTATTCTTGAAAATGTTTTAATCAGGGGTGAGAATGGCCGTTGGTGAAAAAAGAGGAAAATTGGCAGGGGTCAAGGGGGCCGCCTAGGCCCCTTGCGGGACATGGGCAGCGCCCATGTGGGGGGTTCAGGGGGGCGAAGCCCCCCGAAGCAAAATGAAATATAGCTTTCCTGAGCACTTCAGGAGCCTTATCCTGCATTTTCACTTGGGTCTGTCATTCATGTGTTTTTTTACAATTATACTTGAGTTGCATGTCATACACGATGAGCTGTGTTTCAAACAAACCAGTTGTAGAACATGTCCATACAATTTACATTCAGTTTATTATCGGATCCATTCAACATTGCCAGATTAATTTATTGTCAAACACAAGCAATTAAAACTCACACGTTTTAAAAATGAAATCAAATGGAACTCTGTGATCACAGATAAAGATACAAAATTTGATTTAAAGTTGGCATGGTATTGTAACAGTTAACTTTCTAGAAAAAATGCACCAGAGTTCACATTCCAGTCACAATTTCTAGTCAAAGTTCACATTCAAACTCTGATTCTGATTACTTTTTTATGTCAATAAACCATCTTCTAATTCATTAAACTGGTTTATTAAAAACAAAATATAACTTTTCTGAATCGATACATCTTGACCAGTTCCTTTAACATTAGACTGGTGTTCCCAAAGTCCGTGGTACTTAATGGTTTTGTAAGTAATAGAGATCGAAAGGAGAATTTACTTGTAAAAAATTAGCATTTCTGATGACATCCATCCGTTATCTTCGATATGATTGTTATTACTTTTAAAAAATATCACAGTAATGCTCTGCAGCATGCAGATAAACTAGGTCACTGGTATCCATTTGCATTTATGACGTCATACTCGAAGTTCGTGGTATTAAGATCAGAGGCTAAAAATTTTATTGGCACTATCAATAAATTTATTATTTGGGGTTCAACTTATAAGAAAAACAAAACAATCGGTCGTGTCTGACCTTATAATGGCAGTATTGTTGCAGACGAAGTGAGAGAAATGATAGAGGGTGATAGATCTAGAGTTGAAAGAAAATTGACAAAATATTGCGGATTTCGGGGTTTTGTGTGATTTAAAGTGCATTTTCTTGGATTTTGTGTTTTAACTTACTGAAATCGGTCCATTTTAGCTTCAGGAAATGTTTTTAAATTAGATACGAAAGTAGGTCACAAGGGTTCGTATGTTTACGGAAGCAGTGTGACGAAATGTGAATACCACGAGATTTGTGATACCACGACATTCGCGTATAACAGTATACCTATGAATTCTTCACACAACTTTCTGGTGAATACTTGACATTACAGGATTTTACCTGTGACTGGAAATCCGCTGTTTCAATAACTGGACATGTTTAATGCTTTTCAGAAGGTTCTTATATGCTACGCAGTCGCGTTTGCCGTAATTCATTTGTTTGGAACAAAGTTTACACAAGGTTCCCTCGTCCGAAGTTTACTTTCAGTTTCACGAAATCACTTTTCTTGTTTCTTTACCAAATGTCAACGTAATTTCTTTCTCTAGCCATCTTGGGTAGAACTTGTTTTCCACACTGTTATCGTAATCTCTGCCTATGCTTCTCATTTTTTGTCTTAAATTCAGATTAATTGACAGTACAGATACAGAATTTCATATCATGGACGCCATCTTGGAAATGTTTAACGAACACTGCATAATACGAGCGTTTTGATTGGCTGTAGGACAAGAGTCTCGTTATTCGATTAGCTGAACCGAAATCTCGCTGTTAACGTGATATAAACGTTGTTAACGCGGATTTACTTGGAATAGTGAAAGAATATATCGGCAAATAATAATTTCCTGAATTATTCGCCATAACACCCCCCCCCCCCCTTACAAATTTCTCAACGGATTTACATCGATCTCAAAAACGGCCCTGAGTGAAACGAAATCCGCGGAATTCCGCGGATCCGCGGAAAATTCTCACCCCTGTTTAATTTAGACATCTTATCTTGACCTCTGTAACTGGAGAGACATCATACATACCATTTATATTTGATTTTGGTTTTGGTGCTGCTGAAGAGGAGAAGGATAACTGCATGCCCGTGGACTTGTTCAGCGGGGATGAGAAAGAGAAAGGTGTCTTTGCTATTATGTCTGGCTGGGTAGTAGACATAGGGACTTCTAGTTGAGCTGGCTTCTCGAACATTCCACCCGATGCCTGCTTATTCACACTAATTGGAGAACTAAACTGAAATCCCTGAAACAAGGCATAGCAATATAGTTTCTTGGGCCATTATATTAAGAACAAATCAGGGGCCTGTACTGCTAAAGATTGTACAACTGGAATTATCGTAAGTTCTAACACATGTATGTAAGACCATACAATAAATTCCGTCGCACAAAGTTAGCCTTTAATGCTACACAGTAAAATGTATGACACTTTCTGCTGTCTGAGTAGTAGAGATTGTCGTAAATCATGACCACAATGATTTTGGTTGTACAATATTTGGGAAAACCAGTTCCAGGAGTTAAGAGGAATCTATTTGATACTGATTTAGACCATCATTTTAAGTAGCAGACAAATATAGTTCCTGGACTAGAGGTTTGCCTAATTTTAAGTCATCAGGGGCAATAACTCCAAAGTTATCAGGGGGAGACAATTCAAAAACCCCAGGTGCACACAACTCATGCTGGTGAACATTCCTGTTATGTTTGGTGACTCTAGCCCAACTGGTTTCAGAGATATGTGTGACACAAGTTTGAGATAGAGACGGATGGACAGACAACTCTGGCAAAAACAATGTCTCCCCATAAATGGGGGAGACATAATTATGTCAGCAGTGCTGAATATACAACAAAATGTCAGTTTTAGCAGAACACTCCCAATGACTATGACAACAAGGCTATGCCAATACCACAATTTCTTTCCTTCGAAAAATATGTTCAGTAAAACCCTGATAGTTTGAATACTAAAGCAAGTATCATTATCATCTTTAAGACAGGTGGCAGCTTAATGCAGGGCGAAAGTCGTGCAGAAAGCTCCTCTGGGAGCAAAATCTAAACGACTTTCACCCTGCATTAAGCAGCCACCTGCCTAAAAAGACATCAATTCTTCATTACTAAAATTTCGAAGTATAGTTTTTACTGCATTTACATTTAACAAGGCAGTCCAAAGGACAGCTATATCCCCCACCACCGCCACCTAAATTAAGACATTGACCTTAAGGTGATACCTTCCAGTTGTTAAGAAAATAGGACGCGGAAACAAATATAATGGAAACTGAAGGTAAGAACACGACTTTCAAATGTGACCTTGACCTTGAGCCGACATGACTGCCACATGTGTTCTGCACATCTCAATTCGGTTAATATTTGACTCAAGTTTTATGAAAATCCTTCAAATGGTTTAGAAGATATGGCGCGGACACGAAATGTAATGGAAATTGAAGATTAAATCACTTGGCCTTCAAATGTGACCTTGACCTTGAGCCGACATGACTGCGACATATGTTCTGCTCATTGTCTCAACGTGGTTAACATTTGAGGCAAGTTTCTTGAAAATCCTTCAAGGGGTATAGGAGATAACGAAACTATAATGGAAATTGAAGGTAAGAACACTTGATCTTCAAATGTGACCTTGACCTTGAGCCGACATGACTGCCACATGTGTTCTGCACATCGTCTCAACTTAGCTAACATTTAACTAAACTTTTATGAAAATCCTTCAAAGGCTTTAGAAGATATGGAGCGGACACGAAAATGTAACGGAAATTAAAGGTTAGAACACTTGACTTTCAAACGTGACCTTGACCTTGAGCCAACATGACTGCCGCATGGGTTCTGCACATCATCTCAATTCATTTAATATTTGACTCAAGTTTTATGAAAATCCTTCAAAGGGTTTAGAAGATATGGAGCGGACACGAAACTGTAATGGCAACTGAAGGTTTAAACACTTGACCTTCAAATGTGACCTTGAACTTGAGCCGACATGACTGCCACATGTGTTCTGCACATCATCTTAATTTGGTTAACATTTGACTCAAGTTTTATGAAAATCCTTCAAAGGGTTTAGAAGATATGGAGCGGACACAAAAATGCAATGGAAATTGAAGGTTAAAACCCTTGACCTTCAAATGTGACCTTGACCTTGAGCCGACATATCTGCCACATATGTTCTGCACATCGTCTCAACTTGGTTAACATTTGAGGCAAGTTTCTTGAAAATCCTTCAAGGGGTATAGGAGATATGGAGGGGACACGAAATTGTTACGGACAGACAGACAGACAGACGGACAGACAGACAGACAGACAGACGAAGGCCATTCCTATAACCCCCCCTCCGCTATGCGGTGGGGGATTAAAAACCAATGTCAAACATGATCAGCCTTAGTAAGACAGGTATGGCACCTACCCCTTTTGATTCTGGAGAGCTTGGTTTATCAGCTGGTACTTTTTCAGCTATTGGAGAAGAGAAAGTGAAATTCAGTGCAGGTTTACTTGGGCTAGTAGCAGACTTTGATGGTTCTGGAGCAGCAAAGTTGAACTTGGGCATTGATGCCACTGGTAGGGTGAAGTCAGTGGTCAGGTTTGGAATGATTACCTGTAAGAAAAATATACACATACATTGTGTAGTGTTTAACATTCAATAAGTAAAGTCATGAAAAGATGTATGCGTTTTTTACCTTTTACTCCATAAATATGCCTTTCCTTGCAAACTGAGTAGACCCAGAGCAGGGTCTGCTCTGGTTGTTTATGAATATTATAGATATGAATTTCTGCCATGGTTAAATATTCCCTTGTTCCTGTGCCATTATAAAAATTAATCTACAGTAAAACTTGACCTAACGGTCACCTTAAATGAACGGTCACCTCGTCTAAACGGTCAGTTTGAAATCCTCCCGACGAAAATCAGTCTATAATGCACCTGTTTTAGACGGTCACCTTCCTTCCGCGGCCAGCGGCCACCATATTTCACCCCAAACCCTATATTTTGACCCCATTAGACGGCCAGCAGACAGCCTGGCGACCAATTTGAAATGTGTGAAAACCCAATACACAGCCAGTTGACATATGTCAAAATGGTGATTACGCATCGTAACTTTCCGACATTACGAAAATCGCCGATCGAAATATCGTGGCCGCTTCGGAAACTTCCGTTGTGTCGGGAAAGTGCATAGATTGGCCGCTTCGGTGTTTTTCGTTATGAACGAAAAATCCAAGCGTTGACCTTGGCCTTAGGGCAAGATCATAATCAATGGCCTGATAATCCTTTCAACTCCTTTACCTGTTATAAATATGCAAATATGGGGGTGTTGAGAAGTTTGTCAGAACGTTACCGAATCAAAAGAGATAACATCAAAACAAAATATTCACGCCTTTTCCAAACGTAAGTTCCTCACGTTAGAGAATCGAGTGAAGTGTAGACATGTATATTTGTATTTCCGAATGTGTCGAATGATTCTGCCTGATGTTTATTTTTTGTTTTGTGCATGCAATTTACAGTACATGTTGTATTTTACCTGTATTTACAAGGATAAAATACATAATCTTTTGGATAAGGCATTAAAGTACATGTAGATATATTTTGCGTTTGTCTGACCAAACAGAAAAATCTCCCAAAAAATCCACCCCTCGATTAAGTGGTCACCTCGCTTAAGCGGTCAATTTGGCAGCTTCCCTTGACTGGCCGCTTAACACAGGTTTTACTGTAATTAATATTCATGTCATAGCTTACATTAATATTCGTGGTATAAAGGGTTAAGTAATATATAAATTTTGTTACATAAAACTTCCAATAAAAACGTGAACAATAAGGCTTAACATTTGTCTGAAAAACAACTTCTATGCAGCAACTTCATCAACCTTTTCCCACTTGAAATGCAATTCTAGTAAAACATGAATTTTTTGGCCAATGTTTTCTTTTTATTTATTTATTTAACTATTGCTTTATAGTAATATTCCATATCCAAAATCACACCCTATTTTTCCCTAAGATTTTCAGGGCAATAAAAGTTAGGTATAAACTTTGTTTAGCAAACAACAGTTGTTCTCTTTGCTTATTTAAACCGAGTGCAAGATCACTTCTCAACCAAACCCTATGTTGCAACCACTCGACAGAATTGTCTTGAGACAGTTCTAAAGAGTGGTCACAACATAGGGTTTGGTGAAGAATTAAAGAAGTTATTCTTGAAAAAGTTTTTTTAATTTAAGCATCTTATCTGAACCTCTGAGGATATGCTCTGTTTGCTTATGAAATTCAAGTTTATGTCAAGGCGAACATTCTTGTGTTCAAGTGCCATTACAGAAATTAAACTAATTAATATTCATGGTGTCATTATTTCTTACAATAATTAACATGGAGTAAATTTTAAGTAGGAGTTTTGAGTAGAAGGCAGGAATTTGTTTTCTAGCTTACAGTGTCCTCTTCTTCCATCTGCTGTCTACCTCCAGCCACAGCTGCACTACCACGATGGTACGACTTGTCTCTTTTAATCTTGCCAGAAGGTGCCCCTGGGCCTCCGAGAATTATTGTGTCATCCCTACTTGGTAGCAACTTGTCTGATGGGTCAAGCTTCAATGAACAAGAAATGTGTCACAGTAGGCGACAAATGACCACAAAGCAAAGCACTGACAATGAAATGTGTTTTGTAAGCAGGCCTGCATATGCAACTGCAAAAATAAAGTAAAGATTGCATAGTATAACCGGAATTTGAACTAAAGTTATCCCAAACAACAAGCTTTTTTTGTAATTGAGGTCAAAGGTCAAGGTCATGGCCACATGAACTCTCACACCATATTTGGTGATCATAGCCAATTCGGTAGAGGAGGTATGCTCCAGACAAGTTTTTTATTTGTACATGATGCCCAAGATCAAGGTCACATTGGCCTATAAATAGTATGCGACACTCCACCATCCCAAGATGTACTCACACATATATCAGTGATTAATCTAGGTCTGCGTCCTGCGTCAGAGACGCATTAAAATAGCAAAAAACGCATCATTCTGAAGTGTAAGCGTCCTAAAGGACGCATTAAAATATGGCTGCGTGTAGCCGTTGAAGTTAATTCCACGTAGTGAAACTACTAGAACACCGTAGCGATATCAACATCCGACTGTTGTATGTATTTTACAACAATGATTTTGATTGGCTAGTATACAGCAGGATGTTTGTAATGAGCCAATGAAAACGTTCCTTTTAAAATGGCAGCACCGAAATACCCCGGATAATCCAAATGCTGCTACTGAAAATAGTCGCTAAGATCAACTCAAATCAAACGATGTTAGGTCAGTTGTGTCCCAGTGACATGATTTCAACGTTCATGGATCAAAATAAGGATCCCGAATTCGATGTAATGGAGGAAAATAACGACTGTCAGCTTAAAGAGAGAAAGAGTTCTGACCAAAGTGGTTGGCGACTTACTCCTAGTTGACTTCTGTTAGGCAACAGATGGTCGACTTGATTTCATGTTTTGCTGCATATGCGACCAATATCAGGCCAACCATTGCATGGTAATTGTACACACTATCGAAACACTATCGAAAATATCATTTTGTTGCTCCGTGCCAGGTAAGTAGTCCATACATGGGTACTCTGAATGGTAGTATCGATCTACTTTCGGTTTTGACAATATTCGACATCCATGCTGTCTTAACCCTTTCCTTCATGTAAACATGTTTTCACATATTTGCAAACAGAGTAGACCCAGATCAGACGGCTCCTATAGAAGTTGTCAGAAAAGGGTCTGCTTTTTGCTAATGGAGTTTGATAGATCAGTTTCTTTAAAGTTTCTGAAATGTCTACAATATTCCACCTTCCATATTTGATTATAACTACTTTTTCCATGAATATTCAATAGGTACAGTACTGGTACTTGGTATAAACAGAACAGGGAAAAGTTAACAGCTAATTGATGAGACTAGCCAGGAAACCTGGTTATACTTATAACTGTTCCAAAACTAGAATGTAACTGCAAAATTACCATTTAACGTCAGTTTTCTTATAATTTTATGCTTTGGGACTCATCAATTTAGTTTGGGACTCATAGTTTTCCTGTGGGACTCATTGTTTTCAGATTAGAGAGTCCTGGGACTCATGGTTCAAATTTCTAGATTAATCGCCGATATATACCTGTACGCCTTTTAACGCCTTTGTAAACAGTAGACCCAAATTAGATGGCTGTTGGAGCCAACCGATTAGGATCTGCTCTGTTTGTTTATGGAATAATATTGATAAAATCTTACAGCTTCTGCCATTGCCAAAATTTCCTGTTTACTTCCCATCAGGGGTGACAAAATCTAATTTTGGATGACTTGTCTGTTGTTGTCAAAAGCTATTTTCTACTTGTCCGTATGATGAATTACAGTCAAACCTGTTTTTAGAGACATAGTTTGGGAGAAAGCCAAAAGTGTCGTATCTCACAGGGTGTCTTTGAATTCAGGTTGAAAATTTCATGGGCCCAGGTTCCATGTCGTATTGATCAACATTCTTCGCGAAAACTGGTGACATTTCAAATTTATATCTAGGTATTACTTTTTTAGGGTTTGGAATGGAATAAACTATTTTATGATGTTACTACTTTAGTGTCCTTATCAATAATTCTATTAATAAAAAGTAAGTTTGTGCACAAAACAAATTCATGAAAATCAGAAGGCCTCGTAGTTTTTCGAAACGTTTCGGCCCATTGCCACAACGAGGCCAAACACACCTGTCTTTGACAGGGAAGCAGTGGCACATTTCTATATGTCTGTATCTTAATCATGAGAATACAATTTATGCTATAATGAAATAAGCCTTTTAAAGTGGTGTGGTTAACTTCATGTCAAGTTATGAAACCAATTTGGCGATTAAATCACTAGAATAGTCAATTACGACATTATGACCGATTTCCGGTATAAATAAATGGATGATTAAAGCGCAGTTCATTATCAAAATTTTATGGTTGGGTAGCTAGCTATAAAAACTTTAACAGTAGTGAGACTAACAGACCAACTGGACCAGATAATCCCTTATCACCTTGGGCATTAATCCTTTGACACGTTAATGAGGACAATTAGGTACAAACACAATGATACAGTGAAAGATCATTGTCGCTAAAAACAATGTCGTTTGCCGAGTTGGGAGTACAAATTTTGTGTCGTATGTCGCATCTGCCAGTGTGTCGCTAAATACAGTTGAAATATAGAGGAAAATACATCGGGAGGAAGGAAATACTGTCGCATCTGACAGGATGTCGCTAAAAACAATGTGTCGCTAGGACAGGTTTGACTGTATTAACAAAAGACTATAAAATTTCACTTATCCGTTGTGGCTTTGGGACAACACTAACAATATGAATGTTTGATTTAGCCACCCCTGCCCATTTAACCCTTTCCTCCATAAATACGCCTTTCTACACCTCTGTAAAAGTCACTTTCTGAAACTATTGTGACAAATAGAGCATTTGCTCCATAGGAGCAAATGCTCTGTTTATCACAATGGTTTCAAAACCAAATAAATTTTCCTTTATAAACGTTCATGATGTCATTACTTCTTACCTGAATATTCATGGAGTAAAGGGTTACAACTACAAGGACTTTTTTTCAATGTAACATTGATCAAATACCCAAGAAATTCTTTACCTGGCTGGTACTGGGCTGCGAAGTTGTCTTTGCTGGAGACATGCTAATCTGTCTATTCTGGCTGATGGAGGCCAAGCAACTTATGTTCAGCTTCTGTGTTGGTGGGCCACTCCTTGAGGAAGGCTGTTTTGGAAATGTGGAAAATACAGAGAGAAATACATAAGATGTGCAAACAAACACAAGAAAATCTCTCCTTGAATTACTCTTCGAAGAGTGGTCGCAACATAGGGTATGATGAAGAAATGATGATTGTATTTGAATATAAACCTTTATCCCAGGAACAGTGGCATAGAACAATGGCATGAATTACCCTTTCAGTGCTGATTTTTTAGGTTGTGAAATGGTCTGTAATTGTTTAACAGTATAATCCATTTAGTACAAAAGGTAAGGGTCATATCTGCTGGAGAATTTGAACGACATACAGAGGGATGACAAACAGCAGGGTCCTCCGAGTCCACCCAGTACAAAAGGTAAGGGTCAAATCTGCTAGAGAATTTGAACAACATACAGAGAGATGACAAACAGCAGGGTCCTCCGAGTCCACCCAGTACAAAAGGTAAGGGTCAAATCTGCTAGAGAATTGGAACAACATACAGAGAGATGACAAACAGCAGGGTCCTCCGAGTCCACCCAGTACAAAAGGTAAGGGTCAAATCTGCTAGAGAATTGGAACAACATACAGAGAGATGACAAACAGCAGGGTCCTCTGATCTAGGTCCGTGTCTGCATATACAGTAAAACCTCTCTATAACGACCACTAAATTAAATCAAGTATTTGTGTTAAAGGCAGGTGGCTGCTTAAAGCAAGGTGAAAGTAAAACAGAACTTTCACTTTGCTTTAAGCAGCCGTCTGCCCTAAATACCAACTAATTAACACAATTTAGTGGTCGTTATAGAGAGGTTTTACTGTACCAACAGACTTGTTTTTGCCATACTCAAACTGAGGTCAAGATAAGATTTTAGTATTTTAGGGGAAGGCACCTTTATCTAGCTCTGCTCAATGGGTTAACTTTCTAACATATTGTTTGGGGTGTAATGAATCTAGATTGATATTTTCTATCCTACACTTGGGACATTCTTTTTGCATTTTTTGAGACTACTTGCAGTTTTACAACTATGTAAGACTGTCAGGCACATGTGAGAAACAGCAACGACCACTTGACGTTGTGACAATGATTGTTGACATTAGAACTAGGCAACGTCATTATGTGACATCATCAATTAAAATGTATAAATACCGCTAGATTTTTTGTTTTGTTCAGTCTGCATTAAACCGTCAAACTCAAAGAGGTCGTTTCTTATCAATCCCATTGCCAACAAAGACTAAACAACTTATGTACTAGACTTGTTAATTAATACCCATAAATATGATTTCTGTTCTTGTCAACACCATTAATAAAACCATTTCACCCCTCACCTCATGATATTTATACAAGATTTCATGCATATTCACTAACCAATCAATGAGGCAATGCTTGGCCATTTCAGAAAACTGTAAAATCAGGCCTATGTAATTATTCCATAAGCAACTAGAATTGTATCCATGAGGCACATATGCCCCTGCCCCCCTCCCCAAAGTTCCGTAACTTTGGCAAAAATTGTCACCTTCTTTGAATTTTCATATCAAGGTTGTTTATGTGTGAAAGTTTGAAGCAAGTTCTCCAAGTAATGTGTATGGGGAGTTGGACATACAAGATTTTTTCATATATATGTTTTATAGTGAAGCTATTTACAAAGTCCCATAACTGGTAAAAATTCCCTTTTTAACAGGAGGGTGGGGGCATAAAAAGAGCAGACTCTAATCAGAAGGCTGCAATAGGAGCCGTCTGGTCTGTGTTGACTGTTTGAACTGGCGTAAAAAGGTAGGAGTATGAGGAAACAGGTTAAAAGCAATGGCATGTTAAAGTCACAGGGTAATAATTAGTCAACAATGAATTCACATCAAAGCAAACAAAACATTTAACTTACCCTCTCTCTTGAGAAAAATGACTGAAACAAAGAGAAACAAGAATATTTATTAAGAAATTATCAAGGTGAGCCCTTAAAAGTTTTTAACCCTTTCCCTGTTCTATATTTAGTCCAAATTTTAGTACCTACAGGAATTTATTCATGGCCAAAATAATTATAATGAAATATGGAAAGTGGAACATTGTAGCCATTTTAGAAAAAAAAAGAAACAGATCTATCAAGAGCCATCTGATCTGGATCTTTTCTGTTTGCAATTGTTTGAAAAGGCAGTTATATGAGGGAAAGGGATAAAACAAAGCCATTTTTTATAATTCACTCTTGGAGCTTTTTACTGATAATGCATGTAAATCAACCCTTTTATCATCTGCAACAATTTCTCTCCTGCTTCAATTTTCATTTTTGAATTTTTCTCCATTTTATTTCAAAAATCAAAATCACATTAGCAAACAGTTTCAATGTCTCAGAATCTTGTCTGCATTACAACTGTTTGAAAAGGTCATAACAGATTTTTTAATGGTGGAGAGGGTTAAAAATTGTGTGATAGCATGGTCTTACATTCAAAAGAAATTTCATGAGCAAATCTACAGCTGATCCAAATAATTACATTGTCTTCCACTAGTATCTGTATTAACCCTTTACATGATACAGACAGCTTTTTACTTCTTTGCAAGCAAACCAGACACAGATCTGATGATCACTACTTTCTTTGCATATGGAATAACAGAGATCAGTCTACAGTTTCTGCCATGGTTAAAAAATTCCAATTGTTATGTGCCATTATCAAAAGTAAATCCAATATTCATGATGACATTATTTCTCACATGAATATTCATTAGGTACTCATATTCTTAAGATATTTTACAACTTTTTTCCTTGAATGTATTAAGGTCGTCAACATACCATACATACAGCTATACCCTTTCACAATAAACCCTACACAGATATGAATGACTTACTGGGTTGTCAGTCCAATGTTTGGGTACTGTTAATGGAATCCTCTTGGCATCCTGCAATAATACAAGATACAAATTATGAGCCAAAAGAAAATACGCTGGATATGACCTCTCAAACAATGAAATAAAACAGCATTGGTAACACACTCCTGAAATTTTCTGGATATGACCTCTCAAACAAATTGCTAAATCGTCCTGTAATTCTGCAACACCTTTGGTAGTTAAATATAACAAGAGGGCCATGATGGCCCTGATATCGCTCACCAGACACTCAGAGGAGAAGATTTTCAAAGTTTTCACTATGTTTCTATAGAAAACTTACCACCCCTGGGGCAGGGCTTCATTTGAACCCATGGGCATAATTCATATATTTTTTGTAGAGGACCTCAAGATGATGCTATGTGCCAATATGAAAGCTGAGAAATTCCAGTTTAAGAGGTGATTTCTAATTTGCACACAGTTTGGATTCTGATCTGGTGCATAATTATGTGAACTTCATATGTGGTTTGTACAAGAGAGATAATTGTAAGATTGATATGCACTAACCCTTTATTCCATAAATGTACCTTTGTATGCCTCTGTAATAGTCAATTTATGAAACCATTGTGATAAATAGAGCATTTGCCCCATAGGAGCAAATGCTCTATTTATCACAATGGTTTAAAATTTAAACAATTCTGAAATTTTCCTTTTCTCTAATTAATGCTCATTTTAGGTAGATTTATTGAAAGAGGTAAGATCTAAAAATAGCCTATGAGGGAATGGGTTAAAACAGTGTGAACAGACAGTAATTCTGAAGCAGACAACATAACAGTGAACAGGAACTTGACCTCTTGCATAAGACTAACCCAGGCTATCTGCAGTCCAAGATAGAGGAGGAAACCCTTAGACTGTAGAAGTCTATTATAAAGTATAACCCACACGGCAGGGCAGGGCCAAATTTAACCTCAGAACTATGATATTTACAAAATTTATAAAGATATACTAAGTAAATATATACACCAAATATCTAAGCTCTGGGACTTGTAGTTTTTGACAAGTAGATTTTTAAAGCTTTCCCTATGCCTATAACTACTAAGTGAACTCAACACTCTGCTAGTGCTAAAGAAAACTTAAACAACAGTCTGCTTCAAAAAACTGGCCACCCCTGGGACGGGGCCAATTTTGACCCCAGGGGTATAATTTATATAACTTTTGTAGAGAATGTGAATATGATGCTATGTGCCAAATATGAAAGTTGAGAACCTTCCAGTTTCAGAGGAGAAGATTTTCAAAGTTTTCACTATATGTTTCTATTGAAAACTTGACACCCCCAGGGTGGGGCCAATTTTGACTCCAGGGGCATAATTTATTTAACTTTTGTAGAGGACCTACAGATGATGCTATGTGCCAAAGATGAAAGCTGAGAACCCTGTAGATTCAGAGGAGAAGATTTTTAAAGGTTCAAATTGTTGACGCGGGACGACGCACGACGACGGACATCAGGCAATCACAAAAGCTCACCCTGAGCACTTTGTGCTCTGGTGAGCTAAAAAGCCTTTGTTCTACGCCTCTGTAATAGTCACTTTATGAAACCATTGTGATAGATAGAGCATTTGCTCCATAGGAGTAAATGCTCTATTTATCACAATGGTTTCAAATCTACACAATTCTGAAATTTTCCTTGTCTCTAATTAATGCTCCTTATCAGTAGATTGATTCAAAGAGGTAGGATCTGAAAAAAGCCTTTGTGATAAATAGAGCATTTGCTCCATAGGAGTAAATGCACTATTTATCACAATGGTTTCAAATCTACACAATTCTGAAATTTTCCTTTTCTCTAATTAACCCTTTCCCTCATATAAACATGTTTTCATGCATTTGCAAACAGATTTACCTCTTTGAATAAGCAGACAACATTTCTAACAGATGACAACCCTGTCACTGCTTAGCATGACTTGACCGAAATTAGCACAGTTTGGATTCTGATCTGACGCATACCGGTATGTAACTTTATATGTGGTTTGTATATGAGTTAATTTACTCCTATGGAGCAAATGCTCTATTTATCACAATGGTTTGAAATCTACACAATTCTGAAATTTTCCATTTATCTAATTAATGCTCCTTATCAGTAGATTTATTCAAAGAGGTAGGATCTGAAAAAAGCCTTTGTGATAAATAGAGCATTTGCTAACCATTGTGATATATAGAGCATTTGCTCCATAGGAGTAAATGTTCTATTTAACACAATGGTTTCAAATCTACACAATTCTGAAATTTTCCTTTTCTATAATTAATGCTCCTTATCAGTAGATTTATTCAAAGAGGTATAATAGTCACTTTATGAAACAATTGTGATAAATAGAGCATTTGCTCCATAGGAGTAAATGCTCTATTTATCACAATGGTTTCAAATCTATACATAGATTCTGAAATTTTCCAAGAGGTAGGATCTGAAAATAGCCTATGAGGGAATGGGTTAAAAACAGTGTGAACAGACACTAATTCTGAAGCAGACACCTTTATAGAGTTTTGACCAGGAACTTGACCTATCCAGTGATTGCGTAAGACAGACTGAGTATCTGGGGTCCTTCTAGCTCAGGGGAACCTTTATAGTGTAAAAGTCTATTTTAAAGTATAACCAACAGGGCAGGGCCAATTTTAACCTCAGAACTATGATATTAACCAATTTCAATAAGGTATACTAAGTAAATCTATACACCAAATATCTAAGCTCTGTGACATGTAGTTTTTGACGAGAAGATTTTTAAAGTTTTCCCCATGCCTAACCTAAGTGAACCCAGCATTCTGCTACTTGTACAGAAAACAACAGTCAGCTAGAGAAAACTGGCCACCCCTGGGACCGTGGCGGGGCCAATTTTGACTCCAGGGACATAATTTATATAACTTTTGTAGAGGACCTATAGGTGATGCTATGTGCCAAAGATGAAAGCTGAGAACCCTGTAGATTCAGAGGAGAAGACTTTTAAAGGTTCAAATTGTTGACGACGCACAACAAACGCCAACAGACGACAGACATCAGGCGATCACAAAACCTCACCCTGAGCACTTTGTGCTCTGGTGAGCTAAAAACAATTAACAATGTACAATGCAAAGTTTATGATTGAATAATCTGAGTAGACACATCTTCTCTGTCATTAACATTTTAGATATTACACAGATCCATACAAGATGTATTGAACCCTTTGCTCAATAAATATTAATGTAAGAAATAATGACGTCATGACCTTTTAACCCTTTCCCTGTTCTGTGTTTATTCCAAATTTCAATACCTACTGAATATTCATTAACAAAATAGTTATAAAGAATTATTGAAGTCGGAACATTGTAAACATTTTAGAAAGCAAAGAAACAGATTTATCAAATTCTGTTAGCAAACAGAGCAGACCGGTCACCCAGATCAGACGGCTCCTCTAGGAGCCGTCCGATCTGGGTCTTCTGTTTGCAAATGCGTGAAAACACGTTTATATGAGGGAAAGGGTTAAATAATAACTGAATTTTTATAACAGCACTGTGAACAAAGGATTATTTATCATGACAGATGTTGTAGAAGCAGATCTACATTATATCAGCAGCAAACTGGGTAGACCCTGATCAGACAGCTCCTTCAGAGCCATCTGATCTGGGTCTTCTCTGTTTGCAAAGGCATTAAAAGGAAACAATAAGATCCCAACAAATGCCTGACATAAAATAATAGCCTATTTAACTTTTGACCTTCATTTAGGAAAAGGAAACCACCAAAATGTTGCAGCTTCATGACAAGTATAACGTCTACCTATCAAGATCTAAGGAACACAAAAATGTTCTAAATGATGTAAGAGTCACACTATTGACACACTAAATCATTCTGTAAATCAATGATTACCAATAACCAATAGCATTTTTTTAAATAACAAGAGGGCCATTGGCCCTATATCGCTCACCTGAGTTACAGTAATACATGTATATTGACATGTTAATTTTTCAGTGGAAAACAATCTAGTAGATGAAATAAGCTTAGTGCACTGCTTTCACCCTTTCACTGCTGAATAAACTTGAACTGGATTCAGAACTAATACCAAGTGAATGGTTGACAAAGATCTAAACTGTTTACAACTTGTGCCATTTTTGCCTTAGCTCAAAATGCCTAAAACTGGTCTTTGAGAAATTCAAATGACTTTTATAAAGCTATGCAATTAATGCAATTATACCTTGACCCAGGTATATAGGCAAATAAAGTGCTAGGCAGTACATAATGCCAGTTTTTGTGTGAAATGACCAATAAGAATATCTTTAAAAATCGTTTAACCCTTTCCCTCATATAAAGCTGTTTTCATGCATTAGCAAACAGAGTAGACTCAGATCAGACGACTCCTACGGAAGCTGTCTGATCTGGGTCTTCTCTGTTTCTTTTGACACAATATAGATCGGATTCTACAGTTTTTGTCAAAGCAAAAACTTCTCTTCAGAGAAATAATGTGTTTTACACATTAAAAATAAGAGTAGACTAGATCAGAAGGCTGCTATAGAAGCTGTCTGATCAGGGTCTGCTCTGTTTACATTTGACAAGATATAGATTTGATTTTACAGTTTTTTTCAAAGCTAAAACTTCTATTTATGGCAATAACAATTTTTTAAGCATTAGCAAACAAGAGTAGTCCCAGATCAATTTTTGTCAAAGCAAATAGGTTAAGGGTTAATAGGTGTTTAGAAATAATTCTAGATCTAGGTGTGAATATCTCATGATAATTCAATTAAACGGGTCATTAGTATTTTTAACAATTGAAATTGAGAAGAGTTACGTCTATTGTTATAATTAAGTTATATTTACTCAGTTATTTCATTAATATCATACAAAATTCAGACATTTTAGGACTTTTTAATGTGTTGTCATCAAATTTTATATAAAAATGTTATATTTAAGATGCTTTTTTGGGCAGCAGTAGTAATTTTAACACCTATCATTGTTAGGGGGGCAAATGCATTATCATGTTTTCTTAAGAATTACCATGACTTATATCAGTTGGGCCATTGCATAATCATGTTTTCACAGTTTTCTTAAACATTACCATGACTTACATCAGTTGGGTTTGGACCCAGATCAAAAGTCTAGATGGTGATCATTTTCCTTGATTGGCTGAATTGTTACTTTCCAATATCTCTCACATCTAATTTGAGAGACATTGGAAGACACCATGTAACATCTAGCTATCACTAACACTACACACTGGGGTTAATAGGTCAAAATGCCTTTAATGTTTCGTCTGCAACAAAAAGTTATTGTCATCTGCTTCAATTCTTAAATTAAACTTACTTTCTTTTTATTGCAAAAATATGGTTAAGATGACAAACAGTTTGGATCCTGATGAGACGCTGCAGTATGCGGCCTCTCATCTGGATCCAAACTGTTTGCATAGGTAATCACAGTTTCACCACTAGCATGCAAAGAGTTAAGAGTCATGCATTGACCTGGAGAGATTTTACTGCCGAGCGCTGTAACCTTTGAACTGAAGGATCTGGAGTTGTTCATTTAACCCTTAATTTCCCTCATATAAACTTGTTTTCATGCATCTGCAAACAGAGTAGACCCAGATAAGGTGGCTCCTGTAGGATCAGTGTCTGTTATTTGCTAATGGAATTTGACAGATCTGTTTCTATGCCTTCTAAAACAGCTACACTGATTCACCTTCAACATTTTATCATAAATAGATATAAATAGAATGACACTGGAACTCCAATGCAGTTATCTCCCTTTGTCCCTTATGGCTATGCTGATGGGACAAGGGAAATAACTGTGAGGAAATTACCTTTTAAGTGTTACAGATTCAGATGTTAAGTAGCATAAAACCCCAGGGTGAGACCATTTTTGGCCCAGGGGTCATTATTTGAACACACCTGATAGTGGTATATTAGGTGATGCTTCATACCAAATATCTTAGCTCTAGATTATGTGGTTTCAGACAAAAAGATTTTTAAAGGTTTCCCTATATAAGTCTATGTAAAAACTACAAGCCCAAGGGCAGGGCCATTTTTGGCCCGGGGGTCATCATTTTAACAAACTTGGTAAAGGACCATTAGATGATGCTATATACCAAATATCAAAGCTCTAGAAATTGTGGTTTCAGAGAAGAAGATTTTTAAAGATTTAAAAAAAAAACCTGTAAAAGTAGTGGGGCGGGGCCATTTTTTGCCCGGGGGTCATGATTTTAACAAAACTGATAGAGGACACCCTAAGGTACATTTCTGTGAAATTTGGTTGAAATCCTCCCAGTGGTTTAGGAGAAGAAGTCATTTGAAATAAAAGTGAACGGACAGACGGACGGACAGACGGACAGACGGACGACGGACGACAGGCGGTCACAATAGCTCACCTTGAGCCTTTGGCTCAGGTGAGCTAATAAATAAATACAGTACAGAGCTATAGATAAAGGTGCATCTAAATATTAAAATTGTCACTTCTGCAAACCACATGTGGTGACCAATCTTTAGAATCATCTCTTTGAGACGACTCTAAGAAAGTGATCACAACACGTGATACGGTGGAGAAAAGAAGGTATTTTTAAATTTAATTTATGCTTCTTATCTTTTCCTCTGTACTAAATCACTTGGGATTCCTTACATTGAGAGGAGTGGGCATCTTATCTAGAGCATCCAGGATCCTCTTGGCAGTGGAGCTTGTAACTGCCTCTTTGTTCATGTTGGCCTTTGGTTTTGCCTTCACAAAAGCCTTCACTGGGATAGATAGCTGAAAATAAAGATCAATGCCTCATACAGCAAAACCTCTCTAAAGCGGATGTTAAATTTAGTATAAATATCAGTCTTAGAGACAGGTGGCAACTTAATGCAGGGTGAAAGTCATGCAGAAAGCTCCTCTAGGAGCTTTCTGCATGACTTTCACTCTTCATTAAGCAGCCACCTGCTTGAAAGTATCATTCTTCTCTAGTATACTAAACTTCCAGTTTAGAGAGGTTTTACTGTATTTACCAACAATAACATAAGATCAATAGTCCCTTGAAGATGCATTGTTTTAACCTTTTACTTCATAAATATTCATGTAAACAATAATGACATCTTGGACATTAATTATATTAGTTTTTGTAATGGCACATGAACACTAATTTTGGCAATGGCAGTAACTTTGGAATCCGATCATAACCTACAGAGCAGACCCATAAAAATACATATTTATGAAGTAAAGAGTTACATATTCAACATTCAGATCATAAATGACAAAATCTCAAAAGTTAAGCTTAAAGCATTCATTTTGACATAAAAGATTTACAACATAATTATACTCAACAAGAGTGCCAGTGGGCACAATATACGCCCGTCGAGGTTTTGTTCAACATAAACTGGGGTTAACGTATTTGCTAAATTCAAATTCTAAGTCCAATTTTGCGACCAAGTTTTAAGGTTGTAAATAGGCATACTTTAACAAAAAACCATAACCGAAAATTCTAAATTAAAAAGTGCCATAATTGTGTCTAAATGCTTGAGATTAAGATGAAGCTTGTGATGGTGAACAAATGTTTCAAGTTAAGCTTTATCTGAAAGGATTATGTAAATAAGTGGGCTTTAACCAAAAATTCCAAGCTAAAAAGCGTCATAATTATGTCAAAATGTTAGACAGCGTTATGTACTCTTGCCTACAGGTAAAGCTTGTGATGGTGAGCAAGTGTTCCAAGTTTAAAAGCTTAATCTAAAAGGGTTATGTAAATAAGTGGACTTTAACCAAAACTTTAACCAAAATTTCGAAGTTAAAAGGGGGCATAATTCTGTCAAAATGTTGGACAGAGTTATGTACTCTTGCCTACAGGTAAAGCTTGTGATGGTGAACAAGTGTTCCAAGGTTAAAAGCTTTATCTCAAAGGGTTATGTAAATAAATGGACTTTAACAAAGCCTTAACCATAAATTCTAAGTTAAAAAGGGGAATGATTCTGTCAAAATGCTTGACAGAGTTATGTATTCTTGTCTACAGGTTAAGATTGTGATGGTGAACAAGTGTTCCAAGTTTAAAAGCTTTATCTCAAAGGGTTATGTAAATAAATGGACTTTAACAAAGCCTTAACCAAAAATTCTACGTTAAAAAGGGGCATAATTCAGTCAAAATGCTTGACAGAGTTATTTACTCTTGCCTACAGGTGAAGATTGTGACGGTGAACAAGTGTTCCAAGTTTCAAAGCTTTATCACAAAGTGTTATGTAAACAAGAGATGTTTGTAAAACATGTATACCCCCCAGACCCCATGACCTTTGATCTAGTGACCTCAACTATAGAGGTCATTTAGCGGTCATGACTAATCACCACAGCAACTTTGAAGATCTTAAGCCAAACCAATGATCATTTATTGATCTGAAAACATTTCACATATTAAGGTCATGGTGACCTTGACCTTTGACCTAGTGAAATCAAAATCAATAGGGGTCAAGTAGTTGTCATGACCAACCACCACAGCAAGTTTGAAGATCCTAAGCGAAACCCTTGAGCAGTTATTGATCGCAAACCATTTCACCAGTTAAGGTCATGGTGACCTTGACCTTTGACCTAGTGACCTCAAATACAATAGGGGTTATCTATTGGTCATGACCAACCACCACAGCAAGTTTGAAGATCTTAAGCCAAACCCTTGAGCAGTTATTGACCGCAAACCATTTCACCAGTTAAGGTCACGGTGACCTTGACCTTTGACCTAGTGACCTAAAAAACAACAGGGCTCATCTAGTTGTCATGACCAATCACCTAAGCAAATTTGAAGATCCTAAGCCAAACCCTTAAGCAGTTATTGATCAGAAACCATTTTACAAGTTAAGGTCATGGTGACCTTGACCTTTGACCTAGTGACCTCAAATACAATAGGGGTCATCCAGTTGTCATGACCAACTACCGCAGCAAGTTTGAAGATTCTAAGCCAAACCCTTGAGCAGTTATTGATCGGAAACCATTTGACCAGTTAAGAGCATGGTGACCTTGACCTTTGACCTAGTGACCTCAAAAATAATAGGGGTCATTTAGTGGTCATTACCAACCACCACAGCAAATTTGAAGATCCTAGGGCAAACCCTTGAGCAGTTATTGATCGCAAACCATTTCACCCTTTAAGGTCATGGTGATCTTGACCTTTGACCTAGTGACCTAAAAACCAATAGGACTCATCCAGTTGTCATGACCAACTACCGCAGCAAGTTTGAAGATTCTAAGCCAAACCCTTGAGCAGTTATTGACCGCAAACCATTTCACCAGTTAAGGTCACGGTGACCTTGACCTTTGACCTAGTGACCTAAAAAACAACAGGGCTCATCTAGTTGTCATGACCAACCACCTAAGCAAATTTGAAGATCCTAAGCCAAACCCTTAAGCAGTTATTGATCAGAAACCATTTTACAAGTTAAGGTCATGGTGACCTTGACCTTTGACCTAGTAACCTCAAATACAATAGGGGTCATCCAGTTGTCATGACCAACTACCGCAGCAAGTTTGAAGATTCTAAGCCAAACCCTTGAGCAGTTATTGATCGGAAACCATTTGACCAGTTAAGAGCATGGTGACCTTGACCTTTGACCTAGTGACCTCAAAAATAATAGGGGTCATTTAGTGGTCATTACCAACCACCACAGCAAATTTGAAGATCCTAGGCCAAACCCTTGAGCAGTTATTGATCGCAAACCATTTCACCCTTTAAGGTCATGGTGACCTTGACCTTTGACCTAGTGACCTAAAAACCAATAGGACTCATCTAGTTGTCATGACCAACCACCTAAGCAAATTTGA
The DNA here is from genome assembly GCA_963576725.1 of Azorinus chamasolen. NCBI lineage: Eukaryota > Metazoa > Mollusca > Bivalvia > Cardiida > Solecurtidae > Azorinus > Azorinus chamasolen. The sequence goes on along the minus strand of OY755243.1, from coordinate 59,260,511 downwards.
AGATCCTAAGCCAAACCCTTGAGCAGTTATTGATCAGAAACCATTTTACCAATTAAGGTCATGTGACCTTGACCTTTGACATAGTGACCTCAAAATCAATAGGGGTCATCCAGTGGTCATGACCAACTACCACAGCAAGTTTGAAGATTCTAAGCTAAACCCTTGAGCAGTTATTGATCGGAAACTATTTCACCATTTTAGGTCATGGTGACCTTGACCTTTGACCTAGTGACCTCAAAAACAATAGGGGTCATCTAGTGGTCATGACCAACCACCACAGCAAGTGTGAAGATCCCAAGCCAAACCCTTGAGCAGTTATTGATCGGAAACTATTTCACCATTTTAGGTCATGGTGACCTTGACCTTTGACCTAGTGACCTCAAAAACAATAGGGGTCATCTACTTGTCATGATCAACCACCACAGCAAGTTTGAAGATTCTAGGCCAAGTCGTTTATTAGTTATCGTTCGGAAACCATCGATCTACCGACCGACCGACCGACCGACCGACCGACAGACCGACCGACCGACCGACCGACCGACATGTGCAAAGCAATATACCCCCATTTTTTCAAAAGGGGGGTATAATAATAAGTGGACTTGTTCCACATAAATTGAGGTTAACATTTTTGCTTAACGCAAATGCTAAACGCAAATTCTAAGTCCAATTAAGCGACCTTGACCTTGGATAAATGAGCCGGGACTTGGCAGGCTACTGTAGCATGTCTAGATAAACATTTTGGTTAAATTTGGGAAGGATCCACCAAGCGGAACTTGAGTTAGAGATGTTACAGACAGACAGACCGGTTAACATTTTTGCTAAACGCAAATTCTAAGTCCAATTGTGTGACCTTGACCTTGGATAAACAAACCGGGATTTGGCAGGCTACTGTAGAATGTCTAGATAAACATTGTGGCTAAATTTGAGAAGGATCCACCAAGCGGAACTTGAGTTAGAGATGTTACAGACGGACAGACAACCAGACAACCAGACGGACAGACGGACAGACAGCGCCATTCCATAATACGTCCCGTTTTTTCAAACGGGCGTATAAAAAGTAAAAGTGAGTGTGAAGAATACTTCTGTAAGAAAAAGTAATAAAACGTATTTTTAGGATTGAAGCGGACGAAAATATTGCAGACGACAATTGCTCAGAGTGCAGAAGGTTAAGACAGGTGCTAGCACATGATAATGCAAAATGTAAGTATCGAAAGCTCGAAAAGACAGTGCTGAATAACACTACAGTAGAACCTGTCTTAAGCGGCCATCAAAAGGTCTTGGGTTGTAAGGCAGTTGGTAGCTTATTGCAGGTCAAAAGTAATGCAGAAAGCTCCTATTGGACAAGTTCTACTGAACATTTGTTCTGCATGTTGTATTTAACCCTTTGTTCTGCATGTTGTATTTAACCCTTTCACTCATATAAACTGGTTTTCACACATTTGCAAACAGAGTAGACCCAGATCAGATGGCTCATACAGGAGCTCTGTTTGCTTATGGAATTTGATTGATTCTTTTCTTTTCTTTCTAACATGCCGTTAATGTTCCACCTTTCATATTTCATTATAACTATTTTGGCCATGAATATTCAGTAGGTATTGAAATTTGAAATAAACATAAAACAGGGAAAGGGTTAAGTACTTTCAAGAATTAGTTTTACGTGTTTTTTCACTAAAGGAATCGCTTTAAAGAGGTTATACTGTATGGCATGTGTATAAAATCAGCTCTTTAACCCTCAATACTCTACTGACCACTTTGTGATAACCTTTGTAAACAGTTTCACGTTTGGATCGAGATGAGAGGCCGAGTAACCTGAGGTCTCATCAGAATCCAAACTGTTTCACACTGTTTTTCAAAATGAAATTGAAGAAAAATGCACTTTTAGGATTGAAGCTGAAAACAATATTTGCAGACCACTGCTCAGACTGCAGAATGTTGTAGGACTAGTATAAAACCATAAACTACTCACCCTGGCTGGCAAGGATTGGTTGAGGTCAACCTTATTGCGCTTTGACCTAAATGACATGGATGATCTACCACCATAAGTTGTCTTGCCTGGGTAAAAACTGGACTCATTGAAACTGGATCCAAGTACTGAAGTGTCATTCTGCAAGAAATTCATTCAAACATTATTTTTCGTACAATAAATATAAAGCCAGCTGACAATTTGATTGATTCAAATCCTGTTGGCATTTCAAATGTCTCTTCAGTCTTTAGCACTTTCTACATATGCTAACTCGAGTCTAATGCTGAGCTATTGTTCTAAATTGAAAACAATCTGTGGTTATAATCAAATAGACCAAACTAATTCATTCAATAATCATTGATAGGTTGTTTACAAAATGTTAATATTTCTTACGTCTTCATTAGTTTTGTTTGTAAAAGTTGTTACTGAGACTGAATTTGTGTGTAAAATTGGTTTGCATGTCATTTCAATAAATTACCAATAAACAGTTGATGTCTTGTTTCAGGACTGAAAGCACAAAGCAAAACTGCAAACAGCAGTTTAAATTGGCAGTGTGACACCAACACACATGTACACCAAAGGAAAAACGCAATTCTCACAACCAGAATTAAAACCAGGTTAAAGTACTGTAAACTTACATTGTAGTTATGTTAAGCTCACTATTCATTTAATATCCGCTTTAGAGGTTAAAAAAGAAGTACAGTAAAACCTCTCTATAACGGCCACTAAATTGTGTTAATTAGTTTGTATATCGGGCAGGTGTCTCCTTAAAGCAAGGTGAAAGTAAACCAGAACACTCCTATAGGAGCGTTCTGATTTACTTTCACCTAGCTTTAAGCAGCCACCTGCCGTTAACACAAAATATTTGATGTAATTTAGTGGCCGTTATAGAGAGGTTTTACTGTATACATGTAGTTCATGTCAAGTTTCACAGATTCATTATTGTACTTACCTCAAAGGGTGAGCCAAAGAGAGAAACATTGAAAGAAGGCCTGCTGAGAGCTGCAGGTGCCTGTGGCTTACTGAAGGAAACTCCCTGACCTCTTGTCCAAGTCTTACTACTGTTGATGCTCACTTGTACTGTAAATAATGGTAGCAAAGATTACCAACATTGAACTAAACATTACTAACAGAACAGAACTAGAGATAACAGGAGTACTGATCTATCTAAATCTCAGCTAAACCCTATCTAAATGAACAAGACCGCGTGTGACACCAACGCTCGTCTGATTTGGTGTTTGTCAGCTAAATTTAAACATTTTGAAAAAAATAAAGGGCACTAACTCAAAAGAATTGAAATCAAGAGTTATACAATGTACTTATGTAGGGGTCTTCTCCTAGATGAGATCTACAAATCTATGAAGTTTCATGTTGATGCCTCTTACACTTTGAGTAATGAGCCACATTAAAGTTGTTGCACAAGGACGACAACAATGCCTACGACCCAGTAATCACAATAGCTCGACTTTTCTTCGAAACAGACGAGCTAAAAATTGAAGATAATCCGGGTGCTGTAAAAATAGAACATTGTAAAAATAACATGTGGATAAAACCCATTGGCTTGTTCTACTTTTTACATATGCATTACATAAAATATCAAACGTTTACCCAGAGCTTCCGTTAAGCTGGCATACCATGTATATGACATCTTGAAATCAGTGTCATACGCCCAAAATTAAGGCAAAGGGCATCCCATGGACTTCCTGAATTCCAGTGTACGACCAACACTGAAGATGCCAATGTCCAGATTTGTCAAGATCGTGTAAAATGGTATTTTAAGAGAGGAATAGTGCAGTGCCCTATCTGTTTTTCGATACACTCCTGTCCTCAATCCTGCCCTTTTTACCATTCTGTCTGATAATCTGATCATTTATTATGATTGGGGTGTGTCAAATAAACAGCCTGATTTGCACAGCATGTCACCATATCCTTTATTCAAGAGTGTAATTAGGAAAGCATGTAATTGCTGAGCACATGCCTGGTTTTCTGCTTACTTGTGCTCAGTAGATTCTCTTTGAATGGAAATTGCAAGATAAGCCTGCCTCAAATAAACAAAAAATAAATTCAGTCTTGACGGATTTGAATTCACTTGTTATTTTCATTACCCAAGTATTTTCTTCCACCTAAAACACAAATGGTGACCGACTCGCCGTGCATCATCTTATTTTTAATTTAATAACGCTGTTTCTAACTAGTGACGTTTCAACTTTTTAGATCTCCATGCAGATCAGTTTTTTTCAGTATTCCACATAAACACCTTCTCACATCTTCGCGAACAGGGTAGACTGAGACCAGATGGCTTCTGTAGGAATCGTCTGATCAGGGTTTGCTCTGTTTGCTTATGAAATTATAAAAGATCTGCTTCTACAGTTTCTACTAATACAAAAAACTCAACTGTACACAATTCAGCTAATAACTTTTCATGATGTCATTAAATGAATATTCAACAGGGAAATGGTTAATTATAATTAAACTCTGCTAAAGAAGAAAAGTTACTGCTGATAATAATTCATGCTCATTATGCTGCTTTTGTGTCTCATACTTAACAAGAATAGAATAAAGTATTTGCTCAAACATATTGTAAAAGTTAAACAATCATTCTGTTAACTAAACTGTTAGTGTTTCAAAAAGTCTAAATTTATCAATGTTTCACACATACAATGATCCATAAATTCTGAAGGGAGTGATCCCCGAGAGCAAAAATTGCAACACAAAAAGAGAAAATTGCAGACTCGGATTTATTGAGTCCAGGCCTCGAAAATATCACTCGTCCGCTCGTAATTACGAGTGGAAAGTGGTGTAGGACGAGTAAAAATTTGGAAGTACATGTCCGACAGGACGAGTAGCCTTTTGGAGGAGAAATAATTTATTTGGAGCTGAAATTATGGCCAAACTCACGTTTAAAACAGTTGTCATTTACAATTGACATTTGAACCTCGTGGTCAGCTGAACGCTTGATTTCCTGTAGCAAGTGCTCGTTGCTTGCTGACTGCACAGACTGGGACTCAGTATTTTCAACAGCCGATTACTTTTGTTTCATAAGTGAATGGATTAAATGGAGTGAAAGGCTTTACATGATGAAAACACGGTTACACCGTGGAAAAAATATAAAAAAGAATAGTGTTTGTGTTAAAGTAATGGAAATTAGTTAAGTTTGTTAGCGAATCAAGATACATCGTCCCGATAGTCACTGTTTCAAAAAGTCCGAAACCAGTCTGGTAAGAGGGGTAAATGTTTACATCAACACCGCTTTATCTCGCGCCAGGTTGTCAAACCGAAATGGCAAATCAGCGACATTATTTGGTGGTCGGAGAGATGAAGAGGGAAGGGATTAAAGAGAAAACCATTAACAGAAGTAGCGACGAACATGGTATAAAGCCCCATCTATGCAAGTCCACATACATTTAATGTGTTCCCACAATTTGTGATATTGTTCTACTTTCGATTTAACGACTCAATCAGATCAAAGTTATTTTCAAGTAAGTTGACAGTATAACAGTGTTTGGCTAAAAATGTAGGACGAGAAACTTTTCTGGAGGACGAGTAAGAAATCCTAGTCACTCGTCCTACAGGACGAGTGGAATCTTAAGAAATTTTCGAGGCATGGAGTCTGTTAATGAACAGTAATTGAAAGTGCAACACTGCTCACGCCCCCTAGCACCGGCTTAAGTGGTATTCAATTTTCAGAACAAGAAGTACTGACATTCATGATCATGAAGGATCAGACGGTATAACAGTACTGAGAATGAAGTACGGGGCAACATTTTACGGCCGCCACACAAGCACTTAACACCTGCTGTTGTGAAGATTATAAATTCTGAAGGGAGGTGATCCCCGAGAGCAAAAATTGCAACACAATAAGAGAAAATTGCAGACTCGGTTTTATTGTATTTGAGTCTGTTCATGAACAGTAATTCAAAGTACAACACTGCATGTCATTTTATGCCAAAGCCAGATGAAACTTTAAACAAGAGCCGCGTGCTGCGCCAACGCTCGTCTGATTTGGAGCTTGTCCAGCTAAATTAACAAATTTGAAAATACAGGACCATAACTCAAAAATTTTAAATAAAGAGTTATGGTTCCTATGTAGGGGCCTTCCCCTCAATGAGATCTACTGACCTATTAAGTTTCATGTTGATACCTCTTATACTTTTCAAGTAATAAGCTACATTAAAGTTTTTGCACGCCGACGACGTCTACAACACCTACGACCCAGTGACACAATAGCTCGACTTTTCTTCGAAACAGACGAGCTAAAAATATGTGCAAATCAAAATTGTATTTGCTTTCTCTATTACTGACACTTACATCTTTGTCTCTTTGATGGTTGCTCTGTTGCAGATGGCGGGCTACTACCACCACCGAAAATCTCAGGTTCGCTAGCTTTGCGCTTTTCAAGTCCACTCCCTCTTCGCACAGCATCTGTTTGTGGTATCATTGATGAGCAACCACTTGTTGACTTGGAGGCATCACTCCTTTGTGACACTGAGTCATCTGAAAATAATTTTTAAACACTTGGATAATTTTTTGCCCAATTTAAAACTTATCTAATTTTCTTTCCCAGAGATTTATAGCCCCATCATGATATTTATTTGTGAATTGAACATTTCATGAATATTCATTAATTTAATTTTATAAGGTAGTAAAAATGTATAAGGGAATTGGCTTAGATAAAAACTGTAGGATCAGATTTTCATAATTTCATTTATAGCAAGCAGAATAGACCCTGATCAGATAACTCCTGCTGGACTGTCCAATCTGGGTCTACTCTATTCGCAAAGGCTTAAAAAGTGTTTGTATGAGGGAAAGGTTAAAGTAAATATACAGTTAAAATAACAGTGTAAAATCAATGTTGAGTAACTTTACCATGAGATACAAGAATCAACATGTGAGGATTAATGAGTGAACATACCATTGGCTAAAACACTGTCTGACTTCTCTGTGAGTCTGGCCAATGGCAACTGGGATGACGTAAACTCTGATACTGGTGGTGGAATAACAGCTTGCTGGAAAAGGGGCAAAGTTTCATTTGGAGGAAGAAGGCCCCTGTTAGTGAACCCCATCATATGTGGCTGCCCATTTCCTAGCGTCATTCCTTGGTTTTGAAATGGCAAACCAGTTGATTGCTGCTGCATATCTGGCTGAGGAAACCTCTGTACTGAACTAACAGGACTCTGAAAGCAAAACTTGAAATGTATCTTTGGAATAGCTTTTAATATCTGTAATAAAAATTAAGCAAAGATCTCTAGGAGAATATGTCTAACATAAATTATAAGGACTAGAACATTTGTGCCATAGGACATGGATGCCCCCTGGTGATATTGTCCCTAAATCAAGCACTTTTCACTACGTCTTTTTTTTTTTTACATGTCAGGATTGTTGAACAGTAAAAGTTTCAGAGACTGGTATATACATATGCATTAGAAATAACTTTTTTTTAATCCTTTACCTGATATAAACACCTTTGTATGCCTTTGCAAATATAGTAAACCCAGATCAGACAGTTAGGGTCTGCTCTGTTTGTTTATGGTATAATATAGATCCTATTCTACAGTTTCTGCTCAAACCAAAATGTCCTGTCAGGGGTGGCAAAATCTAATTTTGGATGACTTATCAGCCATAAAATTTCACTTGTCCGTTATGGCTTTGGGACGACACGGACGTTTGATTTTGCCACTCCTGCCTGTGTTCATACGCCATTATACAAAACAAGAGCCGTGTGCTCCGCCAACGCTAAATCAAGGGTTATGGTTCTCATGTAGGGGCCTTCCCTTCAATGAGATCTAACCTATAAAGTTTCATGTTGATACCTCTTATACTTTTCGAGTAATGAGCTACATTAAAGGTTTTTGCATGACGACGACAATGACTATGACCAAGTGATCACAATCTTTCGACTTTTCTTCGAAACATACGAGCTAATATAAACCTAATAATCCGTTCCTCCATAAATATGCCTTTCTACACCTTTGCAAACAGAGTAGACCCAGATCAGACTGGTCCTATAAGAGCCGTCTGATCAAGGTCTGTTGTGTTTGCTCATGAAATAATATAATATGAAATTCTAGTTTCTGCCATGGCCAAAACTTCCAATTGATGTGTATGTGCTATTATAAAATATAATATTTGATTAATATTTATGATGTCATTATTCCTTACATGAATATTCATTGATTAAAGGGATAATCTAATCAATGTTCATGATGTCATAACTTCTTATAACAGGGAAAAACTTTCTTGTAGGAAATTTTACATCATTGCATACTGCTAGGCTCTACTCAGAAGTCCAGGTAAGATGTGTAACTTTAAACATTTTCAAGAATAGCTCCTTTATTTTTCCACCAAACCCTTTACTGTTTGAGACAATTCTAAAGAGTGGTCACAGTAAAGGGTTTGGTGGAGAAATGTAGATTTTAGTATTTGGGTATACACCTTTATCTGAAGCCCTGTATACTAATCTTTATTACCAGTCAGAGTAAATCCTTGGAATTTGATTGGTCAGTTTGCCAAAAACTGCTGGGGTGTACAGTACCGTATTCAGCGGCTTCCACGGAGAATACAGAATTAATCAAATTTAACGTGTGACGTCCTTCGTTTTGTTTTTATTTTTAGCGTCGATTCGAAATTTCATATCGTCCTTACTCCAATAATTCTGGATGGATTACGCCCAAATAATCGATAATAAACGTAAAAATATGTACCTCATACATTCCTCAATTTAACACTATCAACTTATCAGTACAATGTGTTACCGTTAATGTTTACAAGTGAAGTTACAATTCTTCTTTCGAAATTGCTCTGAGACGACGTCATATTTGCTCTGTGATGACGTCATGTTTTCTTTGTCATGTCGTCATACAATTAGAGATCTAGCAAAATATGAGTTGTTTGTTTCTTAAGTAGGTTAATCGGATCTCTGACTGGTAATAAATTCGTTACACGGTAATTTGGCAGGGTGTACGGGCTGGTGTGACCGGGTTAGACCACGTATTTCCTTCGGCTAACGCCTCAGGAAATACGGGATCTAACCCGGTCATACCAGCCCGTACACCCTGCCAAATAACCGTGTAACTAATAGTATACCAATACTTGTATTAAGATGTCTTATGTCTATTACAGTAAAAATTAGAAATATTTCTTATGTACATTGTTTTATTTAATTTTCCCTTTTTTACTCTCACAACGCATTTTTCCCCTATAAAAAAAAGCTTCCCCCCCCCCCCCCCACCCCCAAAAGTGGGGGAAAAAACACATTTAACTTGCCAAAACGGTAGTATGGAAACCGTATGGAAACCCGTATTTCCCATAAGTGCACGATGTGGCACAAGTACGCGTAAATGTGTACAAATGTACATGCCGGTACTTCATGTAAGTTGCATTGTTAAATCCCACCTTGTACATCTCCTGTGGCTTTTTTTCTGAAGATTCTGTTTCTGTGTCTTTCTTTACATTGCTGACCAAGTCTGATAGCCATGATGGTGATAGCATGTCCTTCACGGAGTCCTTTACTTTGGAAAAGAGCGACTGAAAATTAAGAAGAATTGCATAAGATATCTTAAAAAAAAAAAGTAAAGTAATTTTTATGAGTCAATTTTCTATTCTATATTACCTTCTGATTCTGTAGCATAATTTATAATTCAAAAGGTGTATTAATTAGTGAATGCACTAAACGTCACACATAATTCCTTATTATTTTAGAAAAGAAATAAAGTATCAAGTATCTAAGAATAAAATTTGTTAGTAACTTACTATTATAAACTATCTATCTATCTATCTATAATGCCGGACTCCACTTGTCTTGTATTATCGGCATGAGGGGTTTGTGTGTCGTGCACATAACAGTATTCAAGCAAGGGAAGTGATTCAATAAAGAATATATACTGGAGCCGGTTTAAAGAAATTCAGCTGAAGAGAACAAATACAAATGTAAAGCTTATGCAACATTGATGGATCTGGTCTCGGATCTACATGAACTACATGAACTATTAGTAACAAGCAATTGAGTCAATAGTTTCAACTTTGGAATCTGGCTGATTCTGTTCAATATATTCTTAGAAATAGTTATACAGACTTGACCATCCCTGAATTTGTTGTCAGATCATTCCATCATCTCAATATATTTAATTAAGTATTGTAACACACCTCGCGCACACAACTACATAAACAAAGAAGGGACGTATCTATGTTTGAATTCTCAATAAAACACTGCACGAGCTGTAACTGCGTAACGTGACGTAATATGGCTTCGAAAATTCGTACGACAAGAAACGTAGTGCCGTTGTGGCGGTGCAAATTAGTTAAATTGAAGTGTTAGAATCGAAATAATAAATTCATACCAGTGTTTTATCGTGCAATCGAACACGGGTGGTCGTTGAGATGCTTATAATTAAATCACTCGGCCTATCGGCCTCGTAATTTAATTACTACGCATCTCAACTCCTACCAGTGTTCGATTGCACGATAAAACACTGGTATGAATTTATTATTTCTTAATTCAAATCCTGTAAAGTGTATTCCACAGAGTTGGATGTGATAACTTAACCCTTTCCATCAAATAAACATTTTGTCATACCTCTGCAAAAACAGCAGATCAGATCATAGGTGTTTGTCGTGTGCTACCCCACTACCCGCCCCCGCCCCACCCCCACCCCTTTCCCGTCTGCAACTACACAGAAACATATTGAATATTGGCCAAAACAATCTCAAAAATGTCAAAACATTGTCAAAATACCATAAAATAACATTTAAAAGTGAACTAAAAAAATCTGAATTTTTTGTTCACATCAATGTAATAGATAATAACAAGGTAGGTATCTCTGACCACAGAAAATAGGCATGCAGTCACTACAGGTGCCGTAACTTTGTCAAATGCCCATGTATTTTCAAAAACTATGCCTTATATATCGTGGAAAGGATGCCTCGAGACATGTTATTAACGAAACCTCCACTGTACGACAAATTCATTTAAAGACCGGCCTTTAATTCTCAAAATAAGTTGGTCGGCTCCGATCTGATAGACCCAAAAGAACGTGGAGGTGTGTCTCATGCGGATAACCTCTAATATTACCGTTAATGTCATTCGCCTTTGCAAGCGTCTCGATGATCGTGACAATTTTATTGCGGTGTGAATTTCAACTGACAAAAAGGATTATTCTTACCATAATCAAGTAAATCTACACCATTTCGTTAAGGAAATGTATTTAAAACAATGTATATCACCGATATATTACAGCATTTGTTCGGTAACCGGCGAATATATTTAGTTTCACTCTTGTCAAATGTGACTTTCGGGTCTATCAGATCGGAGCCGACCAACTTATTTTGAGAATTAAAGGCTTGTTTTCAAATGAATTTGTCGTACAATGGTGGTTTCGTTTGATTACATATTTCGAGGCATCCCTCCCACGAAATATAAGCCATAGTTTTGGAGAATACACAGGAAATTGACAAAGTTATGGCACTTTTAGTGGCCGCATGTCAATTTTCAGTGCTCAGAGATACCTACCTTGTTATTATATTATATTGATGTGATTTTTTTTTTTCAGTTTACATCAAAATTTCGTGTTATGGTATTTTGACAATATTTTGACATGTTTGAGATTATTTTGACCAATATCTTTCTGTGAGGTTGCAGAGTGGGGTAGCAGATGGGCGGGTAGGGGGGTAGCACACGACAAACACCTGTGGATCAGATGGCACCTGTAGGAGCTGTCTGATTACAGTCTGCTCTATTTGCAAATGCAAAACCTGTTATAGATCTGTTGCTACAGGTTGTCAAAGGAAAAACTTTCCTTGAAATTTGTACATTATAAAAGTTTAGCTAATAAATGCTCAAAATATGACTTTAATGTCATTATTTCCGACATGAATACACAACAGGGAAATGGGCATGTTCCTTGGCAACACTGCTGCATACTTCATACCAATAGTTCACAGGTGTTTTATCAACAATAAACTTGTTTTACTACAATAGCAAAACCATTTTCATATTGATTTATATCTCAAGGCACAATGTTAAATCCAATAAGGAAATACTACATGTCCTAATGCATTTCACATTCTGACCCTGCTGGACTAAGTGTCAGAAAACTAGAAATGGGTGGGGGCTTTCCTCAGACAGTAACGATGTAGGTGCCATATTTGAGCACAATGGCAAGTGAATTGTCTCACCCTGTTAAAAACCGATTAGCTGTCACAGTCTTTTCTTGGAAATACTCAATTTCATGACAAATCTTCTATGAAGAACCTTCTACAGAGACGATTTATTATAGTGACGGCAAGAGCATTATTTGGCACTACCTTTCTTCCCTCTTTTCGTGCGTACGGGACCCTCTGGGAGTGGGAACCATGACGATCCATTTTCCCACTTCCCTATTTATCTCCGGAACTGGATGTCTTTCTGTATCTAAGATAAATTACAGAGTTTTTCGATAATTTTGTTCAAGATTTCCACATGCGATCTCCACATAAAAAGATGGCGGCAACACAAAACTATTGTGATTGGTTAGTCTTTGATCACATGATTTCTGTCTGGAGATCGCCGGACATTTGAAGAGCAAGAAAGGGAAATAATTCATTAGTTTACGCCACAATGGACATAGACAAATTTTCTGTCGGATACAGCAAAAATATAACATAAGCCCTGTAGGGCTTTTATTCCAACAAAACAAAAGTAAATCAATAGTTAACAGGTAAAAACAAATATATATTAAAATAAAGATATAGATCTATTATAAACAGAAGAAAAATATAATTATGCTAAGTTTCCTGCTTCTTTTCAACTGAATGCAAAAAAGACCCAGCATAAAAAACAGAATAGATCTAGACCTACCTCTATTAAAATACGTCGCATTTGTTAATATTTTTTTTATTATTAGATTTATTTTGATCACATTAAATATGGAAAAATAGTCAAACAGGGTAGTAGTTTAATGTGGCTCAATTATTTTATCATTTCAACAATGCAATATGCAGAATATAATTATAGTAAAACCCCGCTAATGCGACCACCTAAAAGAGGTATAATTATGGGTGCTAGAGGCAGGTAGAGGAGCTTTCTGCATTACTTTTGTCATGTATTAAGCAACCACCTGCTTATAAAGCCACCCATGTCTATTCTTTAAATGGTCGCATTAGAGGGATTCTACTGTACTATTTTTCTATATCAGAACTTGCACGATATTAACACATTTTATGAACAAAGCGAAAATCTACGTTCAGTACACTATAAAGTACAAACCAAGTAAAAGCTGATGTCATATACACTACCAAAATATCCACATATGACGTCACATATATTACGTCACATGGTAAAGACTACGGTGCTAGTGTTTATTTACATTTTGAACAACAACAACGAAATTGCAGTGTCAAAATGGCTATTGAGAAGATATATAAAAGAACACACGATGGTAAAAGATGGGTCAGAATTAATGGCAAAGGTAATGTCTGTGTTTTGTTGTTGTTGGTAGTGAAAATTAGCTGTAGCTATCACGTACTTCAATATTAGTACCAGTCCTGTCGCCTTACTCAACACACATCCAACCACCCTTACACCAGCCGCCCTTAGTTAATGTTTTGTTATGTGATTGGATCGGCGTTAAAAATTGTTACTGCTGATAAACCACCAATTAAATAATATCTAAAACGAGGAATAAGTGTAAGAACACAAGCGTGTTGTATTGATGATGTTTAATTCATATTTGCATGTTATAGTCTATTTCAATAATCATAAAAACTTTTTTGTCTGATCGGTACTTAGACACGTACGTAACAGACGCGCATGCTTTGGCCGTCGTCCCTTCTTATCAGTAGAATGTCAAGGAGACCCGGAAGAGGAATTGACAGCTAGTATAGATAGATAGAATATATATATAGATATTCTCTCTCCCTCTCTCTCCTGCCCTCTCTCGCCCTTTCCCGCCCCCCTCTCTCTCTATCTCTCTCTCTCTCTCTCTCTCTGATGGAGCAAGGCTCTCTCTCTCTCTCTCTCTCTCTCTCTCTCTCTCTCTCTCTCTCTCTCTGTGATGGAGCAAGGGAGCAATACTTATATGAGAAAGAACAGCAGCTCCATGATAGAGTCATGGGGTACCTAAGACACGACAGGTACAGAATTCGAATGACCGCCTTAACCCTTTCCCTGTTCTGTATTTCGGCCAAATTTCAACACCTACTGAATATTCATTAATAAATAGTTATAAAGAAATATGGAAGGTGGAATATTGTAGACAATTTAGAAAGTAAAGGAACATATCTATCAAATTCTATCAGCAAACAGAGCAGACCCTGATCAGACGGCTCCTCTAGGAGCCGTCTGATCTGGGTCAACTCTGTTTGCAAAAGCGTGAAAACACGTTTATATGAGGG